>OX424437.1:10773544-11373544 GCA_949152465.1 Cantharis flavilabris
TGAAATAATGGTAGGAGTAAGACAGGGTGACGCACTCTCGGCGCCTTTATTCAACTTGATGATAGAACATATAATTAGAAAATTAGACTGTAAAGGCACAATAGTTAACAAAGAAGCACAATTATTAGCTTATGCAGATGACATAGTCATAATCTCCAGAACCAAGAAGAAAATGATTGAACTTTTTGAAAAATTGAACCTTCATGCAACGGTAGCGGGTTTGAAGATAAATGAAAAGAAGACCAAATACATGCGTTGCGGAAGGAATTTAAGTGCGACAACTGGAATCTTAAGAATGGGACAATACGGTTTCGAAGAGGTAAATGATTTCAAGTACTTAGGAGTCAAGATTAACAACAGATGTAACAGAGAAGATGAAATAAAGGAAAAGTTGCAAGTAGGAAATAGAGCCTTTTATACAAACAAGAAAATATTAAAGAATAGAAATATAAGTCGAAAGACAAAAATAAGAATTTATAAGGGACTGATACGACCTACTGTAACGTACGCCGCTGAAGTACTCTGTATGACAAGTGTAGAAGAAGAACAACTAAAGATCTTTGAGAGGAAGGTGATTAGAGCAATTGTGGGACCAAAGAAGATAAATAACACAGATCTAAGAATAAGAAAGAACGAAGAGATAGAGAAATTGTTAAAAAATGAAAATATAGTCAGGTTCATCAAGTCACAGCGAATTAAATGGTTAGGACATATAATGCGAAGAGAAAAAGAAGAAGCAATAAGATTCGTGACTGAATGGAAGCCAGATAAGGAAAGATGCAGAGGAAGGCCAAGAATGAGATGGTGGGATAGCGTAATGAAAGACTTAAATGAGATGGAAGTCAAGAACTGGAGAGAAAAGTGTGCGAATAGAAAAACTTGGAGACTGATTGCAAAAAGAGCAAAATCACACGAAAAGTTATAGCACAGAGTAACAACAGAGGAGTAATCCACCTCATAAAATGGATTGTGAAGACTTCTAAGAAGTGGTTATATTCCGACAGGAATGGAAGCCTTTGATTGATTGATTTGATTCTCACAAGTTAAGATTTATATATTTAACATAAAACTAGCAGAAAAATAAAGAAAAAAAACAGTATTTTAATTTTATTTAAAATTATTTATTCATATTATAGAAGAACTAAATAATATAGCATAATAATTTATTTCGCAACAATATTATGTTAATTCAAATTCTTTAGCAAAGAACTTAGCGGCTGACTGGCATTTCAAACCACAGATTTGATACTTTATGAATTACATATGACGTTTTCTGATTTTCATTTGACGTTTTCTGAATATCATTTGTTAAATCTGAATTACAATTAACGATTTCTGAATATCAGTTGACAAATCTGAATTACAATTCACGATTTCTGAATATCAGTTTACAAATCTGAATTACAACTGACGATTTCTGAATATCAACTGGCAAATCTGAATTACAGTTGACGATTTCTGAATATCAGTTGACAAATCGCTGTCTCAGTGCAAGACTGCTATAACTCAAAATTTACCGTTTTTGAGTTAGGAAAGGAATTAGAATTAGAGGAAAATGCTCATTTAAGTAGTACTTTCCAGTTCTATATTATATTAAGTCAAATCTACAATTTTGAGTTGTAACGGTCTTGCACTGGGACAGTGAAATCTTAATTACAATTGACGTTTTCTGAATAGCAGTTGATCTTTTCTGAATTACAGCTGCAAAATGTGTAGTCTATGGGGAAGGCGCAAATATTAGCCAGGCTTGACAAAAAAGTGCACGTGCAGCTAATACAATACGTCTGTAGTATTTTTTCTGTGTTTGTAGTATTTTATAAAATGGAAGGGAGGCGCTATAAGATCAAATATTTATAAGGGAGTCGTGGTAAAATAAAGTTTGGAAACCACTGTTTTAAAGTGAAAAAAAAAAAATTTTTCCCGCAAAAATTCCCCGAAGTGCCCCCCCTCCCCCCCAAATGGAATCCTGGCTACGGGCTTGTTACAGCGTAATCGCCGTCATAAGATCAAGACATTTCTGCGAAAAAATGTTTCCCACTCTAAAGCTCCTTTAGTTTAGTGAAAAGATGATAGTCCAAAAGTCCCAAGTTCGGTGAATAGGAGGGGGTGACAATTCGAAACAGTGTTTCGAATTCGAAAAAAAACAATTTTTTTTTATGGGAAAATTAAATTTAATGATTTTGTTTATAGTATGTTATTATAGACATCTAAAGGATATCTGAAAGGAATTTTATTTTTTTAAAATTTTACGTTTTATTATTATTAAAAAAAAATATTTTTTTTAATTTTTAAAATAAAGCAAGGGTACCAATTTCAATTTTATATCTATATAAATGAAAATTCATTATCGAAAGGGTTAAATTTTAAAACTTCGGGGTAAACATTATTTTTATCAGGAGGGGCTTTAGGGGTACAACCCGAGTCATCCTTGGAGGGGGGGCAATTGTCCCTTTGTCCCCCTCTAAATACGCCACTGATTCGATATCTGCTGTTCATACATTCAAATCACAAAAGAAATGAAGTTATTAGTAACAATTAAACTGCGGGATTACCTTAATTTGCGGACACGAGTGTAAAAGTCTTTGCCGAGAAGTGTGCCAACCGTGCAAACTGAAATGCACTATGAAGTGCGCCCACAATAAATGCACCAAAACGTGCGGAGAGGTCTGCACGAAATGTCAAGAAAGCTGCACTAGACGATGTATACATGCGGAGTGTGGAGATATCTGCACCGTTTCACCCTGCCAAGAACCTTGCGAAAAGAAATTGCCATGTTCGCATCCCTGCTTAGGGTATTGTGGCGATCCCTGCCCCCCACTGTGCAGAATTTGCAACACTGATGATAAAGACCATGCTCGAATTGTTCTACTAGACGAATGTAAACATGTGATTGAGAGTACAGAAATGGAGAGTATTTGCCAGCAAGCTTTAACTAACGGAATCCTTTACATAAGATGTCCCAGATGTGGGACCCAGTTAACTTCGACGCAACGTTACAGTGATTGCATCAGACAAACCCTAAACGACGTTGTAGCGATAAAAAGAGAAAGTTACGAAAGCTTTGCCAAAATTGAAGAGCAACGTAAAGAATTGCAAGAGCAGTTGCTTGAACTTCAATCAAAATTAGCAATTGTACAAAATATTGTACCGAGCTCTTCCAGAAAAGTAAAGCTTTAGAAGCAGATATGTACGTGGAATTTTTATTTACAAGATTAACCCAGCAAGAGGAACCAATTACAAACCAAGAGATTCAGGATTTCGGAAGGGAGCTGATCAGACTTCAACGTATTGCTCAGTTTGTGAACTTACCTGTAACCTCTTCGACTAAGGGTTACAAAAAATTAAAAGAATTAAATTATAAACCCATAGTTTATACAGAAGATAATGATAAGATAGTAAAAGATCGTTTAGAAAAGTTGATAGAAAAAATTAATTGTGATGAAAAGAGTCCAGTCACTGCGTAGTTAAAAAGAGGTCTGCGTGGGGATAACTCAAAAATGAAATTTATTTGCTCTAGCTCTTAATTCAGATTGACTGAATTTATGCTGGCTCTAAAGTTGGTCCTCTGGTTACCAAAACCCAGCATCCTGGTTAATATTGTAATTTAATTTCTCTCATTGGTCAATTAAAATTTCCAGCCTGATTATTTTAAGTTTACTGCATATCTGCTTATCCATGCATTCGGTGTCTCTTACAGAGAACGGCAAGATATAGTTTTTTGCTGATATCTCGTTAGCCCTTTATTTTACGAGAAAAAGAGTCATTATAAATATTATTCAGAATAAAATTCTTTATAAAAAATATTTCAAGCATGTTTACTCTAAAATGAAAAGTTTTTGATTTATATCCCCACGAAGTAGGTCAACTCTCATTATACTTTGATTTTTACATAGAATTCTTTGTAATGCGAATACAAAAATGTAATTAGTACATTTGTTTTTAAGAATTAATGTTGCCTAACTTACAAAACAATTTTAAAAACTATACAATACCTTATCCTTGTATTATTTCTTTGTTTCTTAGATTTTAATTTTATTAGTTTAAGTACTTTTTTAAAACTATCAAATGAAAACTGTTGGTCTTGTTTAAAATGTTTGTAAGAATTAGAATTAATGTATTTAGTGTAATAAATTAAAAACATGAAATATCTATTGAGTTTAGTAGAAATGACTCTGATATTGTAGATTTGTAGATAAACGGGCATCGCAACGGTTCCTAATATTTTAAACATAGATCGGAGCGCTCAACCAGACTATATAAATTATTATAAACTCAGCAGATTTATTTATTGTGACACTTTAATTAGTAAAAATTACGCCGACAGTAATTATTCCGACGACATTTATATCGACGGTTAATACGCCGACAGAATTTATGGCGACAGGTAATAATTATGTGGTCAATTAATAATTAGTTAATTTTAAAAAGAATTAGCAAACGATAAGACTTAGATTGGTGGATTCAAAGATCTCCGTCTTTCTATCTCCATAATTTTCAATTTCTGGCGGATTTAGGGATGTTTTTAATAAATTCATGAACTCAAGAATCACGTCCTTCTAGCTCCGGTATGTCAATGGCGTATTTAGAAAATGCTTTTGGGGGGGGGGCAGATTAAAGATTTTTAGAATTTCGTTAATCCATTCGTGCGCCTAATACTTAAAATCCCATCACGCTTTTGCTGCTCCTGCTAAAACGTGTCATTTTTAGTAAAAAAAACACTCTGGTTGTTCGATTTTTTTACCAGCCAAAAAATACTTGGAAAGTTAATTATAAAAATATAAAGTCAAAATTGTAAACCGGAGGGTCTGGGGGGTGTGGAACACGCTCCAGTACATATAGGATTTCCACCCTTTTAGAATAATCGGAGAAGATAGGAGATTTATAATTTTACAAATTTCGACAGGAAAAACTGGGAAATTTGAATTTTTAAACAAAAATGAGGAAAATTTCAACCTTTGGCTAGAGAATATTACGAGAGAAAACCTGGGAAATTTTTTGTTTTCGAGCAAAAGTCAGGGAAATTAAAACGTTCGGCTATAGAAAATTAGAATTTAAGAAACTTATTTATTTTTATAAGTATTATATTATAAAAAAATATTTGAATTGCTCCACGGCTGGTGTTTTCCCGCCAGAGACTTAATTTCTGTGGTTGGTGTAGTAAATGCAATGTTTTCAGTTCTACTGATTTTTCGGTAGTCTACCGATTTTGCTTGCATTGTACCAAAATCTACCGGAATTTCAAAAACTTCGATAATTTTTTGGTGGATCTATCAATTTTGCTCTGCTTTACCTTATATTAATATTATTAGATCGATCGAAATACACTGCTTTTTTTTAGTTTTTAGTGAAATTTTGTATAAAACGTCTGGCAACACTGAGTAGATGTTGTCGCGAGTGCAGCGACACCTGTATATGAAATTTGTGACTGTTTATCATTGTACAGGTTAGTTTGCATGCTTTTCGTTCTATTCGTTTAAATAATAACATAGTTTAGTTTACGTACAAAGTAGGTTCGATTTATGTATAAATATTTTCCTTTCTCGCTATTATATTATTAATTCCTTAATGACAGCTCGGTTTCACCTTACTATTTGAAAATTTCAGTTAGTATTTGACATTTTAAAACCGTTGCTATGTCAAATACTAACTTAAGTTTTTTACTTAAAAAACTAACTTAATATTAAAATAACTACTGGTAAAATAATTCTGTGGTCGGCACTTAAAAGGTCATAAGTATACATTGAATCCCCCTATGTACTTATGACCTTTTAAGTGCCGACCACAGAATTGATATATTAGATTTTCAATGCAATTTTGTTTTAGTCATCTTTTTAAAAAGTAATCCCGGGCACAACATTTTCACCCGAGGGGCGAATTGCTACTGGAAATAGGTGTAAAAAAAGTTTTAAAAAACTTCAGATTTTCTATACAATATCCTAATTATTGTAAATTTATATTTTTAGAATCTGTTATTTTCATATTTATCCACTGCTTCCGAAGATGAATTCCAACGATGAACGTAACTGTACAACCAGAATTTTGGACTGCGGTCACGAACACGTTTTGCACTGTGACGTTGATTCGAAAGGCTTTAAGTGTCCAACTCGCGTCCAAGCGATCCTACCTTGTGGTCACGAAACAAATAAAAAACCATGTCACATTGAAGTAAACGAATGGAGATGTGATTTTCCTTGTGACGCACGAATTGAATCATGCGGACATTCGTGTGTACGCAAGTGCCATGTTAATTACGATCCCGAACATACAGAAGTAAGACGAGCCAGTTTACAAGTACAATTTTTGATAAAATTTTTTTCTAGTATAAATGTTCCAAGACTTGCGATCGAGTCCTCCTAGATTGCTCGACTAAAACGCACTTATGCCAGAGGTATTGTTACCAAACGTGTCCTTCATGTAAAACTGTTGTAACAAAAAAACTTCCGAACTGTAACCACCTGCAAGTTCTAGAATGCAGTGATAGTGGAGAGAAAATCGTGTGTGAGGAATCCTGTACGAAGAAAATGAAGTGTGGTCACGATTGCAAGCTAAAATGCTTTGAACCATGTGGTGGCTGCGAAGAAATGGTAAGAGTTTTGTTTTTAATTTCTAAAAACGATAGGCTCTCGTCTTATGTACCTATAGTCGATACTTATATTGATAAGCTCTTACCTATAGTTGATACTTTGCTCGATCTCAGACTTGAGTCTGAGTACGAAATCGACCAATCAAAATAAACAATTTCTTACTTAAGTCGTGCTCAAGTTTTGCTGGAGCCAACAACGACTATAGGTACGGGCATAAATGTAGAGTGCTAAACTTATTGTTTTTTATCCATTTTAAATTATGCAGGCTGGCGGGGCTCATGTTCCAGAATTTTTTTCATCTTAAAGAGAATCCTAACGCCTTATAGTGGCATTATAAGATTATAACTGATGATATTCACAAAAAGTCTGATCTGGACACAGTGGTGGTGCAAGAATAGCTAGGGCTAAGAAAATATACAAAACGGGCTTCTTAAAAGAGCAATGTATTAATTTTGAATTGCGTATATTATTTAAAAATCTCTGTTTTGTTCAACATTCGCTTGTCGATATCACCGCCACTGCAATAGGCCCGATTTATTGGCCCAAGTGCTCGTAGGGATATCTCCCTGCCCTCCTACCTAAAATCCAGAATCTAGAAGAGTGCACTGGGAGGTGTACTTCTCTAGGAGTCCCTGCGTTTATCGTCCATAATTATGACCAAGTCTTCTATCTTGATGGGTTCGGTACGCGTAAACCATTTTGTTGTCCTTGTCAACTCGGGAAGATACTCCCTAATCCAGCGACACCAAAATTGATTAGCCATTTGTTGGGACAATTCGTAATTTGTTCTTTCACAACGGTCATCCGGGGGTGGTTCTATGAACGGTTTTGCACCGCTCGACGATCCCAGTAGCAAATGGTTAGGTGTTAGGGCTTTGCTGTCCTCGGTTCTAATGGAGACATGGGTTAGTGGACGTGAATTGACGATGTTCTCTGCCTCCGATAAATAGCATCGCAGAGTTTCATCGTTTGGTCTTCTTGTGGGTATCAACTTTAGAAGCGATTTTTTTATCGATTTAACCAGCCTTTCCCAACATTCGCCTGTGTGAGGTGCCAGAGGGGGGTTAAATAACCACTTGATGCTCCCAAATTCCCTTCTGTAGTCATCAGGTATCATTTCCATCTGCAACTTTCGTAATTCATTCGCTGCTCCTACGAAATTTGTTCCGTTATCGGAACGGATCTCAATAGGAGTTCCTTGTCTAGCGATAAAATTTCTTATGGCCATCCAACACGAAGGTTTGTTTAGGGAGTGCACAACTTCCAGATGAACCGCTCGGATGGTTAGGCAAGTAAATAATGCTACCCAACGTTTTTCTACTCTTCGACCAATTGTTACTTCAAGTGGGCCAAAATAGTCTAGTCCAACGTACGAGAACGGAGCAGTAAATGTGGCCAAACGAGCTGGAGAATGGTCGGCCATTTGTGGGGGAGCTGGCTTTGCTCTTGCATTCTTGCATGTCTGACAATTTGTACGCACCTTTTGCATGCACCTACGAAGCCGGGTGACGGCATATCTTTGTCGAACTTCATTAATCGCCTGTTCGTGATTTTCGTGATAGTGAAGCAGAATAAGTTCAGTAACGTAGTGATCTCGTGACAAAATAATCGGAATTAGAGAGTCATAAGTAGCTCCGACTACACCTTTAGCTCGCCCTTTCACTCGTAGTAAACAATTCTTATCCATAAACGGAGTTAATTTGTATAGAGGACTAAACTTATTGATTGGCTTGTCAGAATTTTTTTCTAATTCTGCTATTTCTTTTTTGAATCTTTCGGCCTGTACCTGACGAAATATTTCCATTTCGGCTTGTTCGATTTCTTCAATTACCAATTCGCCTTTACCCGTTCCTATTCTTATGTTTTTTGCTTCCCAAAATATTCTTAGAGCCCAGGCCTGTACCCGTAACATGCGGTTCCAATTCGAAAACCGTTCTCACTTGGGAACCAAAGTCGACACGGTCACTTCAAAATGGCTCATCGTTGGAAGTTTCTCTACATCGGTTTCACCCTTTGGGATTCTTGTTTTTGTGGGCCACTCTTCTTCCGATGTATATAAAAAGTCTGGACCCGTAAACCAACGACAATTTGATGTTATTCTAGGTTGATTTTTTCATTTGGTTCCTTCGTCAGCTACATTATCTTTTGTAGGAACCCAACGCCATTCGCTTATCTTGGTTGTTTCTAAAATTTCACCTACACGAAATGCTACAAATTGCCTGTACCTTCGATGCTCGGATCTAAGCCACGCGAGAACGTCGATAGAATCTGACCAGAAAAATCGTTGATTCGGAAGCTTAGAGTGAGCGTTAGTTACAGTGTTTCCTAGACGTGCCCCCAGCACCGCTGCTTGTAATTCCAATAGGGGAATTGATAATGGTTGTTGTGGAGCCACTTTAGTCTTTGCACTTACCAGCACACATTTAATCCCACACGGTCCTTCAAATCGGTAGTAAACTGTTGCAGCGAAAGCGTTAATGGAAGCATCGACAAATACATGCATCTGGAGATTGTTGTGCTGTTCCAAATTGTAACACCTCGGAATATTAATTTCTTGCAGCTTCGGTAGAGCTTGTGTCCACACGATCCACTTTTCGTGCTGCTCTTCTTTAATCGGTTCATCCCATGTGACTGATGATCTCCAAATTTCTTGTAACAAAATTTTTACATACACAAGGAAGCACGATATAAGTCCCAACGGATCGAAAATTAGCACCAACGTTCGCAGAACTTCTCGTTTGGTAGGGCGGCGCCGACCACCTAAGATATCTGCTGGTATTCTATTAAAGTTAGTAGCATAGAAAAACGAGTCATCTACGGTAGACCACCACATTCCGAGAACTTTGGTCCCATTCATATCATTGGAGATATTTAGATTTACTTCATGTTGTTCACCTTTCTCCATTCCCAATGCTTCGAGTACTTTGCTGGAGTTTGAGACAAAGTTCCTAATTTCAAATCCCGCTTCAGCATGAATTCGAACCACATCTTTGGCTACTGAAATTGCCTCCCCTTCGGTGGAAAAGCTGTCTAACCAATCATCCCCGTAGTGATTATCAGTGATTGCTAATACAGCTCGTGGTTTGCTGTCCTGGAACCGTCGTGCGTTTGAGTTCTTAATGTAATGTGCAATACTTGTTGAACAGAACTCGCCGAATGTCATCACACGCATGACATACACATCAATATTACGATTCGAGTCGCCGTCTCGCCACAGAAAGCGTTGCGAGTTTTGGTCTTCTTTACGAACCTCAATCTGATGGAACATTTTTTTTATATCACTTTTAGCGAAGAACCGTTAGTTTTCGCTGCTGCGTCCCATACCATCCTAATCTTTCCAGGTTTGTTAGGATTTATTACCGAGAATAGCGGTAGGTACCATGTTTTTGCAGTCGATTGATTTATTTCTTCTGGCTTGAGTTTTCGTGCGTATCCTTTGCTACAGTAATCTTCAACTTGTAGCTTCAGATTATTAGACAGTTCCGGGTTCTTACGCATTTTGCTTTCTAGACACATTAAGCGTTTCTTTGCCATCCCATAACTATCGGGCAGTTCAACATTGTCGTATCGTCAGAGTAAACCGGTTTCGTAGCGGTTTCACTTTTTTAGTGTAGTCCCTTTTAAAAAATCGTTAGCTCGATGGTCCTCCTTTGATAGCATAGGCGTGGTCGGTATTCCTACTCCAAAGCTTTCAGTTGAAAAGAATTCCTGGATTTGATTATGTAATCTGTCGTCAGGCACACAACTACAGGTATGAAAGTGGTGGAGTTCCAAATCGTTATATGGCTGACTACTTTGAAGTTTCCCAAATATAGTCCATCCCAACTTGGTTTTTGTGGCAATCGGCTCATCTTGGTTTCCTTCTCTAACTTCGGTCGGTAAACAAAGATTGTAGTTATAAATTCAAATTATAAACACAGGGTGTTCTACGGAGCACTTTCCAAAGGGGTCGAAATGACATGTCTTAGGACAGTACAGGGGTACAGTACAATGTTGAATTATTACAATTCTCAATAGCTAGAATAAGCTACGGCCATAATAACCTTAAGGTTATGAGTGAGGTTCAATCCTAAACGCCCCCCCCCTGTACTGTCCTAAGACATGTCATTTCGACCCCTTTGGAAAGTGCTCCGTAGAACACCCTGTGTTTATAATTTGAATTTATAATCAGGGGTCGATACCAACATATAGCATTGCGCGAAAAATGCTATATAAGGTGAACAATAAAATCAATATTTTCAAGAATTCAACTATATGATACTGATGAGACCTAATAAGGTCGAAACATGTCTATCATTGTTGGGTTCTTGATTATATTGATTTAACTTTGAATGATTGTAGTTATTCAACCTAATAAGGATTTGTGGTTTGGCGTTCTTGTAATTTAGCGCTGGTACAGTTAGTAGGTGTTTGTACCGGGACGTCAATGGATCATGAGCGAGGGTTTGAATCGGTAGATCCAGAGATTTCACTGTCCGGACATCCGATATTTTGTACCTCTTCATTCCGCGCTCAGTTCCTGAAATTTGAAGGGAAACCTGCTTACTTTCCAACTCATCTCTTGTTGTGTCGCCAGTCCATTTCAAACGTAGTGGTATCATAGGGCCATCCAACTGAAGAATTCTTGCTAGGTTTTCCTCACTCATAGTTGTTGTCGAACCTTCATCTAGAAACGCCCTCTTTCCGTACAAAATAACAGGTACTACTCGAGATAGTATCTGGGTCGTGGCTACTCCATGATGACTCATCAAACTTGTTTCCATCTCGATATTGCTCGGTGGGTTTTCCAATCCATGAATTGTAGGGTCATGAAGTGATGGATGATGTTTGAGATTACAACCATCCACTTGGCATAATTTGACAAGTTTACACTTGAGCGTGTGGTGTGTGCCAAGGCACCTCTTGCAAAGTTTATATGTATTAACAATTTTCCTTGATGAATGGATTAATTAAAACCCTAGAAATCCAACCTCAAACTAGATGGTGCACGGGCAGAAATTTTAAAGTAACGTGATTAGCTTGCTGATGCTATTTCAGCAACAAATATGTTTAGAAGATCTTTGGAATTGGAAAAAACTGGTTTTGCTTGTAAGTCTAAAAGTAATTTTATTTTTGCACATCAGGGAGTAAAAATCTAAACATTATTTTCACAAAATAATTGGTGTAAACCGGGGGATATGGAATACCCCCCAGTGCAATCTTCTAGATTCTGGATTTTAGGTAGGAGGGTACGCACACTTAGGCCACTAAGTGGGTCCCATTGTACCACCTTCGATGCAGCGGCTCTCCGTCCTGTCACTCCTCAAGCCATCCTGTCTCCAAAATAAATTCGATCGAGACAGCTGCATTGGAGATAGTACAATGGGCCAGTGGCGGTGCAAGAATAGCTAGGGCCCGTAAGCAAATATACAAAACGGGCTTCTAAAAAAAACAACGCATTAATTTTGAATTGCGTATGTTATTTAAAAATCTCTTTTTTGGGATTTACTACCTTTTATGGTCCCGGGCCCCTATTTACATGCGCTTATTGATATCACTCCCACTGTCTGGACACTACATGACTTTCTTCTTATTTTTATGATTGTAAAAAATTTTGTTAATTTATTTGTGCGCGTCATGAATTAATGCTCTTTTGGCACGGAAAATTGCAATCAAAAATATGAGGTGCACAACTAGATTAGGGTTGCCATAATTGTGTAAGTACTGACGGGGACATTTGGCTATAACTAAAAAAAAGCTCCTAAAATCCTAAATTACTCCAGGGGAGTATGCGGGGTAAAAACATAAAGCTTCTACTTAACTTTCAGTATTGTAAGTGCAGGGGAGTATTCGGGGCTACTAAATACAGGAGTAACTTTAATTGGTCTGTCTGCTAATTTCTCTTTAAAAAATTTTGAAATTAAAAAAAAAATTTTAAACTGGAAAATACTTTAATACCGGGACATTTTGTAGATCAACCGGAACAGGAGTTCCGAAAAAGAGACATGTCCCGGTGTACCGGAACGGATGGCAACCCTAAACTAGATGCTATACACTGAAAAAATTGGTTTTTCATATTGATGAAAATTTCATCATTTTTACATTGATGAACAAAATTCATCGTATTGATGAAAAAATTCACAAATACATTGATTTTGTTCATGAACACTATGAATTTTTCATCGATATGATGAGCCATTTTTTTCAGTGTAGGAGTCTCAAATGCAAAATTTCAACTTTCTATGATCTACGGTATTTGAGTTATGCGACATGCAGACGTCTTATAGTCTTATATATCGGTCATAGCGAAACTAGTCAAATCGAAAAATTTGGTGTTTTAACAATAAAAAAATTGATGCCAATTCGGTAATTTTGAAACTTTTGGATTCATTTTTTTCTCAATTACGTGGAACATTGTACTATTTGATTTTTAAAAATATAAAAATCCATAAACTTGCCATCAAGTTTAAAAATATTATTGCAGTTTTGAATTAAATTATGTAGTTGCATTTTCATGTTTCTAAATTTCATAATAGCCTTTAAGAGACTGCTTTGTACGATTTGCTATACTTCGGAGACTTTAATTCAATATCTTAAATTCTCATTGTGTTTCTTAATGTTTAGGTTATGAAAACGCTTCCATCTTGCGGACTCGAAGTACTGGCAAAATGCAAGGAACTTCCAAACAAAGAAAATTGTCAGGAGCTTTGTTCGAAACTACTTCCTTGCGGACATCCCTGCAAGAATAAATGTAACGAAGTTTGCACTACAAATTGTGTTGAATTAGTGGATCACACCAAGCCGACATTTTGTGGACACATATTTAAAATTGAATGCAATATGCTGGATGAAGAATGGGAAACCTATGACAACGTATTGCTTCAGTTCTGTCGGAATCCTTGCACCACAGTATTGGCTTGTTTGCATAAATGTTCGGGGACTTGCGGAGAGTGCGCTCAAGGACGAATACACGTTACCTGTATGGAAAAATGCGGGACTACTTTATTTTGTGGACATGAATGTAAAATTCCATGCCGAGAAGTATGCCAACCGTGTCAACTACCATGCCCTATGAAATGCAGCCACAATAAATGCACTAAAACTTGCGGCGAAGAGTGCACGAAGTGTCAAGAAAGTTGCACTAGACGCTGCAAGCATGTGGAATGTACATCCAAGTGTGGAGATTTTTGCAACGTCCCGCCCTGCCAAGAACATTGCGAAAAGAAGTTACCATGCTCGCATCCATGCGTGGGTTATTGTGGGGATCCTTGCCCTCCATTGTGTAAAATTTGCAACAAAACTGAACTCGAAGAAGTGTTCTTGGGTCACGAAGATAAGGAAGACGCTCGATTTGTTTTACTAGACGAATGCAAACATGTGATAGAGAGTCAAGGAATGGAAAGTTTTTTCAAGCAAGATGGAAGTAATGGGATTGATTATATACGATGTCCCAAATGTAGAACCCTATTGACATCCACGCAACGCTACAGCGATTACATTAAACGAGTTATAAACGATATTGCAATCATAAAAAGGAAAAGCTATGGAAGTTTAGACGAAATAAAAGCGAAACGTGCTGAATTACTTGTTCAATTAGATGGTATTGTACAGTTTCGAAATAATGTTGGTAAGTTAGTTGTATGACAAAATTGGCACTACCTAATTGTTTTTAAATTTTTAGTGTTTGAAAGATGTCCATCTTTTGAAAAATTAGTACAAAAATGCGGTGTTCTTCTCCAACCGATGAATAAGAATAGACGGCAGGTATTTGATTTGATGATTGGCAAAACTTTAGAAGCAAAATTAACAATTGTACAAAATATAGGAAACATTTTACAAACCCCAAAATGTCAAGTCATGATATGGGAATTTATAACTTATAAAGATATTTTAAAAGGTATAAATTACGTAGAATATTTACTTGCAAGATTAATTAAGCAAGTTGAACGAATTACAAACCAAGAAATTCAGGATTTAGAAAGAGAACAGGACAGAGTGCAGCGAATTGTTCAGTTTTTAACGATATGGATATACATTAATTCGGATTCGGATGTAGAGAATGAAATTAAAGAATTAATTTATCGACCTATAATTTACACAAAAGATTATGATAAGATAGTGAAAATTAAGTTTCCAGAGGAGTGTTTTAAAAACTTGAAGGTTGTTGGATCGTTAACGGATCATGAACGACTTGAAATTGTACGCGCAATGGGCTTGAAGAAAGGGAGTTGGTATAAATGTCCCAACGGTCATATTTACGCAATTGGTGAATGTGGTGGCGCCACGCAAGTTGGTAGATGTAATGAATGTGGAGTTCAAATCGGCGGTTCAAGTCACGCTTTATTACCCAGCAATAGTCACGCCGGTGAGATGGACGACTCTCGGCACCCTGCCTGGTCCAATACTGCAAATAATATGTTAAATTATGGATTAAATGAATTTCAATGATCGGTTATTATTTCTGGTTGCTTGTCTTAGCCCCGTTTCACAGTCACACTTGCTACTGTACCATAAGGTACAATGCTTTCCAACACGCGACACGTAGCGCGTGTGACTGTGAAACGGGGCTTACTGCTGAGTTATTTCAATAAAAGTTATTTTTTATTTTATATTTTATGTTTTTAGTAAATTGTTTTATGTTGGAAAGGTATAAGTCTTAAATGCTGTTGGGCACTTTTCATTAATGAGTCGATATACACGATAGGAAAAGGCCAATAAACCAGTGTGCAGGCAAAACACGGTCTAATTTATTTACTAGGTAGAATCAAATTTTCGAAACATCGAATCTGCTTGCTCAAGATCAAAAATACTACAAAAGGATGATCAGTACTCTGATAAGTAAGCAATGGAAGTTACTGCACACAATAAAGGTTAGCTTAAGTCGAACGCACTGCACGCAGACGGATGAAGTTCCAACATTGAACTTCTGTAGCAGCGTTTAGATTGAATGGTGGCGCACGAACCATGTGTATGTAAATATATGCTCGCAGACTTGTGACTTCGGTTCTGTCCGAGGTCAAGGCAAACAGGATTTATCCTAGCCTAAAAGTGGAAGAAGAAGAAGAAATTATCAAAAGTAAACTAGTGAAATCTTTTTTAATTGTAACTATCACAGTCACAGATTACAATGGCCTGATTCTTTTGTACAAATCTGAAAGTTTAAAAATTTGACTTTTGGCCATAGAATCAGGTGTCTTGGGCCCATTGCGCATTCCAAGATTTAAGTTATATCGGAACTTTTAGGAACACATTTTATTAGTAAAACATGGTAGTAAATTTAATTATACATTTAATAATAATTTACATTAATCCGCCCCTGAATATAATTAGTCAACGATGAATTTTGAAATCTAAAAGAATTTACCGTATAGGGGAGGCCAACTCGCGGTCCCACCTACTTAAGTATCTTTATTTAAAATTACAAAAACATAACCAAGAGAGTGCTTGGTTTTTGATTAGCTTCCAAATTTTTAATGTTGTTCTAATTTTCTTCTTAGCTTATTGTTCGGGTGACCTTTTATGTTCCATTACGATAGTTTTTGATGGTGCCATGTGGGGTTGTTAGTTTGACTTTGATCTAGATTTTTCAAGGATCCATTTGGTGTTTTGGTCCTCCATTCGGTAATCACTTCATCATCGTAGGTTGTTTTGGTCGAGGTTTGTTGTTCATCTTCTGGTTGGGAGGATGCCATGTTTCTGTTTGTCTTTATTCAAGGCTATCTTCTAACTTTTATTCAGGGATGTTAACAGTTTTTATTAGAAGGAATTTTCGGAGCATTTCCCACGGGGTTTGTCTACACAGGTCGGCCAGGTTCAGAGGTGAGTACTTGAAAGTAACTTTTCACCTCATTTTTTTTCTCCCTGTATAATCCGCAGCCAAGAATTCGATGTGTTGGTTCATCCAGGGTGTTGCATTCTGGACACAGGCCGTCTTGGGACTGCGGCTTCGCTGTTTCTCAGATTGACTTGGATAATTTGTGTTTTATCGATTTAATTTTTCGGATGTGGTGATAGAATTAGCTAAGTCAAGTAACCTAGCTTTGTAAATTTTGCATATGTTCGAGAATGATTGATGATTTATATCTGATTGATTAGCCCTCATGCAGTTTGCGCATTTCGCTTTACCGGGATCTTCTTGTACTGAGCATGCTTGAGAATTGTGTTCCGTGGACGCACAGAACTGGCATGTCTCAGCAGAGTGACAGTATTTGCTTGGGTGTCCAAATCGTTGGCACTTATAGCAGCGTGCGAGATTAATATAGTCTGAGAGTGGATAACTTCTCCAACGAAGTCTGAGTCTGCCCGCCTTGTTCATGGCAGCTGCCACTACAGGGTTGACGCAGGCGACCCAGTTAAAAGCAGGTTTCCTTTTAGTGTGTGCCGGATTCAAAGATTTGAGCCAATCTTCTCCTGCCGATTGAATAGCCGCGGAGATAGGGACGTAGCAACAGGTGCTGCTAGTGGTGCCGCGCACCAGGGCCCGGTTGCCCTTTCAACACCATTTAAAGTTTGTTATTTATAGAGTAGAAATTTAAAAAAAAATAAAAGAAAGCAAAGAAAACAAAAATTCAAAGGAAAAAAATTTATGTTTGACAGAAAAAATGAAAGACAAAAAAAAAGAAATATAAACTACAAGTGATAAGAGCATTGGATTTCATCTGGCTGTTATCATTGTTTATCTATATCGATATAGCTAAACAATGCTTTTACTTAAAAGGTCAAAAAATGCTTTTGAAATTGATAAAATTTTCATTTATCAGACTGGCCAGGTAAGTTTCCAATGTAATTATTATTGAATTTATAACTTAATCGGTTTGATAAATCAAAATTTTAACGAATTTCAAAAGTAACAACTCTAGATGAAATCTAATGCTCTTATTATTTGTAGCTTATATAAATTTTTTTTCCAATAAAATTGTTATTTTAAAATTATCATTTTAAAACAATGAAGGGGGGCCCGCTGTGACCCACTTGCACCAGGGCCCGGCTTTGACTTGCTACGTCCCTGCGCGGAGAAGTTGGACTCAATACCCCCTTTGAGTGTTCGTCGATTTCGTTGTCAACCTGTTTTATGTAGATTGTCGGCCAGACCTTGCTGGGTTCTTTGGCGGCTAGGTTAGATTGTGTGAGAATGGGGTTATCGATTAATGTTTTTATGGAGTCACATGTAGATTCAATTAAGATCCCGTTATTCCTGACTATGGAGAGTTTGTCAGGTTTGATTTTCAAATGATCCAGTGGGATGCTGGTAAGTTTTGATTTTGTTTCGAGAGAAGTGGAGTTGTTGGTGGGGTAAACTAAGACTTTAAACTTTTGGGGGGGGGGTTAGGGTTTTTAGGTTGAAGGGCAGCCCTTAGGTAATCCCTGGTGGTTCTGCTTTTGGATGGATTCTAGAATGAGGTTGGGATCAGGAGGGAGGGGGATACGGATTCCAGGGTTAAGGATGGGTACAGGCGGGTGTGGGGTAATGGATTTCTTGATTTCACGGAGAATTTCAGTGGTGTCAATATTCACAGCGTTGCCAGTTCTTGAGAGATTTCTTATCATTTCAATCTGTCTACTGGCCATCACCAGGCTCTTGTTTGCTTTCCTTTCAATGATTCGCAGTAGTTCAAGGGTGGTTTTCTTCTCCTTTTGAACGCATTTGCACCTTAAAAGATATTCTCTGATTCCATGTGCGGCGCTCATATTCTCATCCATAAGTCATATCAACTTTTCTTGTTCTTTCTTGTTTTCTTGGACTTTGTTGGCTGTTTCTGTGGTGGTGGTTTCAGTGGTGATGGGTGTGCTGTTTTTGGTGTTATCATTATTTTTCGGGGTTTCTGTTTCATGGGTGGTGGATTCACAGTCGCTTTCTTTAGATGCCGACGTAAGTTTTCTCTTGTCTCTAGCTCTCTGTCTCTTGTTTTTCCCATTCTTTCTGGGTGATTTTTCGTTAGCGTCGTCCGTTTCCATGTTTTCAGCAATGTTGGCTTTCTTGATTGTGTGTTCGTCGTCACTTTCATCATTTATGCCTCTTTTCATAGCTGGTGTCGGTAGGGACCTTTGTATTCGTTCACTATCGATGGTCGTGGTGTCTTTAGTATGATTTGTCTCGTGGGAGAATCCAGCCGCCATTTCAATGAGGACCTGATCTATTGATTTCCCAGATTGCGTGTGTTTCATAGCGAATGGGGTCGCACGGTTGATTCTTGCTTGTATTTGAATCTGTTTCTGGAGGTCCTGAATGTCCTCCGTATCGCCACCTGGTTTCGTATTCGTTCCTATTCCGAGGTTGTCTCCGTCTGGTGGTTTCAGGGTTCGATCATCCAGGATGTTCGCAGGCATTTCTGAATTCAGTTGTAATTTACTAATTTTACTGTGTTTAACGATTTGCTGATGATTTATAAAACTTCTAAATGTTTGATTGTTTCTAATCTTTTTTCGCGGTCCACCTTGAACATTTTTCCGGCCCGCGAGAATACTCACATAACTCATGACCCGCGGAGTTATGATGCATTTCCAAAGTGGCCCTTGGGATCATTTGGGTTGGCAACTCCTTATTTAGCGCATACTCGTCGACTAATTTTCAAAATGCAGTTCTGTCCAGTGGTGCCAATTGTTGGGTAATTCCCAAAAATGTATGTATTTTCTATTCATTTGGGAACCTTGTTGGGTAAACTTTGATTCAAATATCTGTGCCGCTACGTCACGAAATTCTGATTAAGAAATGACATACTGAATATAATTTTGGACGTAGTTCCAAGGTTTTAGGGGGGAAAAATGTGCGATGGGTTTTTTTAGGAAGGTTATATTGTTAGGGATATTTTTAGTGTTTTTTTATTTTTCTTTATTCTCTTGAAAAAAACGCGAAAAAGTTAAAAAAAAAAAAAGCTAATATTGCGAGGAACAAAATCGTTGGCAATTTCATTAATAATATTATTTTAGGGGTTTTTCACTTGTGCTTTAAGGGGATAAATTTTTGAAAGTTAACAACCCTGCGTAGTTCATCTTTATTTAAATGAGTGCAATAATATTTATCTATAGCTAAAGGTACGGTTTGCTAACTGCACACGCAGCACTGCATAACCTTGGCTAACTTCTTTTATGCAATATCTGTTACGTGTGTTGCTAGACCATCGGTTCCAAATTTTTTTTTTTACTGATTACTGGATGGTCGGATTAGCGTGTGGTCGGATTACCGAGACTGTACTATACATATTTCTGGAAACTTCCGGGAATTTCTATAAACTTCTATAGGTTTCAGACTGCAAACTCGGTAGTATTTAAATAATAACAATAGGTTATCATGATTGATCATGCATGCGGTATCAAATGTATCATCACGGATGAGTCATCATCATCATACATGAATCATCAAATATAAATAACCATTATTGTTTCGTAACAATATCCTAATTACAAATTTATATTTTTTTCGAAAACGCACGGTTTGTTTACCTCTATAAGACCGGTGTGATCGGTGTTTTTGATGCTTGATGCCAATATAGGTGCTGATACTTAAGATAAATTAATTTTGAAATTACCATCTTTTTTGTCACTCTGATGCCGTATTTTTCCATGAAAAGGACAAAATTGGAACCATATTTAGAGGTTTTATTAATATTTTCTGTAGATTCTGTAGAATGAGTGTTCAGAAGATGAAGTGTGAACACCGGACTGATTTGCTTCATTAAAAATTTTTTCTCTTCTAATGGATTTTTGGGGCCCATATTTTTCATTTTTTCAAAATTTAAAGTCCATGAGGTCAGGAAAGCTGCACTAGACGCTGCAAGCATTTGGAATGTACATCCAAGTGTGGAGATATTTGCAACGTCCCGCCCTGCCAAGAACCTTGCGAAAAGAAATTACCATGCTCGCATCCATGCGTGGGTTATTGTGGCGAGCCTTGTAGAATTTGTAGAGTAGAATTTACAACAAAACTGAACTCGAAGAAGTGTTCTTGGGTCACGAAGATAAAGAAGACGCTCGAGTTGTTTTACTAAACGAATGCAAACATGTGATAGAGAGTCAAAGAATGGAAAGTTTTTTCAAGCAAGATGGAAGTACTGGGATGGATTACATGCGATGTCCCAAATGTAGGACACCATTGTGAAATGGATGGTTCTCGGTATCCTGCCTGGTCCAATACTGCAAATAATATGTTAAGTTAGGGATTAAATGAATTTTAATGATCGGTTATTGTTTTTAGTTGCTTGGCTTACTGCTGAGGTGTTTCAATAAAAATTGTTTTATATTTTGTTTTCATTTTTATTCATAAGCCTATTTCCAAGAATTCCACATGAATTTCTAGGGTTGGGGAGTCTAAAATGCTGTATATAGTCCACTGCATTTAGGATTTTGATACGGAATAATTATATCCTACAGTTTTTGCGCGTTTTCATATATATTATGGTGTCTCGAATAGCGTCTCAAAAGTTCGAAGGGGAGGAGCTCCGCCAAACATGTGGCAACAATGTCAAGGTGCTCTAAAACGGTTTTTGACAATTTTCTGGGTTCCTATCAGTTTTACGAACAAAATACCTCTATTCAAAAAGAAATATACGATAATTCTATACAAAAAAGGTTCTATAAAATTTTTCAGTCCGAGTAATACTTTTCATATTGGGCCAAATTTGGGCACTCCCATTTTAAAAATGCTGCCGCCGTTGCTGTACAAGTAAAAGGAAGTCCGAAGAAGGAAATCTAAGGTAGGAAAAAAATTAGGAATTTTAGGAAAACTTAGCAAATTATAAGAAAAGCAATGAAATTTTAGGAAATCAGGGCTACCGATAATTTTTTGTAATTTGGTTTTTTAGTTTATTAACTTTTTCGAAAAAATATCTTAAGGCAATACAAGGAAATCTTAGGAAGTTTTAGGATAACTTAGAAAATTTTAGGAAATCCGGGGCAATTGATGGGTAAATTTTCATTGTCAATCGAAATAAATTTAAAACTTGTCTTCAGGTTAATGCGGCCTTCGGGCCGCCGCACAATATAGGCGCAATCGAGTATTCGAATAATTTACAAAGAAATTAGGTATTATACCAGTGTCGCCTCTTTACTTGAGGAGGCAAATGATAAAATGTAAGGGTCAGACTGATTGTTACACAAAGCCCAGATGGCCAAGATCTAGCTAGCTCATCAGATTAAGATTACTTTTTGGATATGTATTGTGTAAAGACTATCTCTCTGTATTCATCTATAGATAAAGTTTACAATCGAAAATCTTCTTTTTATTTTTTTGAAAATTTTAATAATTTAATATTTTGGAATTTTAGAGGATGCTAAGCCTTCTTTGCCTTCTCTGAAGAGCCGCCGCTGAGTTATACGGGTCGGCAGCAACGGCGGCAGTATTTTTGAAGTGGGTGGGCACAAATTGGGCCCAATATATTTGGGGTGGGCAGGAGCACACAAAATTTATAAATGAACTTAAAAAATACATTACTGAAATAAGCACCTAAAAAATTAGGGTGGGCACTTGGGAACTCCAATCAGCACCTGTGTGCTTTACGCCACACTGCGGCTTAATTGTATTCCATAATCAAGTTACTGGGTCAACAAATTTCGAGTGCACTGGCGGGCATTCCATGCCCCCCAGACCCCCCGGTTTGAAAATCAAACAGTTTGTGCGTATAATTTTTGATGAAGGTCATTAAACAAGGAACTTTTACTCCTTCAGAATCAATTACATTTCTGAGAATCTGAGGGTTTAATTTCATCGAATAAATATCTGAAGATCTTTCACTCATTCTAAAGGGTGTTTCATATTCCTTGAACTATTTGGTTCTGAAAGAGTGAGAGTTCTTAATCTAATCAAATTCATAAAAAAATATGGCTATAAACTGTTTGTTAGTGAAACCGGTGTGGCTGGGGGGCATGGAATGCCCTCCAGTACATCAGTTATTTATTGACTCAATAACTTCATAATGGAATACAATTTAACTCAATTACTGACGTACCCTGAACTACCAAGTTTCAGAAACGGAAAGTTTGCTCACCTATTTTTGGATTAATCTTATCAAAAAAAAAAGTTTTACTCTTTCAGAGCCAAATACCTTTACAGCCGAGAGTCTGGCGTAGTAATTTGATTTTAGAATACAACTTAACACAATTAATGATGTACTGGAGGGCATTCCATGCCCCCTAGACCCTCCAGTTTGAAAAACACAAAGTTTCTAGATCGCTTCTTACATTTATTGGGATACTGGAAGGTATTTTATAATTCACAGACCCGCTGGTATGTACTGACGCGACCTGAAAATGTATTTGATTCTAAAAGAGTGAAAGATCTATATTTTTAAAAAGATCTTGTTTTTCAAATCGGGGGGTTTGGTGGGCATAGAATGCTCTCTAGTGCAATCGTAATTTGTTGATTCATTAATTGATTATGGAATATAACTGAACACAATTAATTCCATACCCCCAAGTTATAAAAAAACAAAAAATTTGAAATTACTTCATACACTTAATTACAGTAAGTCATTTTATACTTCACAGACCCTCTGGTGGGTCCTGACGCGACCTGAAGCGAAAGATTCTTATAATAAATATATGTTCATCAACTTTTTATTTTACCAACCGGCGGGGGGGGTTGTAATTTGTATTAAGTTGTGTTCCATAATCAAGTTACTGTGGGAGGGTACATTGGAGGGTATTTCATACCCTCAAATTCTTCGGTGTAAATGTTCTGAAAGAGTAAAAGTTCCTTGTTTAATAAAACGAATCAAAAACTATGCACACAAACTTTTTGTTGATGAAACCGGGGTGTCTAGGGGGCATGGAATGCCCTCCAGTCCACTTTAAATTTGTTGACCTAGTAACTTCATTGTGGAATACAACTTAACACAATTACAGATGTACTGCAGGGTATTTCATGCCCTTTGTCTTACCGTTTTATGTCTCTCAGACCAGTTTCAGAAACGGCAGTGGCAACAGCAGTGAAACTTTCATGTTAATCCCGGCGACGGCGGCAGCATTTTTTAAATGGGTGGGCACAAATTGGGCCCAATATATTTGGGGTGAGCAGGAGCACACAAAATTTATAAAGAATAATAGTATCTCGCCCAAAGCTAGCAATTAATGGAAACAGGATATTGGGTTGACTGGGCAGCAATCAAACAACAATTAACCTTGCGTCGACGTTTCGGATACCTTTATGTATCCATTTTCAAGACTCAACATAATCTAACTCACCGAAACAAGATTGGATGTAAAAGAGTTTGATGTAGTAGCCAGGATTGGCATCGGCTTCTGAACGGTACAGTTTCAACAAAGTCAACAATATTTTAAATTGTACACAATATAACATAAACAATTGTAAATAAATCTCTATGAATAAATTAATTAATTAACAATAACTGCCTAATAGAACAACAAAATTTCTCTTAAAAATAACTAAACGTAAAAACGATCTAGAATAAGATAATATAATAATTATTTCAAAAAACAGAGATAACAAACAAACTCTAGGGTATGCAACCAAGTGTGCACCAAACCATACCGAGGCTGTTCGACAAAAATGTTCTAAAGACAGGAAAAAACCCGTCGTCGAAAACAAAAAACAGCGCCTCCTGTGATGATGCTCTATAAACAGTGAGTAAAGATAAAATCGTTCTTCAAACCGAAAAACAAACGCCGCGAAGTGGAGAACTAAAGTAAAAACACAATAAACGAGGAGAGTAAAGAAAATCTCCTCGTATAACGCAATATTCAGTTGAATAGTAGTCAAGTCCGAGGGCGACCAAAAAAAATAAGTCAGCAGGTAAGGGGCCGTCCTTTAACCACGTGAGGTTTTTTATGCCATTTTTTTACCCCCCCCCCCCTCCCCTTTGGTGATACATCGTGAGGTTTTTGATGATTGAATGATTTGAAGTATTCAATGTTCAAAAATAATAACATTTTTATTAAAGAAACGACGATCAAATTTTTCATGATTTTCTTATGTCCACTAATTATAATAATTATTTACTTAAACACATTCAACACAACCACCTATAGACAGAAAAAAGCAACTTATAAATTTATAGGTTATTTTGATTTCCAGTAGGCGTGTTTTAAAGTAGATTTCAGAATAACCCCATCTATCCGTGTGGTCGTCTAATAAATTATACTATTTCACTTTCTCCCACCAAGTTTCAACACCCTGGTGTTGATGTACGTCGCCTCAAAAAAAAACAGCCTCGGTATGGTTGGGTGCACACTTGGTTGCATACCCTAGAGTTTGGTTGTTATCGGTTTTTGAAATTATTATTATATTAGGTATCTTATTCTAGTATCCTTTTACGTTTAGTTATTTTTTAAGAGAAATTTTATTTAGTTATTGTTAATTAATTAATTTATTCATAGAGATTTATTTACAATTGTTTATGTTATATTGTGTACAATTAAAAATATTGTTGACTTTGTTGAAACTGTACCGTTCAGGAGCCGATGCCAATCCTGGCTACTACATCAAACTCTTTTACATCCAAACTTGTTTCGGTGAGTTAGATTATGTTGAATTGTTCAGATCGATGTACTATTGGTTCTCTATTATAGTCTTGAAAATGGATACATAAAGGTATCCGAAACGTCGACGCCAGGTTAATTGTTGTTTGATTGCTGCCCAGTCAACCCAATATCCTGTTTCCATTAAAATTTATAAATAAACTGAAAAAAATACATTATTGAAATAAGCACCTAAAAAAATTTGGGGGCAAGTGCCCACCCTGGCCCACTCATGGCGCCATCACTGCGGATCGGTAATTTAGGAAATGTACCCAGCCAAGTTTTGTTTAGAGTTGAGGGCTGTAACAAACAATGAAACAAACATTCTACATATTGATTGTCCCCCTCCCTTTTGGATAGCAAGGTGTTCAAGAAATTCTATATCTGATTTTTTATAGATTAGATAGATAAGTAGATTAGTTAATATCCTTGAAGTTTTTAGAATTTTAGCTTACTATTAATTAGATCTAAGATTTATAATAATTTATATACAGTGGGCCAAGAAAGTCTCCGTACGATCTCATATTTTCCTATATTATCAATGTAAATTGCATCGTACGGAGACTTGACGGAATATATAAAGACCGATTTTTCATCAAAATTTCTTAGATATTTTTTGTAGTAAATTTAATTCCCTTCATTTTTGTTTATATACATTTTTGTACTTTGTCGGGCCGTTTCCGAGATATATTGACTGTAAAAAACTCGGTAAAAATTTTATTAAAACTCCCATAAGAGCAATGTTAAATTTTTACCGAGTTTTTTTAAAGTTAATATATCTTGGAAACGGCCCGACGAAATACAAAAATGTATATAAACAAAAATAAAGAGAATTAAATTTACAACAAAAAATGTCCAAGAAATATTACTGAAAAATCGGTCTTTATATGGCGGAAAAAAGTCTCCGTACGATGCAATTTACATTGATAATCGGTATAGGAAAATATGGGATCGTACGGAGACATACTCCCAACCGGTTTGCAGGCTTCATCCTGAAAACACATCCAACACATCAGTTATCATTTAACGCTAGGAGTGTGTGTTGTGTATGTTGTTTGACTTGATAAGTGCGCTAGTGCTATTTTTTTATAACAAACTATTAATTTTTAAAATTATCTGTGGATTATTTGTACATTTGTAGGTAAGCAACTTTAATTTAAAAAAATTATGTTTGTTATGCCGATGCCGTCAATATAAAGGAAATTTTTCTTTCCTTTGTGTTATAAAAATAATGCACTTTTTTCCGAGGTCTTTTCAGCTGCCTCGTTATTGTTAATTTTTTTTTACTATTATAATAATTCTTTATTAAATTCGGACACTCTTAAATTAGCAGTATAAATTGTACATTTTGACGCCGTTTTTTATCATATTAAAATTGATTTTACAGCAAAACCTTTTCGACATTTTTTTTTGCAAATCACCAAATTTAATTCTGGGGGATGATTTGGATTACAATTATTGGAAAACCCCCGTAAACAATAGGAAACACTTAAACAACGGTTACAAGAGGAAGCAGACGTACGGCGGACGCGTTTTCCATTAAAATCCTTTTTAACAAGAAAATATTAGTTTGGTGTTCAACTTTTTTTGACGGTTCCGGCAAGCTGGCCCCTCTATTTCGGAATTTAGTATTTTTTTTGCGTAATTTGGAAGAGCTCCCCAAGCGCAGAATGCTGTAAATTACTTTGAAAGTGCAGAGTTCGTTAATTTTTTATTAGCATAAAAGTTTGGAATTTTTAATTTTTTTTAAAAGTACTAGGGCTTTAGATTTTTATTAAGAATTGAAATATGGACAAATAACAAAAAAGACAAGTTGGCACTTCTTTTTTTTTCAATTTTATTCAATTTTCTCCGAAACGCAATGAAATAGGTAAAAGCTAATCAAGACAAAAATTATCCGTATCAAATTACCTACAACTTTTGTTCTATAAAATTTTTTCCAAATTAAAAAAAAATTAAAAATTTTATAAATTTAAAAAATTAAAAATAAAAAAAAATTAATTAATAAAATTTTAAAATTGCCTATAAATAAGCAAATTTTTTTGTACATAAAATTTTAGTTATTTGTGATATATTTTGTTATTTGTATTCTTGCTTTTGCTTAATATTTCGAATTTTTGAATGTTTTTGACGATTATTGCTAATGCTCTGATAAAATTTAGTAATTTAGTTTTTTCTATTCGAGGTAAATTGGGAGTTACTTTTAATATTCGGAAAGTTATGTGAATGGCCACATCCGATTTTTTTTTTATATTCAATTATTCAATTAATTATTCATATTTATTTTATTAATTTTTTTTATTTACTTATTCGTTATTATTATTGGCAAGTGCTAAAAATTATGATGCAGATACAGTGACTCGCATTTAAGTTCTCGGACACTCCTATGTTACCAATGTATAAATTGAACATTTTGATGCCGCATTTTTTCATATAAAAATCAATTTTAGAGCAAAACTCTTTAGCGATTTTTTGTTGCAAATTTATTTGTCTTCCATTTCTTGTGAAATGCATTCCCTACATTTTTGTTCAAATACATTTTGCTATTCGTTACACTTTTGAGATACAGATGAAATATTTTTTGTATTTTGCAGAGTATTTTTTAAGTTAGTGGAACTCTGCAATGGTGCGACAAAATAGAAAAATTTATATTGTTAAGTTAGGAGTGTAATTTCAAAACAAATTAAAACTTAAGAGAAATTTTTTACAACACCTAACAAATAAAAAAATAAAATCATGAGACTCCTGTAAAAATAATTTTTACCACGGCTTAGCTCAAATTTAAAAAATTAATTTTTCTAATAATTGGAAATAAAACAAAATATCAAAAGGAATTTGCGATTTACTATTAATTAAAGAAAAACAAATACAGTACAGCCTCGCTTATCCGGACACACTTTATTCTGGACACTCCAGTAATCCGGACTTTCCGGCTCTTCGGACATTTTTTATTTCTGCAATCCGGACGAATTTCTAGTTGCAATTTCGAATTAATGCAATTCATCAGTACTCTTTTATAAGACTAAACTATAACATCACTCAGGGCCGCATCCAGCGCCAAAATTCAGAAGGCTCTAAAATTGAGAATTTTTAATTTAATTTTCTATAAAATATTAAATTTTGAATAAAAAGAAGAAAACGCTAAACGAGAAGTCACGAATTGTGATTTAATTCATATTATCTTTGATTTAATTGGTCAAGTTAAATAAGTCGGGACAGGACATTTGGGCGCCGCCGTTTGGGCGCCGTCGTTTGGGCGCCGCTGTTTGGGCGCTGCCGTTTGGGCGCCGGACTTTTGGGCGCCGGACTGTTGGACGCCAAGATTTTTGGGCGCCCGGACATTTGGGCGCTGGACTTTTGGGCGCCGCCGTTTGGGCGCTGGTCTTTTTTTTGGGGGGGGGGGAGGTAAAAAAGTGGTGGTGGGTGCTGTTGTATTATATAATTCAAATAATAGGTACATTATTCTTTAAGTAGTACCTACTTAATTCTTTAATCTGATTAGGGTTACCAACAGGTCTCTTTTAAAGAGAACATGTTCTCTTATTTTACAAAATATTTTTGTTTTCTTTCTTTTTTATTATTTATATAACAGGGTTCCCACTAAATTTTTGAAAGTAAATTCCCTGACTTTTCCAGGTTTTTCCTGACAAAAATTTTAATTTTCCCTGACATTCTAGTACATAATACAGTAATTTTTAGCGCATTTAAAAAATACACTTGGGCACGTTAAAAACTTTTGATCCAGACATCGTAGAAAGCTGGAATTTTTGCGTTAGGTCGGTGCTATCGAGTTATTCCGGCATAGAATAGTTTAATAGTTTAAAATAAATAAACAAAATAAAAACTACTGATCTCCGCGTCAAAAATGCGCTGAAGTCCCTCGATCAACAGCCCGAGGACTTTTCCAATTTTTGTATTTCAAATTTAAAAATATTTTATTTGAAAATATTTCCTTGACAAAATTTTTGTTTTCCCTGACATTGGCGCTAAAAGTTTTAAATTCTCTGACTTTCCCTGACAAGTTTCAAATTCTCTGACTTTTCCAGGATTTCAGGTTTTCCATACAAGTGGGAACCCTGTATAAATGTCCTCTTTTTTAAATTTTGCTAATTAATAATTATTTAAAAGGTCCGCTCAAAATTTGAAATGTAATAAATTAACAACACTATTTTTATCGTCTGTAAAAAAAAATCATGTGAAAGTGGATAATCATGGACAATCCTCTGTACATTTTTCATGAAAATGAAATTGAATAATAGAATCCGAGCACAATTCTGTGTTGCAGGCACGAAACTAGCCCTGTTTTATAGAGTGAGCCAAAGCTGGGTCTTCGCATACTTAGAGGGGCCAAGGGGGCGAATTCTCCATTAAGAATTCCAAATTCTTCATTTTTCAGAGAGGGCACAAGGATGGGCCAACATAATTTTAGGAGAAGCAAGTAGATTGCGTCCCACGGTCACTACTTTTGAAGTGGTTAAAAAAAGGTACGGGTATATTGCGTCCCGAACCCTAATCGGATTACAGGTAATAATACCTGTACAACAGAATTTTATCATCCCCACCGTAGTTACGTGCCTGGTATGTTGGAAGTAATGACAACATTTTTCTAAAAGAAAAATCTATTTTGTTGGAAATTGCGGAAATTCATTTTAAAATGATACAATAAGTTTATAAAGAAATCAAAATTGAAAAAAATTTTCTCTTTTTTTGTAATCATTAGTTGGCAACTCTAAATCCGATATCTAACGGTATATAGGTACTCGAAGTGGTATAATATAGTATCTATTTATTTATTTAATTTATTCAATTTATTTAATAATTAACCATGCAGAATACCGAAACAAGTCGAAACCAAACGAAGTTGATAATGGAGGGATATATGTACGTTTTTGATAAAATGAGCAAAGATTAAACCAAAAAATTTTGGAGATGTGATCGAAAAGCGGATAAGTGCTGTGGTCGTATCCATACGACATTGGAAAATGAATACGTGTGCTCGAAAGGCAATCACAATCACGAACCTGATGGGGCAGGAATAGAAGTTACCAAAGTAAAGGTAGCCATTAAAAGACGTGCGGAAGAAACCGTAGAAACTCCTGCTCAAATCAGGAACGAGGTTTTACAAAATACTGGAGTAGCAGTCCAAGGACGAATGCCTAATACGGATGCGACAAGAAAATCTTGTCAACGTGTACGCAACATTGTCGCTGGCGCTCCGCCAGCTCCAATAAATTTGGAAAGTTTAATAATTCCAGAGAGTTATAAGCTCTATGAATTTGCTCCTGGACAAACTGAAAACTTTCTGTTAGCGGATACTGGATCAGAACAGCCCGACTCACAGAGAATAATAATTTTTGGAAGGGAACGCAACGTAGAATGGAACGAGCAAATGAAAAACATTTTTATAGATGGAACATTTCGGCAAGCTCCTCCATTATTTCATCAAATTTTTGTTGTTTTGGCTAACAGAGGTGGATTTGTTCTGCCAATATTATATGCTCTTTTACCAAATAAGCGTCGTGAAACTTATGATAGGTTGTTCAACCTAATCAAAGAAATGTGGCCGCGATTTGAACCTCAAACCATTTCATTAGATTATGAACTAGCTGTAATCAATTCAGTTACTGAGGCTTTTCCGGATGCTCAATTACATGGTTGTTTATTTCACCTTGTAAAGAATTTTAAAAAACAAATTTCTGATAATGGACTGTACCGTCAGTATATAAACGATCCCGAATTTGGCCTCCTAGCTCGTATGGTAGTCGCTATCGCATTCGTTCCGATTGATGATATTGATTTTGCACTTGAGGAACTAGTACAGCATCTTCCAGATGAGTTAATACCAATTTTAAACTGGTTAGAAGATAACTACATTGGTAGGCCAAACCGAAACCAAACAAGACGAAGGCCATTGTTTTCTCCGCACATATGGAATGTTTACAATCGGGTGCTGAATCATCAAAATCGGACCAATAATATTGCCGAAGCAGCTCATCGTAGCTTGCAATGCCAACTAGATGTGGATCATCCATCCATATGGAAATTTATTGATGGCCTACGAAGTGTCCAAAAAGGAAAAGACGCATTACACGAGCAATTTACACGTGGTGAAGCTCCTCCTCACAAAAGACAAAAATATCAAGCTGTCGATACCAAAATACAACGAATCGTCGAAACATATCAAGATAGAACATTATTGGAATATCTTAGAGGAATTGCACATAATGTTTTAATGAATTAATAAAAATTATATATTTGTAACTTTGAAAAGACACCTATTTTATTGTATTTATTTATTATTTGTTTCTGTATCAACAATCCATGACCAATTAGCGGTTCAAAAGTTATTTATATCACATTAGGGACCGCCTATTAAGTTCGTAAGGATTTGGGGGTTAGGGGGGGGGAAATCTTACAAACCTTTAAGTGGGGTCCACGACTGACGTATTTACGTAAATTTCTTAAGATATTTTTTATATTTTAAGATTTATTTATCTAATCCTAATAAAATCCCATAAAATCTAATACATAAAATCCCAGCACGCTTACTACTGCTGCTTCAGCGTGTCATTTTTTGATGAAAAAAGAAACAATCTGATTAGTCAATTTTTTTACCAACCGAAAAATATATCCAACCACCGCATGGTGGGGTGGAAGAGCAAATAAAACAAGCATTTAATCAAAAAATAAAATAGAAATGAATCTTAAATTACAATCTCATGAGCCAACAAATTGTAATTTAAGATAATTAATAAATACTGTTCAAAGCAAAGCAAGCGCCGAATTGTAAACCGCTCGGTCCAGGGTTCAATTCCTCCAAAAGCAAAAATTTTTTTATAATTTTTTTTGTTACCCGTCAACGTCGCATGTTAATCTAGCAAACAATTTTGTCAATTTACTTACAAAATGATTGAATTATAACTTTTTTTTTCATTATTAATTTATTATAACACTGATTTATTACAGAATTTATTATTACAAATATTTACAGCAAATCGACGGTGGAAAGGCAAAAAGTCTTAAGGGCCATTTATGGTAATATATACCGTAAATAACGTTTAAGACTTTTTGGGGGGCTCAAATATGATATCCTGCACTTAAAAATTCCGGCGCCCAAATGGCGGCGCCCAAAAGTCCAGCGCCTAAAAATCCGGCGCCCAAAAATCCCAGCGCCCAAACGGCGGCGCCCAAAAATCCGGCGCCCAAAAATCCGGCGCCTAAAAGTCCGGCGCCCAAATGGTGGCGCCCAAACGGCGGCGCCCAAATGTCACGTACCGTAAATAAGTAGAGGGCGGCCATTAATTACGTGAGGCGATTTTTCGACCCCCTCTGCCCCTAGTGAGATATCGTAAAATTTGTTTTTTTTAATTACTTGTTATTTATCGAGACTCCTTGATCTCCTCCTCCCTTAAACGCTCACGTAATTAACGAACGTCCTCTAATGATAACACAGGTCTGCAAATAAAATTCTTTTTGAGTCCCGATACCATTCCTCCTGATTCTTATGTAAATTAACCTCCTGAATTCTAATATGACCTTCGTTTTCCTCCATCATCCACCGCTATCGGGGGATGCTTCCCCCCTATCTATTTTATTATTTTTTTTAACAATTATTTTAGCCGTTACATTTTTTCTGATAAACTAGAAAGGTGAAAAGTTAATATTTATAGCAAGAAAGTTGATTTGGGAGTAGATCTGTCCCCCGAAATTGTATGAAAAATCATTAAAGATGATCGAATTTTTCGTTTTTCTGCTTAATTTTTTCACTTATTTTTGCTGTTTATTTCAGCCAAAATAAAGCAATCGCACAGAACATGTACATATATGCAAGTTTTCAGTTTTTATAACCGGGGGGTCTGGGGGGTGTGGAACACCCTCCAGTATACCTGTAAGTGTGTTAAAAAACACAAATAGCAAACCGATTTCGATTCCAGTTTTGAAGTTGTGATTCCACTTAGCATTACTGAATCTAGGTTACAAAAAACATTTGGAAAAATCTATATAAAGCTAGATTCTGGGACCAATTTTGTTTAGGTGTACTGGAGGGTGTTCCCCCCCAGACCTCCCGGTTTCAAAAACTCAAAACTTGTGTATGTTTTCTGTCAAACTTTCAAAAACAAAATCTCTAACTTTTCCAAGACTTCCCCTAGATCAGGCGTCGGCAACCTGAGGCTCTTTTGATGTCGAGATGCAGCTCTCCAGGTCCACGCACAAATATTACCTAATAATTTTATTATTTATTTTCAAAACTCATAAAAAGTATTATTCTGCAAAAAAAAAACTTTAAACAGGGTAGAAACGCAGGATAAAAACAGGATAAAATACCATAATATTGAAATAAAAATGTTAGTGGCTCTTTAAAACCTGGGAAATTTTGTAAATTGTAAGTTTTGGCTCTTCTGTTTCAATAGGTTGCCTAGATCAAAATTAAAAATTTTTCAAATTTTAAAAATTGTAAATTTTTTATTTGTCGAATTTTCCAAGAATTTTTCCTAATTAATTCCACGACTTTTCTTTAAAAATAAAAAATTCCTCGACTTTTTCTGGCCAAATTTGTGTAAGTCTCAATTCCTTTATTTTTGCAAGTGAAAATCCTGCTTAAACATTTGCCCTAGTTTTAATTTTTCGCACCCCCCCCCCCTGACCCCTTAATATGACAAACTACAAGTCACTGCTTAATCCATATTGCGATCAGGGGCGGTTCCAGCATTTTTTCTGGAAGGAGGAAAAAGATCAAACGGGCAAAAAGTGTTTTCAGATTTGGGATTGTTCCCTTGTCTATTTTTAAACTTCTGAGGGAGGGGTGCCCCCCCCCACCATAAATCCGCCTAAGCTCGCGATTGATATCTGGCAGTTTATTTAACATCTTTCATATTCTTATCTTGTACTTCAAAACTATATGCAATAATTGTGATAAATTAGTTTTTCAATTATCAGTAACAATAAATAAAATTGGCAATTCATGCTTACGATACATTGTCAAGTTGCCTAGTTGACACTGACAATATTGTCAATTTGTTTACAATCCGAGGTTAAGCCAGTTCTTCCAGGCCCGTAGCCAGGATTTTATTTCGGGGGCAGCACTCATAAAAAAATTTTTTTTGGGGGTTCCCCTTTCGAGAATTTTTTGTTTTTGTTCCCACTTTAAAAATATATCTATTTACCTATTTTATTTTAAACATTTTTTTTGCCTTTGAACATTTCGGGGGGGGGGGGGGGGCACGTGCCCCCAGGTGCCCCCCCCCCTGGCTACGGGCCTGAGTTCTTCAATTATTATAAAATGATACTAAAAGTTTTCTATCGGAAACTTAATTTATTCGACATTAATAGGAATTACGTTAAACCTTTCATGATTTAGGAAGGAAGCTAGATACTTCGGAAGACCTTAATTTGATTCGATACCCAGGTCAAATAGGAATTTTATGAAATAAATTAAACAAAAAAAATCATAATAATAAGTATCGGCGTTTTTCCACTGGCCTGTTTAGAATTTAATTTTAATTAATTTTAAGTTACCGGCCTAAAAATATTAAGTGATTACGGTGGAGTGATGGACAATTACATGTTTGACATCGATGTCCGTCGAAATTTAGAGGATGACACTGCTACAATGTTAAAATTCGGCAGGGGTGGCAACCTGCAAGCCTCTACCCTACCGGTAGTAACTGAAGTCTTTTACAGATTTTCTTCATAAATCCACTATTATTCTAAAAAAACACATCTATCGCTTGATCTAATACTGCAGAAATCTTGAAATACTACATGTGGGCCATCTGGGTCCTATTGCAATTTAATTTCATTATAAATCATCCAATACTTGATTGAATTTCCAAAAAAGTCCATCATCAAATACCAATACTATTCTTAAGATTCCAAATTTTTATTACAAATTTCCAAAAATAACTTTTCTTCCCAATTTATTTTAAATCCATATGATATCTTTGTCTGATAAAACATCCAATAATCGTAATGATTTTGTTCACAAACATTAACATTGTTAATTACCTGTTAATTTACGAATAAAAAAAATCCACCTCCACCACTACCAACTTCTACTTTTTAGTGGAACCAACTGTTTTAAATTTCCATACCGGCAGTTGCAAACTTTTTGAACACTGCATTTTATAGAAACAATCCTCACTTTTACAAAATTAAAATGGAGAAATTTGTCGCGTAACACCTACCGTCATTCTTGTCATTTAATTTCTCATGCGAAATTTTATTAATTTAGAAATATTTTTTTCTTTATTTTCAAAATTTAAATTAATTATTATTGAACAACTTTTGAGCATCGAGACATCAGGCATGTATCAGCAAAAAACAAAAACTCTGACTTAATTAATCTCACAAAACAACAGCAAGACTCGCAAATTCCAAAATTGTTCTCAAAAAAAATTCAAAATTCCAAAAAAAAACAAATCAAACCCATTCAATATTTTCAGGACATGACAATATATATGTATAAACAAAAACTAAGAGAATGAAATTTTCAACAAAAAATATTTAATAAGTTTAGTTGTAGAAGCGATTTTTATATCACTAATATAGGGGTGGAAACTAATTTTTGTGTAGATGATAATATTTTTTGCATTTTACCGAGTCTTGTTTAAGTTGCTGTCAGTGAAAAACGGAGAGACAAATTAAAAAAATTTATATAAACAAAATTGAAGGCAATGAAATTTTCAACAAAAAATGTCTAAGAAGTTTTGCCGTAAAATCGATTTTTATATGAAAAAAAAGCGGCTTCAAAATGTCCAATTTACATTGGTAACATAGGAGTGTGCGATAACTTTTGCGAGTAACTGTAGGCAGTGGTCGATTTACCAACAGGCTGAGTATCTTACGTCTGTATAATGAAAAATTACGCGCTCTATAAAATGTACTTTTGTGATCATGAATTTTTAAAATATTCCAATTGTTTTTCAATATTACAATTTAAATTTAGTAAATTTTACTCATTTTTTTATTAATCATAAATTTGCAAATCCGCCACTGCCCCAGCGTATGCTATGGTAAGAGAAACTTTTAAAAACGCTAAGGGTAGGAATAATCCGGGGGGTCTCCAGTGCACTATTTGCTCTTTCTTCACGGGTTATCCAGTTATCAAAGTTTCGAGATATTTACCATCAAGATAATTAACAATGAATGCACTGGAGGGCGTTCCACGCCCCCCAGACCCCCCGGATTGACACCTTAATTTTTTGGTATTAAAGCGCAACCTACATAAACGCGTAAAACGTTCCAGTTCTTGGAACTCTTAGAAAATAAGATATTCGGAAATAATCTTAGAAAATCTTAACTTGCTCTGGAGGGCATTGCCCCATATTTTTAAAAAACCCAGTTTTTTACTTTAAATATTAAAATGTTTTATTACAGGCAGAGCAGGCCGAAGCCTAGGGCGGCAGATTTTAGGTGGCGACAAATATTAGTAAATTTTACTCATTTTTTTTAATTCATCATTGCTATAATTTAAAAAACTAGGTTATCGAATTTCAGAGATCAAAAATGGAATAGCCTACTGGCTGCAAATTTGCAAATCCGCCACTGACTATAGGTTTGTAGGTACCTATCCATTTTTAACCGACGAAAACAAAAAAGGAGGAGGTTATCAATTCGACACGTATATATTTTTTTTTTTTTTTTTAATGGATGACCACGCATAACTTTTTCCAGAATAGTCCGATTTTGATGATTATTTTTTTATTAGATGAGGTATACCTCCAAGGTGGTCCCATTTCAATTTCAAAGAAAAATTCCCACCCTAAGGGTAGAAAAATTGGGGATGATTGAATATTATCCACTGAATTTTCACCTGTGAGCCGATTTTTTTTTTTTTGGTAGAAATTTGGCATGTATGACAACTTTAGACTGCTCGACATGGTTATGACTGCCATTGAGCGTCTAAAGCCCGCGACTCACGTTCCAACGCTGCAGTAAGATTCTGCTGGATGTGACGAAATCAAACAATTACAATTTGTGCATTTGTGTAATTATTAATGATGGATAAAAATGTTAAATTAAATAATATAAAAAAAAATTTTTTTACAAAAAATAAAACCGACAAAAACAAAACTGAGAAACGCAAAAAAAACGCAAAAATAAAAAAATTATTTAAAACAAAAACTAATAAAGTTAAAAATTAATAAAAAAAAAAATTAAAAACACTGAAAAGCAAAAAATAAAAAAAAAATTTTACAAAAAATAAAACCGACAAAAACAAAAAGTTAAAAATTAATAAAAAAAAATTAAAAACACTGAAAAGCAAAAAATAAAAAAAATGGCTTTCATAATTTTGAAGTCGGTGCCAAGTTGTAGTTTTTCGTATATATATTTTTGTACAACATGGCACCGACTTCAAAATTATGAAAACCATTTTTTTTATTTTTTGCTTTTCAGTGTTTTTAATTTTTTTTTTATTCATTTTTAACTTTTTGTTTTTGTCGGTTTTATTTTTTGTAAAAAATTTTTTTTTTATTAAAAAATTTTCAAAATAGACAAAATATGCTCCGGGCAAGATACATTGAATTCAAAAAAACTTGAAAAAGTAGTTTTCAACAAATGGATGCTCTCTCTAAAACATCTATCTTTCTCTTAACTGAATAGTTTCGATTTTAATTTTATAATATTCATCAGCCTCCAGAAAAGTCAGAGAATTTATTATTTTTCTAATTTTGTCAGCGAAAAGTCAGGGAACTTTTTATTTTTTACGCCAATCCAGGGTAATTACATTTTTAACCAGGGAAAATTATTTCATTTAAAAAGAAAATTTATTAAAATTTCAAAATTAATTTTTTTAAACTTTTACATCAAGTATTTTCTCTTTTTTTCTTCCGATTTATCGAAATATCAGGGAAAATTTTGATTCTTGGTCAGGTTAAACCTGGAAAAGTCATGGAATTTACTTTAGAAAATTTAATAAATAAAATCATAATACCTACAATCGATTATCAAGTTTTCTACGGGTCCCAAGTAGGGCTGCCACCTTTCAAAAAGAGTAGACCCAGAGATTATCTTTCTTTTTTTTTTAGGAAAACATGTTTTATTTTAGAGAAAATATTTTTATTGAAATTAATATTAATTATTATACAGAGGAACCCATAAAAACTCCAAACATTGATAACATGTTCGGGGATTCGTCCGAGGCTAGCGCTCGGATCGCGGAAAAAAAAATGTCGAGACAGGAATGTCCGCCACCCGGACATATCGATGTTAAACCCGGAGCCCAGAGATCAACTACTGAAACCCAGAGAGGTGGCAGCCCTAGTCCCAAGTAACATTTTGTGCTGAATATCAACTGCGAGCACGCAGCAGAAAATTCAGCTATTGAGCTGAGTTAGCTGCTGATATTTAGTAACGCCAGAAGCTGAATTGCTAAACGTCAGCTGACGCAACGCAGTTTCAGCTGGTTTTCAGCCGCCAGATTAGCAATTCAGTTACTGAATCAGCTGGTATTCAGATTCAGCTTCCACTTTAAGGAGTAACTATTTATTAATTAATTTTTTTGGGGCGCTTACCACTGACGCGCATGAATGGATTAACAAGGTTCTGAAAATATTTATTCTGTCCAGTGGCGTATTTAATCTCTGTAACTAATCAATACCTATATTAAATAATATACAATTATTTGTTATTTGAAAATTTAAAAGTTCTGAGCGATTTTTAAATCATTATTTCTGTTATCATAAAAATCAACATTAAATAAACCGCAAAATTTTAAACTTACTTAAATCATCTGTGTCTGTCTGCTAACGCGTACATTTGTATTTTAAAAAATAATTTAAGGGTTACCTAAACCAGAACCAATTACAAATAATTTTTTATAATCTATATTACGTAAGAAAGCAAAAAAAGGCGAACTGCGAGGACATGAAAAAAACATTAAAATAAATATACCAAAAATTAAAAAAAATTTAAATGAACAGCTTCGAAGAAAATACCACCACAGGAAATAAATATATAATTTTAGAAGAATTGTTACTAAACCATAATCGAGAGAAATCCTCATTTTAAAAAAATAAAGTTTTTCTCAATTTAATAGATCTTGCTCGGAGCTTACTTTTGAAAAATGTTTAATAAGAATAGCCTGCCATATAAGTATTTTTTTATTTGCCCCCCCCCTCTCAGGACTTGACAGCAAATGGAACCATTTGATAAAAATCAGGAATTCAACATAAAAAAAAATGATTCCGTTTTTTGCGAAATCTTGAAAAAGTCCTTGTCCATCGATTTTCTTCGGCATTTCTGCGTCAATGGCAGTCAAACCTTCTGGACGTAAGTCTGGTGGGCTCTATAGTTTAAAATAAGGTTTTAGTAGAGAATTGGTTTAGCCAGGGCTACCACAATAAAAAATTTTTTAAATGAAACTATCATCGTATCTCCAGAAATGTTTAACCGATTGAGATAAAATTTTATGTGCTGATAAGCGCTTTTAAAATACAAGTATTGGTGAGGAAACAATTGAGCCAAATGTAATGTAAAAATTTGTTACGTGTAAATTGTAATAATTATCATATGCAGTGGCGTATTTAGAAAATGCTTTAAAGGGGGGGCAGATTAAAGATATTTCAGAATCTCGTTAATCCATTCATGCGCGTCAGTTGTAACTAATCCTAATGCTGCTCCTGCTACAACGTTTAATTTTTTGGTAAAAAAACACTCTGGTTGGTCGACTCTTTTTTACCAACCAAAAAATGTATTAAACTAAGATTAGGACTAAAAATATTTGTCCAATATTAATCCAAACCGGAAAATTTGAATTTTTAAGAAAAATGAGGGAAGTTTAACCTTCGGCTAGAAAAAATTAAAATTTGGAATATTTATTTAATTACCTTACTGTTCACGGTGTTTAGCATCTACTTCCTGTATTACTTTGAAAGTTAATTATAAAAATAATATAAAAATATAAAGTCAAAATTGTAAACCAGGGGGTCTGGGGGGTGTGGAACACCCTCCAATATATATCACAGAATTTCCACTCTTTTAGAATACTTGGAGAAGATAGGGGATTTATAATTTTACAAATTTTGCCATGAAAAAACGGGAAATTTGAATTTTTAAGCAAAAATGAAGGAAATTTAAACCTTTGGCTAATAGAAAATATTAAAGCTTGGAAAAACATTTATTTAAGTGCCTTAGCTCAGAGTTTAGTAGCAACTTTTACGGGTACAATCCGAGTCATCCTTGGGGGGACAGATGCCCCTTTGATTTATAAAAATATTATTTTTTTCTGGGATTATTCAATTTAATTTTAAGTCTTGTAGTTTTTAATTATTTAATTTTTAATTGGATTTCAATTACAAAATTAAATTATAATTAATTACTATTAATGATTCTGATGGTGTTGAATATTTAAAACAGATTTATATTGCTTGTTTAATTGAAAACTATTGAGCTTGGATGTTTTTCATTATTTTTCCCAAAATCTACAATACAAACTGACATTTTTTTTTTCAAAAAAGAAAAAATCATGAAACGAAGGGTTAAACTGGCAAATTTAATAATAATTTTTTATTTTCTCTATTAAAATTCTTCAAAAAACACCAAAAGTGGCCCAAATATCCATTATTTACCAAATGTTGAAAATATGCAAAATTTTTAAAATTTTAGGTAATTCGTCCAGATATGTAAAATTTTAAAAAAAGAATTGAAAAACTCGAAGACTATAGATATCTTTTAGTTTGCATAGTAATGCATATTTTATGTATTTTTGTCAATTTTAGTGCATATTTTAAGGAAATTCAGTGCATATATACGCGTATATTTTCAAGTATTTTGGTGCATTTAAATCCGAGCTCTATTAATCATGCTTTCTTATGGGAATGTTTTCTATAGACTGATAGGATCGACATCAATTGACTCTTGATTAACTTTTATCTAACGTTTAACTAGCCCTTAGTGTTGGTGCAGATAATTTCGCCCAGCTAAAGATAACATTATGTTTACTAAGCTGCGGTTGGGGCTCTGCGACTGAAGTTGCAGTTACTGCTCTCAATGCTATCTTATGGGAGTTTTACCTTAGAATCGCCTGCAAAGATCGCATTCTAAGGTAACACTCCCATAATAAAGTATTCACTGCGACTTCAGTCGCAGAGCCCCTGCCTCAGCTTAGTAAACATATCTTTAGCTGACAAGGAGATGACCACTTAGGGGCATTTTTGTAAATTTTGCCACTTATGGTGCTGGAAGGTCAGCATTCCAATAACAATTTCCCAAAGTTGTAGAGAGAGATGGCCAGAAGTTTTCGAGAAAATCGAGTTTTAAAATATTCACACCGAGGTATAAGCACTAGAAATATAGGAGTTGGCAATAAGGAGCGTGGTGTTGATGGAAGAGAGTGAGGACTAGTAAACTGTAGGTCGCTAGTTCGATTCCCGACGGCTGTAACTTTTTTTTTTTTTTTATTTTAATTTACTCCAATACGTAAAAATTGATCGAATTTATGCTTCTTGACTAACAATATTAAGATAAATTAAAAACAAAAAAATTATTTTTAATTTTAAAATTATTATTAAAATTATGGTTTGCTTCTAAACTGTGCGATGACAGGGACATTTTTCAAAATTTTAACGAAGTTTGTTTTCCGATAGACATATTGAAAATAAAATGCTCCTGCAATAATGCGTCATTTGTGCAGTGTGCAAGGTGCCGCGTAACATTTTGTTTTCCTTGCTTTGATGACGGATACCATTCGGGCACCTGCGAAACCCCGACTGTGGAGTGAAAAGTTGCGACACCTTGTATAATTTATTATTTAACTATAAATTATTGTATTGTTTATAAATAAAAGACACATGAATACCTTATACCCGACGTTCTTTATTTTTGTACCAAAATTTAATTTATCTTAATGTTAGTCAAGAAGCATAAATTCGATCAATTTTTACGTATTGGAGTAAATTAAAATAAAAAAAAAAAAAAAGTTACAGCCGTCGGGAATCGAACTAGCGACCTACAGTTTACTAGTCCTCACTCTCTTCCATCAACACCACGCTCCTTATTGCCAACTCCTATATTTCTAGTGCTTATACCTCGGTGTGAATATTTTAAAACTCGATTTTCTCGAAAACTTCTGGCCATCTCTCTCTACAACTTTGGGAAATTGTTATTGGAATGCTGACCTTCCAGCACCATAAGTGGCAAAATTTACAAAAATGCCCCTAAGTGGTCATCTCCTTGTGAGCGACATTATCTGCACGAACACTAACGGCTAGTTAAACGTTAGGTAAAAGTTAATCCAGAGCAGTGGCGTATTTAGAGGGGGGCAAAGGGGAAATTGACCCCCCCCAAGGATGACTCGGATTGTACTCCTAAAGCCCCTTCCTGATAAAATAATGTTTACCACGAAATTTTAAAATTTAAATAACTTCAAATTTGTTTTATTTATTTACTAGCTAGAAAACCCGTCCGCGGACGGGCAGCTAAAAGGTGGATCTCTTTTTTAGCGGTATAATAATTAAACATTTAATTTCGTTTCCCGCTACTGGATGATTCCCCATTTTCAAAGTAACACAAAAAGTTGCTGCTAAAATTGATATGCCGTGGGTCAATTAAAAATTTTTTTTAATATAAAAATAAATAAGTTTCTCAAATTCTAATTTTCTTTAGCCGAACGTTTTAATTTCCCTCACTTTTGCTCAAAAACAAAAAATTTCGCAGCTTTTTCCGACGAAATTTGTATAATTATTCTGTCTTCTGTAGGTATTCTAGAAGAGTGGGAATTTTATTATATGTACTGGAGGGTTTTCACCCCCAGACCACCCGGTTTACACTTTTGACTATTAATAGTAATTAATTATAATTTAATTTTGTAATTGAAATCCAATTAAAAATTAAATAATTAAAAACTACAAGACTTAAAATTAAATTGAATAATCCCAGAAAAAAATAATATTTTTATAAATCAAAGGGGCATCTGTCCCCCCAAGGATGACTCGGATTGTACCCGTAAAAGTTGCTACTAAACTCTGAGCTAAGGCACTTAAATAAATGTTTTTCCAAGCTTTAATATTTTCTATTAGCCAAAGGTTTAAATTTCCTTCATTTTTGTTTAAAAATTCAAATTTCCCGTTTTTTCATGGCAAAATTTGTAAAATTATAAATCCCCTATCTTCTCCAAGTATTCTAAAAGAGTGGAAATTCTGTGATATATATTGGAGGGTGTTCCACACCCCCCAGACCCCCTGGTTTACAATTTTGACTTTATATTTTTATATTATTTTTATAATTAACTTTCAAAGTAATACAGGAAGTAGATGCTAAACACCGTGAACAGTAAGGTAATTAAATAAATATTCCAAATTTTAATTTTTTCTAGCCGAAGGTTAAACTTCCCTCATTTTTGCTTAAAAATTCAAATTTCCAGGTTTGGATTAATATTGCACAAATATTTTTAGTTCTAATAATCTTAGTTTAATATAGTTTTTGATTGGTAAAAATAATCGACCTGCCAGAGTGTTTTTTTTCACCACAAAATGACACGTTCTAGTAGGAGCAGCAGAAGTTTGCTGGGATTTGATGTATTAGGATTAGTTATCACTGACGCGCATGAATAAATTAATGAGATTCCAAAAAATCTCTATTCTGCTCTGCTCCCCCCAAAAGCATTTTCTAAATAAGCCACTGATCCAGTCTCAATCAGTCTATAGGAAACACTGCCATAAGAAAACATGATTAATATGAAAGCATGAAAGATATGAATCTTTAGATGCGGCTGGACACCAAAAGTGGCCGAAATATACATTATTTACTCAAATATGCAGCAATGGTTGAAAATATGCCAAATTTTGCAAATTTTACTTAATTCGTCCAGATTTATTATTAAATTTTATAAATCTAGGTAGTACTTATTGAAAATTTAAAAAAAAATTTTAAAATTCGGAGACTAGATATCTTTTAGTTTGCATATCAATGCATATTTTAAGGAAATTCGGTGCATTATTATATGCCCATATTTTAAAGTATTTTGGTGCATATCAATCCGAGCTCTAGTTATCAGTAATTTAATAATTATTTATTAAATATTCATGTAAATGAATATGTCACCGCAGTGGCGCAACCATGGGGGGGGTATAGCCCCCCCCCCCAGACGCAATAATTTTACCGAAAATAAGATGACCACGCCCCTTTTACCAAAAAATTTTTGCCTGCGGTGCGCGCTTTCTACGCAACTTTCGTCGCTCGCATCCTTTAGCCCCCCCATAACTAAATCTTGGCTGCGCCACTGTGTCACCGCATCTCCGGATAGAATTTTTTGTGCTGATGATTGGAGGTATTGTTGCAGATGTGACGATATTTTTTACTTAAAACACTAACCTAACATTAATTTACTACTGATAAAATAGATGCTATACAGTGGCTCACAGAATTGATGGCACAGTTTTATGTTAGCAATGTAATTTGTACCTTTTCAAGATCTATTTACCTTTAAACAAGGCTCGGTAAAATGCAAAAAATATTGTCATCTGTATCTCGGAAACGGTGCAAAAAAATTAAAATATTAATAAGAATATTTTTGGAAATTTTATTCTCTACATTTTTGTTCCTATGCATTTTTCTATTTTATCGCACCGTTTCCAAGCGGCTTCAAAATGTTTAATTACATTGGTAACATAGGAGTGTCCGAGAACTTTTGCGAGTAACTGTATATGTAAAAAATGTTATAAAAAACTTCAGTTTTTCCATACAATATCCTAATTGTAAATTTATATTTTTAGAGTCTGTTCCACTGTTTCCGAAGATGAATTCCAACGATGATCATAACTGGACAACCAGAATTTTGGACTGCGGTCACGAACACGTTTTGCACTGTGACGTTGATCCAAAAGACTTCAAATGTCCAACTCGCGTCAAAGCGATGCTACCATGTGGCCACGAAACAAACAAAAAACCATGTCATATGGAAGTAAACGAATGGAGATGTGATTTTCCTTGTGACACACGAATTGAACCATGCGGACATTCGTGTGTACGCAAGTGCCATGTTAATTACGATCCCGATCATACAAAAGTAAGACGAGCCAGTTTTCAAGTGCAATTTTTGATAAATTTTTTTTTTAGTATAAATGTTCCAAGACTTGCGATCGAGCCCCCCATGGTTGCTCGACCAAAACGCACTTATGCCAAATGTATTGCTACCAAACCTGTCGTTTATGTAAAACTGTTGTAACAAAAAAACTTCCAAACTGTAACCACCTACAGGTTCTAGAATGCAGTGAAAGTGGAGACGATATCGTGTGTGTGGAATCCTGTACGAAGAAAATAGCTGACTGTGGTCACGATTGCAAGCTGAAATGCTTCGAACCATGTGGCGGCTGCGAAGAAATGGTAATTAAGAGTTTTGTTTTTAATTTCTATAAACGATACGCTCTTGTCCTAATGTAGAGCGCTAAACTTATTATTTTTTATTCATTTTAAATCATGCAGGCTGAGCAGCATTATAAGATTTCGAAATAAATGATGTTATTCTCTAAAATCGATGCCAATTCGAAAATTTTGAAACTTTTAGATTAATTTTTTTCTCACTTACGTAGAAAATTGTAAACTTCCAATAAGTTTAAAAATATTGCAATTTTTCTCAAAAATTTAATCTTTTTTCTCAATAACTCCACTATATTTTTCATCTAAAAATTTAAGATATTTTGGAAAATTTCAATCTCATCTAGTATATACAGGGTTCTCTCGGATATAGTACTTTACATAACTTAGGACCAAGACCAATATTTAACAAATTTTTTTTTCTAATTTCAAACCATCGAGATTTAGGCCACTTTAAAGTTTTTTATGTGCGTATCCAAGTGGGGGGATGAGGGAATTTCCCCCGTCGAAATTGTGAAAAGTTGGCAATTAAAAATATTTAAATTACATAATATTATTTGAATTCGTAATTTAAACCTCCACAGTGAACATCTCTGAGAGTCCGCCATATTGAATTTATTAAACGTCACTAGTTGCGTCAGCGTCTAGCGTCAGATCATACTTTGCAATCTTTATACCATGAGTACAGTCAGTATGTACTTTTGAATATACAATAATTCCGTTGTCGCTCTTTCTTATTTTAGCCGTTGGGGGGTGTCACTGGTAGTCTTCATTCAAAAAGTCAACCAAATTCTGCATTTGCTTATGTCCGCCATTTTGAATTATATAAAAAATGATTTTTTTTGAATAACTCTGCCATTTTCAATTTTAAGGAGGTATTCTAGTCTAGAAGTATGAATTTTCGGGCGGTTCTTGAAGCTGTGTACAAACGAAACAAAAAATATTTTCACTGTCCATTTTTTTAACATTTGTTTATTGATATTTTAAGATTATATAAAAAATTAACCGAAAAAAAAACTCTCAAATTTCACAAAGTTATGGGCTGGCAAAGTGGGAGGTCCAAAAAAAACTGGCTTGCACGATATCTCAAGTTCTAATGAACCGATTTATTTGAAATTTATTGTGAATGTTCTTTATACATTCCTCTATCGCATGAACCACGCTCAGTTCAAAATTTTCAATTTTACTATTTTTAAAAAATTCGGAATTGGTAATTTATGCATGCCAAAAACAAAATTTTTTTTAAAATTGCCGCCATTTTATGAAAAAATTTTTGTTTTATTTTTCCGAGGTTCATGCTATAGCGGCATCTATAAAGAACATTCACACCGAATTTCAAATGAATCGGTTCTCTAGAACTTGAGATATCGTGCACGCCAGCACACCCTTTTTTTTTTAGGCCTCCCACTTTGCCAGCTCATAACTTTGTGAATTTTGAGTTTTTATTTTTCGATTAATTTTTTATGTAATCTTAAAATATCAATAATCAAATGATAAAAAACTGGATTGTAAAAATATTATTTGTTTCGGTTGTACAGAGCTTCAAAAACCGCCCGAAATTCATGCTTCTAGACTAGAATACCCCCTTAATAAAAAATCATAAAAACAAAAATTTTAATAAATTCAATTTTCTACAACTTTGATTTCGCATTTTTTTTATTTGAAATTGATATTTTTAACATTAAAGCTGAAAAAAGCCGAAAAGTTAAACTCTTGCATTATCTCATTTATTTTTAACTTTAGGGCCCAAGTGAACATAAATAAACTTGTAGATAATTGAATTTTCAACAATTTTGGACCTTACTTTGTTTTCCTACAGTCAATATTTAAGGTTTGATATTTGATAGAAATCATCATAATCATAATCATCATAATATTTAAGGTAGTACGCCAATGACAACGAAAAATAGAAGTACAGTACAGCCTCGTTATTCCGGACAGATGTAGTTTTGAGTTTGTTCGGATAACCGAGTTTTCCGGATTAGTGAGATTTCTTTTACTTATTTTATTGATTAAATACCGTTGATACGTATGTATTATAAAACTAAACTAAACAAAATTAACAAAAATAAAAAAGTAAAAATAAAACAAAAAAAACCAATAGGTACATTTATATGTTCTGGCAGTAATTTTATACAATCAGTTGGATACTGGGGTACTCGGTACTACTCAGTGCATATTGCCTTAACCTACAAATGCATACTTACTCTCAAAAAGTGATAGTCTCTTATGAAGTAGGTAAGATCAATCACAGAACATATACACAACTTTTCAGTTTTTGAAACCGGAGGGCTGAGGGGTGTTCTGACTTCTGAACAAAGCTGAATTTACAATTGTCGATCTTTGAATAGCAGTTGACAATTTCTAAATGTATCAGTCGATACAAATCTGTATTAAAGTTGACGATGTCTGATTGCCTAGGTTGTGCGGCCTGAAGGCCGCACTGATCCATCTCTCCCCGTAATCACTTAAAATTTTTAGGCTGGTAACTTAAAATAAACCAATTCCTTTTATTATGATTTTATTTTGTTTAATTTATTTCATAAAATTCCTATTTGACCTGGGTATCGAATCAAATCAAGGTCTTCGGAAGTATCTTACTTCTCCTAAATCGTGAAAGGTTTAACGTAATTCCTATCAATGTTGAATAAATTAAGTTTCCGATAGAAAATTTTTAATATCATTTTATAATAATTGAAGAAGTGGCCTCGGAATGTAAACAAATTGACAATTGTCAGTGTCAACTAGGCAGATTGACAATGTATCGTAAGCATGAACTGTCAATTTTATTTGTCAATTTTATATTGCATGGTTTCAAAGTACAAGATAGAAATATGAAAGATATTTAATAAACTGCCAGTTATCAAAGAAGGGCTCTACTAATCGCGAGCTTAGACGGATTTATGGGAGAGCGCACCCCTCCCCCAGACGTTTAAAATTGACAAGGAAACCATCCCAAATCTGAGAACACTTTTTGCCCGTCTGATCCTTTTGCCTCTTTCAGAAAAAATTCTGGAACCGCCTCTGATCGCGAATATGGATTAAGCAGCGACTTGTAGTTTGTTATAATAAGGGGCCAGGGAGGGGGGGCGAAAAATTAAAAATTTGGGTAATTGTTTAAGCAGGTTTTTCACTTGCAAAAGTAAAGGCTAAAATAATTGTTAACAAAAATTATAAAATAGATAGGGGAGGGCATCCCCCGATAGCGGTGGATGATGGGGGAAAACGGAGGTCATATTCGGATTCAGGAGGTTAATTTACATAAGAATCAGGAGGAATGGTATCAAGGCTCAAAAAAAAAATTGATTTGCAGACATGCATTATCATGAGGGGACGTTCGTTAATTACGTGGGCGTTTAGGGGAGGAGGAGATCAAGGAGTCTCGGTAAATAACGCGTAATTTAAAAAACACAAATCTTACGACATTAATAAAACTAAACTAAATTAAAAATAAATAAAAAAAAATTAAAAACACTGAAAAGCAAAAAATAAAAAAAATGGCTTTCATAATTTTGAAGTCGGTACCAAGTTGTAGTTTTTCTTATATATATTTTTGTACAACATGGCACCGACATCAAAATTATGAAAGCCATTTTTTTTATTTTTTGCTTTTCAGTGTTTTTAATTTTTTTTTATTTTTTTTTAACTTTTTGTTTTTGTCGGTTTTATTTTTTGTAAAAAATTTTTTTTTTATTTTTTGCTTTTCAGTGTTTTTAATTTTTTTTTTTATTAATTTTTAACTTTATTAGTTTTTGTTTTAAATAATTTTTTTATTTTTGCGTTTTTTTTGCGTTTCTCAGTTTTGTTTTTGTCGGTTTTATTTTTTGTAAAAAAATTTTTTTTGATATTATTTAATTTAACATTTTTATCCATCATTAATAATTACACAAATGCACAAATTGTAATTGTTTGATTTCGTCACATCCAGCAGAATCTTACTGCAGCGTTGGAACGTGAGTCGCGGGCTTTAGACGCTCAATGGCAGTCATAACCATGTCGAGCAGTCTAAAGTTGTCATACATGCCAAATTTCTACCAAAAAAAAAAAAAAAATCGGCTCACAGGTGAAAATTCAGTTGATAATATTCAATCATCCCCAATTTTTCTACCCTTAGGGTTGGAATTTTTCTTTGAAATTTAAATGGGACCACCTTGGAGGTATACCTCATCTAATAAAAAAATAATCATCAAAATCAGACTATTCTGGAAAAAGTTATGCGTGGTCATCCATTAAAAAAAAAAAAAAAAAAAAAAAAAAATATACGTGTCGAATTGATAACCTCCTCCTTTTTTGTTTTCGTCGGTTAACAAAATTAAGAGCAGCAGAAGTCACTATTACTGTAAGCATATTAGTTGTTTTACATCTGAGGTTGCTTGCTTTGCCGGATCGAACCGGGTACCTTAATGTCAACAGTTATTCAGCTAACATACTAGGCTAATGACCGTCTCAAATTTAAAATCAATTTTTTTTAATTAAAATTTTAATTTTAAAAAAGTTATTGATTTTAATTTAATTTTGAAATTAATATTTTTTTAACTTTTTTTTTATAATGCGGAGGGCAAAATAGTTGGCAATTTCAAGACTGTTTCCCCCTCAAAAGAGTCTGTTCGGCATTTCTCTGTTTATAATAATATAATTTAATTTAATTTAAAATAAAATAAATTTGAATTAAATTGATAAAATTAAATTTTCGCTTGAAAATCTAGGTTAATTTTGGTGAAATTGGTAATAAACTATATTTATCATCACTGAAATAACAGCAATTAAGGATTTTCCGTTCCAGGAATTTAACTTTCTAAAAGGTCTTACAATTACTATGTGCTGAGGGGGTGTTCCAGACCCCCCGGTGCAAATTTTTACAGTGTGTGAATATGCACTGAGACCTTTTGTTTATAAAAAATGTATTTGTTCTAACAAAGTGAAAAATTTTTATTACAAAAATAAATCACGAAACGTCTCCACACACTTTTTTCGCTTTCAAACCGGGGGGCCTGGGGGGTATGGAATACCCTCCAGTGCGCTAGCAATTATATTTGTTGAAAAAACAAATTAAAGGTAAAACTCCCAGTTTTTAATTTTTTTGTGAAAATCAAATTTTTTATTTTACTTTCGATCCCAGGCTTAGATCATTTTTACAAGGAATTACGAGTTTTTAATTAAAAAAAATTAATATTTAAATAAAATAGAATGAATTTAATATTAAAATTAAAACAAACTTTTAATTAAATTGTTTACCTCGACTGAAAATTTAATTTCCTTGACTTGGAACTAAAAATGACAAATTCCCGGACAACATTAGGGAAATCTTAAATTTTCCATGACTTTTCCACATTTTCCAAAGAAGTGGGAACCCTGCACTTTGAAAAAAGTTTTGTCGTCCTAACCAAGTCATTTCATTAGTAGCTATAGCCTCAACAGAGTTTTTTGCTGCTACAACAAATTTTATGCTGTTCGGAAAAAAAGTTTGTTCTGAACAAAAAAAATTAATAAAAAAAAGAACGAAAACTATTTTTAGGAAAAATTTTTTTTGTATTTTGTATTTCATATTTTACATTTCCATTTTAAATGTTACTTTGTTTGTTATTTTACTTTTTTCTCCCAAAGTTCTTTGGGATGATAATATCGTTAATCCCTTCATGCGCACGAGAGATAGACAATTTTACACACAATTTTGTGCAAAAATCTCAAAATTACACAGTAAAAACGTTTTCTTTGAATCAAAAAACCTATTTTGTTTGAATTATTTTTTTGAATCAAATAAATTTTGTTTAATTTAAATAAAATATTTTTGGTCCAACAAAAATGTATTTAAATAAAATAAAAATTATCGGAGGAAATGAAAAAATTTTGTTGCATATATTTATGTTTTTGATTTAAATAAATTTTTGTTGGACTAAAAATATTTTATTTACATTAAACAACATTTGTTTGCTTCAAAAAAATAATTTAAACAAAATAGTTTTTTTGATTCAAAGAAAATTTGTATAAACATGGAAAATTTCAAGAAATCCATAGAAATTTCAAAAAAATCTCAAGAAACTCGAGAAAATTTTAAAGCCAATGAAATCTCAAGAAATGGAAAAAGCAAAAAAAAGATAGTCTATAATATTCTAGATTTCCTCAAATTTTCCTTTAGTTTTCCATATGACAATTTCTCCATCATTTTTCCACTTATTAGTAAACAAAGAAAGGGAAATTTTAAGAAATCCCGAAAAATTTTAGAAAAATTTCTAAAACTTTTGAAGTGAGGAATCACAGAAAATTCTAGGATATTTCAGGAAATTAATTGAAAAATAAAAAACTCATCTATATATTTAAAAATATGTATTGCATTAACTTAATATTTTTCCGCGTGGTGGCGTTCGCAAATCATGTTATAAAAGATATAGTGAATCTTTCCGAGATGTCATAGCTACTATAAATTCTTATGAAGTCTTTACTGTTTAGGTTATGAGGAAGCTTCCTTCTTGCGGACACAAAATATGGACAAAATGCAGTGAACTTCCAAACTCGCAAGATTGTCAGGAACCATGTACGGAACTGCTTCCTTGCGGACATCTCTGTACGAACAAATGTAACGAAGATTGCACAAACCTGTGTTGCGAATTAGTGGATAACTCGAATGCGACGTATTGCGGACACAAAATTCAAATAAAGTGCTATATGCAGGTAGAATATTGGCCCAACTACAGCATCAACTTGCTGCGATTCTGTCAGGAACCTTGCTCTGCGATTTTGGCTTGTTCCCATAAATGCGTGGGCACTTGCGGAGAGTGCGCGCAAGGACGATTGCACGTTCCATGTTTAGAAGAATGCGAAACTACTTTAATTTGTGGGCATAAATGTCAAATTCCCTGCAGAGAAGCGTGCCAACCTTGTCAACAGGCGTGTGGAATGAAGTGCAGCCACAATAAATGCAACAAAACTTGCGGTGAAGAGTGCACTAAGTGCCAGGAGAATTGCCCTAGACGCTGCAAACATCTAGAATGTACATCCAAGTGTGGTGAGATTTGCAACGTCCCGCCTTGTCAACAGCCTTGTAAGGAGATATTGGCATGTTTGCATCCGTGCGTTGGATTTTGCGGCGATCCTTGCCCACCGTTGTGCAGAACCTGCGACGCAGCTGAACTGACGGAAGTGTTTTTGGGTTACGAGGATAAAGAAGACGCTCGATTTGTTTTACTGACTGAATGCAATCACGTGATTGAGAGTCAAGGACTAGAAATGTTTTTCAAGCAGGGTGGAACTGACAGGATCGATTACGTACGCTGTCCCAAATGTAGAACCCCATTAACATCCACGCTACGCTACAGCGAATACATAAAACTTGCAATAAACGATATTGAGACCATAAAGAGAAAGAGTGGCGGAAGCTTGAAGGAAATCAAGGCGGAACGTGAAAAATTGCTAGATCAGTTACACAATGTTTTACAACTTCAAGAAAACGATGGAGGTAAGCTCTATTTAACAAAATTGACACTGTCTAATTGTTTTTTAAATTTTCAGTGTTTTTCACATGTCCACCATTTGAAAAATTTGTACAAGAATGCGCTGTTGTTCTGCAACCGAATAATAATAAGAGCCGACGGCAGAGATTTGACTTGATGATTGCCAAAATTATAGAAGCAAAATTAACGATCGTCCAAAATATCGGGAACACGTTGGAAAGCCAAGACACTCAAATCGTCTGGGGAACTTCAGAAGATGAAATAGTTATCGAAGCAATGGATTACGTAGAACATTTACTTTCAAGATTAACGACCCAGATTGAGCGCATAACAAACCAAGAAATAGAGGATTTAGTAAGAGAACAGGACCGAGTGCAGCGAATCGCTCAGTTTATACACATATTTGAGGATTTAGAGGAAGACGTTCTGGATCACATTAGAGAACTAATATATCGGCCAGTAATGTACACTAAAGATTATGACTGGATAGTTAAAATTAATTTAGAGGATTGTCTTAAAAAACTACAGGTTGTTGGAGGGTTATCGGAACAAGAAAGACTTGACATTGTATGCGCCACAGGTTTGAAGAAAGGCCACTGGTTCAAATGTCCCAACGGCCATCTTTATTTAATTGGAGAATGTGGTGGTGCCATGGAAGTTGCCAATTGTCCCGAATGTGGAGTACCAATTGGAGGATTGAACCATGCACTATTACCTAATAATAGTCACGCGCCCGAAATGGATAATTCACAATATCCGGCTTGGTCGGAAAATGCCAACAATGTATTAAATTTTGATATAAATGAGTTTGAATGATGGATTATTTTGTTAATTTATTTTGTGTTTAAATAAAAATTAGTTTATTATTTTGTAAGTTTATTATTTATTTTCTACCGGTTTCACTTTTATGGAATCATCAGGTATTTTATGATTTTTATTTATTTTTTAAATTTAATTTACATTTTTTTAAATTATTTATTATTTTTTTATAGTATTTTATAATTATAAAATACCTGATAATGCTATAAAAGCGAAATCGGTAGAAAATAGTCCATGAAACAATATACAAGCAAATTCGTTAACTTACTTCAATAAACAAAAAATAAAAAAATCATCTTTTCTTCACTTTTCACTTCACAAAAATCATTTTTCTAAAAAAATATTTAATAATTTTTTTTTCTAAATTCAAATCGTCGAGAGTTTCACGAACGGCTCTACCGATTAGAACGATCTTTGTTTTGTTGTGTTCGTAATTGATAGCTATCAGGGCCGGCCCAAGCATTTGAGACCAAGGGTCTAATTCGCGCCCCATCTAAATTTTTTTAATCAACCTGAAATATAAAAATGAAAAGTAGATTTGATGGTTTCCGAAAAAACCGTCCCTTCACTGTAACTAACCTTTATGGTTTATTGCAAAAAGAGCAAGAATTTGAAACGAAAATTTTTTTTCCCATCTCAATCGCCGGAACCGTAAAACGCAAACGAAATTTTGAAAGGGTGTAGCCTTCTTTGCTTTTGGGAATAAATTTTTTTCAAAATTTTACGGCGGGAACGTATTGGCCCGGCACGTGGAAGAATTTTCGATCAAAATTTTTTTGTAAATTTATTTCGTCTTTGCTGAAAAATTTCGCTTCAAAGAATCAAATTTTCAAAAATGCACCAAAATTGTACCTTTTTTACCCGTTTCCTCCTAACGAAGCGGGAAAAATTGAATTTTTTATATTAAACTTGAATCTTTATTGAAAATTAATTTATAAAACTTTAAGAAAAATAAGTGAGACCCCGTGAAAAGCCAAAAGTTTTGGAACTTGTCAAAACGTTAAGTCTTAGCTAACTGTTTAACCAAAAAAAAGTCGCATCCCTCGGAGATCCGGAAGTGTCCGCCATCTTGAATTTTAAGTGACAATTTAAGGTTTTTTAATAATATCTCCAAAATTATGAATTTTACAAAAAAATAGTTTATATAAAAATTGAAGCTCATTAAATTTTCAATAAGAAAGTTCATATTGAATATTAGCGTCAGTGTAACATTTAATCAAGAAAATCCATCCATCCATGTAGCATGTAGCCTGATCGAAGGTTTTTATGTATTTTTGAAAATTAGCAAAATGGGTAGGTACCCAATTCATAAAAGTGCTTATATCTTGAAAACGAAGAACTTTTTACTAAGGTCATATTATGATATTCTGGTCAGTCATGAGCTGGCTTATTAGCCACCCAAAGGATGACGTTGAGTTTTGGGACACCCTGTATAATATGATTACACACAAAAAGCATCGCTTATAGTACTTAATCAAAATTCGGTTTATATTTGGTTTTCCGTTACAAGCATTTTTTTTCTATATTCTGCATAAACCACCCTTATTATGATTAATTAATTATTGTATTAAAAAATAACCAATAAAAAAATTTTCAATTTCAAATCTTCAGGGGTATGTCAGACCCCACCTGTAATTTAGGCTTGTAAGTAATGGTTATTTTGAAATTCTGTTGATTTACCTTAATATTTTTAATTTTTTGTGGATCAAAACTTCAGATAAACTCGGCAACAAATAGAAAGAGTGCACTTTTTGTTGTCCGCCCGAAAGTTAAAATTTGTTAATCTATCGCCGATATCGTAATAGAAGTAGCTACCTTCATTTTGGTTCTCAGACTTTTTTTTTTTGAGTCTGAGCGAAGTTAAACTTCTTTATTTATAATTACAACTGAAAATATTGTTAAGCTGTAACTATTGGCAAACTGGGGGGGTCTGGGGCCCCCAGTTCACCGTATCAGCACACCAAGAACCTGTACAACATATTTTTTATTATTTCGCTTATTTTTCAAAAATAAATTATTGATACTCCCGCCCCTAATTCCTTACTAGATGTCCATTTGACATCTTTTCATATTTTTGCAGTACTCATAATTAAGCAATAACTTAAAATTCATTGACTTAAAAAGAAACAAATGATTTAAGATTGGTTGGAAATCTTTCCGTTTTACTTGACTTTTTTAAAATAATTAAGAGCCGATTCCACTGATGTTCTATGTAACAAATAAATATGAAAGACTTTATTTACTTGAAGATACTGAAGATATTAAATAAACAAAAATAAAGTAAAATAAAACGTTTGATTCATTTTCTTTTTTTAGTCTGAGGTTAAACTTATTTATTTATAATTACATCTGAAAATATTGTTAAGCTATAACTATTGGCAAATCGGGGGGTCTGGGGGGTATCGAATTCACCGTATCAAAGCACCAGCCACCTGTAGACGCATAACGGATAATATTCTTAAAGGACCTACATCTGTTTTACTATTTGGCTACTGAATAATTCGCGAACAAAAAAAGAGTGTACTGGAGGGTATTCCATACCCCCAGACCCGCCGGTATACACTCATTGTTTTGTGCATTAAAAACATAAATTTAAAATCTAAGTATATAAGTATTTTTAGGGGTATCATAATACAGTACAGCCTCGTTATTCCGGACAGATAATGTTTTGAGTTTGTTCGGATAACCGAGTTTTCCGGATTAACGAGATATTTTTTTTACTTATTTTATTGATTACAACCCGTTGATACGTATTTATTACTCAATTATTTTATTTTATATGGTTGAGATTAGTAAAATAGTACAGTATAATTAGATGTGAACCCCGAAATCCAAAAAATAAGAGGTTGGATTGTCACAAAATGTTTATAATCAGTTGCTCTATAAGTACTAAAAAGTCTCCCGCTTAAGAGCGACGGGTTTGGGTGGGGCGAGGGGGGGAAGGAGTCAAAACCATACATTTCCACAGTTTTTGTCAAATATCTCGAAAATGACGATAGATACAGCAAATCCCGTCCTGTACAAAATTAAAGGCCGTTAAATTTTCTAGAAAAATTGTCTTAAACATGTTTTTGGTAAACCCCACAGATTAGAAGATATGGAGGAGGAGAGTTTTAATAAATTTTTGCCTTTCTTGAATACTTTTTTCCAGGATTAATATATTTATTTGAAAAAAAATCTTTATAAGTTACAGACTGGCATTTGTAAAAAGCATTTTAATACATTTAATTAGAATTACATATGGACATACACATCTATATACAGTACAGCTTCGTTATTCCGGATAGATATAGTTTTGAGTTTGTTCGGATAACCGAGCTTTCCGGATTAACGAGATTTTTTTTTTACTTATTTTATTGATTAAAAACCGTTGATACGTATGTATTATTCAATTATTTTATTTTATATAGTTTCCATTATTAAAACTAAACTAAACAAAATTAACAAATAATAAAAAAGTCAAAATAAAACTTAAAAAAAACCAATAGGTACATTTATATGTTGTGGCAATAATTTTATACAATCAGTTGGATACTGGGGTACTTGGTACTACTCGGTGCGTATAGCATAAACCTACAAATGCACACTTACTCTCAAAAAGTTTTCAGTTTTTGAAACCGGGGGGGGGGGGGGTCTGGGGGGTGTTCTGAACAAAGCTGAATTTACAGTTGTCTATCTTTGAATAGCAGTTTATAAATCTGAATTGCAGTTGACAATTTCTAAATATATCAGTTGACAAATTTATATTAAAGTTGACAAGGTCTGATTGCCTAGGTTGTGCGGCCTGAAGGCCGCGCTGATCCATCACTCCACCGTAATCACTTAATAATTTTAGGCTGGTAACTTAAAATTAACCAATTCTAAACAGAAAAAATTCTGGAACCGCCCCTGATCGCAATATGGATTAAATTAAAAATTAGACCAAATGTTTAAGCAGGATTTTCACTTGCAAAAGTAAAGGAATTGAGAATTACACAAATTTGGTCAGGAAAAGTCGAGGAATTTTTTATTTTTAAGGAAAAGTCGTGGAATTAATTAGGAAAAATTCTTGGAAAATTTGACAAATAAAAAATTTACAATTTTTAAAATTTGAAAAATTTTTAATTTTGATCTAGAGCAGGAGTCGGCAACCTATTGAAACGGAAGAGCCAAAACTTACAATTTACAAAATTTCCCAGTTTTTCCCACTAACATTTTTATTTCAATATTATGGTATTTTATCCTGTTTTTATCCTGTGTTTTTACCCTGTTTAAAGTTTTTTTTTTGCAGAATAATACTTTTTATGAGTTTTGAAAATAAAATAATAAAATTATTAGGTAATATTTGTGCGTGGACCTGGAGAGCTGCATCTGGACATCAAAAGAGCCGCAGGTTGCCGACGCCTGATCTAGGGGAAGACTTGGAAAAGTTAGGGATTTTGTTTTTGAAAGTTTGACATATACAAGTTTTCAGTTTTTGAAACCGGGGGATCTGGGGGGTGTGGAACACCCTCCAGTACACCTAAACAAAATTGGTCCCAGAATCTAGCTTGATATAGATTTTCCAAATGTTGTTTGTAACCTAGATCCAGTAATGCCCAGTGGAATCACAACTTTAAAACTGGAATCAAAATCTGTTTGCTAATTGTGTTTTTTAACACACTTACAGGTATAATGAGGGTGTTCCACACCCCCCAGACCCCCCGGTTATAAAAACTGAAAACTTGTATATACATATGTACATGTTCTGTGTGATTGCTTTATTTTTGCTGAAATAAACAACAAAAATAAGTGAAAAAATTAAGCAGAAAAACGGAAAATTCGATCATCTTTAATGATTTTTTTTTACAATTTCGGGGGACAGATCTACTCCCAAATCAACTTTCTTGCTATAAATATTAACTTTTCACCTTTCTAGTTTATCAGAAAAAATGTAAAGGCTAAAATAATTGGTAAAAAAAATAATAAAATAGATAGGGGGGAAGCATCCCCCGATAGCGGTGAGTGATGTCATAGTCTTATAAAAGAGTACTGATGAATTGCATTAATTTGAAATTGTAACTAGAAATTCGTCCGGATTGCAGAGATAAAAAATATAAAATGTCCGAAGAGCCGGAATGTCCGGATTACTGGAGTGTCCAGAATAAAGTGTGTCCGGATAAGCGAGGCTGTACTGTATATAAAAATGAAACGTAAAAAATGTATGTACGCTCATCACTTGAGAACGACTCTACCGATTTGGCTGATCTTTTTTCGTTGTGTTTGTAAGTTTCAGGAAAAGGTTTCTATGTAATAATATTTACGAAAATCCTATCCTAAACAGATTTTAGTTCAGATTTTGGTTATAGTTTGTGACGCGCATGAATGGGTTAACGAGATTCCATTTAAACCGTGCATTACATGGTTAATATTACTTTTCTTCTCCATCACTACCATCAGTAATTACAAAATTCCAAAATTAATTAAAAATTACAGTAAAAACAAAAAGTAAGTAAAAAAATTATCAAAACTGTTCTCCCCCCATATCTCCTAATCTATAAAATTTACCAAAAAAATTTATAGAACCAATTTTGTAGAAAATTTCAATGCCTTTAATTTTGTATAGAATGATATTTTCGGTATCTTCTATCATTTTCGAGATATTTGACAAAAACTGTAGAAAAACATGGTTTTGACTCCTTCCTCCCCTCGCCCCACCCAAACCCGTCGCTCTAGAACGGAAGACTTTTTAGTACTTATAGAGGGACGAGTAATGAACATTTTGTGGCAATTAAACCGTTTATTTTTTGGATTTCCCGGTTTGGGTGTCTTTTAGTCTAATTATACTGTACTAAAACTAAACTAAACAAAATTAACAAATAATAAAAAAGTAAAAACAAAACTTTCATCAAACAATCATACTATGATTTTTTTAAGAAACAATTAACTTTTTCTTTACTACCAAACCTCGAGCCATATTTTTCATTCTTCTTAATAAGAGTAGATCTTGTGATAACAGATTTTTTTTCGGTTTTTGAAACCGGAGGGTCTGGGGGGTGTACTGAATAAAGCTGAATTTACAGTTGTCGGTCTTTGAATAGCAGTTAACAAATCTGAAATGCAGTTGACAATTTCTAAATGTATCAGTTGACAAATCTGTCTTAAAGTTGACGATGTTTGATTGCCTAGGTTGTGCGGCCTGAAGGCCGCACTGATCCATCACTCCCCCGTAATCACTTAATATTTTTAGGCTGGTAACTTAAAATTAACCAATTCTAAACAGGCCAGTGGAAAAACGAAGATACTTTTTATTGTAACTTGTTTTTGTTTAATTTATATCATAAAATTCTTATTTGACCTGGGTATCGAATCAAATCAGCGTCTTCGGAAGTATCTAACTTCAATGATTTCAACGCCAATCGTGAAAGGTTGAACGTAAAATTCCTATTAATGTTGAATAAATTAAGTTTCCGATTTTACTGAAAATTGAAAAACAAATTTATCACAATTATTGTATGGTTTCGAAGTACAAGATAGGAAAATGAAAGATATTTAATAACCTGCCAGATATTAAAGAATGTACCTACTAATCGCGAGCTTAGGAGGATTTATGGGGGGGGGGGGCACCCCTTCCCCAGACGTTTAAAAATAGACAAGGAAACAATCCCAAATCTAAGAACACTTTTTGTCCGTTTGATCCATTTGCCCCTTTCAGAAAAAATTCTGGAACCACCCCTGATCTCGAATATGCATTAAGCAGCGTCTTGTAGTTTCTTATAATAAGAGCCCAGGGGGGGGGGGCAAAGACTTAAAATTTGAGCAAATGTTTAAGCGGGATTTTCACTTGCAAAAGTAAAAGAATTCAGAATTACACAAATTTGGTCAGGGAAAGTCGAGGGATTTTTTATTTTTTAAGGAAAAGTCGTGAAAATTAAGACTTGAAGGCAGGAAAAATTCTTGGAAAATTCGACAAATAAAAAATTTACAATTTTTAAAATTTGCCAAGGTTTGAAAAAAATTTCAATTTTGATCTGGGGTTCTAGGGGAAGACTTGAAAAAGTTAGGGATTTTATTTTTGAGAGTTTGAAAGAAAACATACATAAGTTTTCAGTTTTTGAAACCGGGGGGTCTGGGAGGTTTATTTGAGTTTTTTTTCTCAAGGAAATGCCATAATTTATAATAATAAACTATACTCATTAAATTGCTCATTTTGGCGCCCTCTGGCTTGGCGCCCTCTAGCGTTGCGCCCGGAGACATATGTCCCCCTCTGCCCTCTCCCTCTAGCTACACCACTGGATCCTTAATCCTTAATTGTGAGCGCCTTATTTGGAAGTCGAAGTTTTGAGAAGAAGAGAGAAAGATGTTGAAAGGAAAAAGTTCCATCTTCCGTGTGTTTTCTTTCATGGCAGGAGGGTGCAAGGGGGTGCTACCGACGCCCATGACCAACGGCAAGGTAAAACGCGAATATTCTATACAATAATATAGTAGAAATTGAACTCAAAATAAACATTTTAAGTAAATTTGTGGTATGTAGTATGTATTAATGGTTAAATTTAAAAAATATAAGAATAATACAAATATTCTTGATCCAGACCTGTTATGTTGATAATTGTCTTTTTTAATTTTTTTTTTAGGGATTTCACGTTTCTTTCGATACATCACTAGAACAATAATCACATCAGTAAGTTTTTGTGTCCTGGTTAACTGTTTTGACTAACCAGGACAAAGGTTCGAAAACCAGTACGAATGGTCACCTTACATTTATGTACCTAATCTGCACCAGCTTGAAATATAGCTTGATCCGGCACTGACCCCCTATACAGTCAAATAAGAATATACTACATACGTAAGTACTTAAAATCACCCTTTTGGGGATTACGGGAAAGATTAAAATTTTGGATTTTCCAAATTTACAACAAGCGGATATTTAGCTGGCTTTATTATGGCTTCCGGAAGTTCGGATTTAAATTCTTTGCAAAACACAAAATAGTTTTTAAATTCTCAAAGTAGGTTTAGAAATTATTATAAATTTGAATAAATTATCGAGAAACTTGTAGAAATTTCTGGTGTAAGAATAATTGATACTTTCTAAGCTACAATCTACAAAGGGAGGCAGTTGGCCCCGCTAGATCCGCCACCGAAGAAAAATGTTTTGATGTTCCATTCGTAGTTAGTGAAATGGTAACAAAAGCACTTCTTCATCCAAAAATAAATTTAAAAATTCTCACGAAAGTGTTTTGTCAGCTGAAACTACATATGTTTATGTTTTTAGTTTCACAACTTCACACTTTAATTCGTGAGTAAAACTAATATCTAGGGGTGACAATTTTCAGTACCATAAATCGTAATAAAAATATCAATCGATATGTTTTCTAACCAACTCGATTTTCAAACTGATAAATTAGTATTCTTTGAAATTATTTCAGCTGTTGCTTTCATCAACAACAACAAAATCACACAATTAGTTCCATGGATCAAAATTGAGTGTTAGAAATAAATAATTAAATCCAAGTAAAATTTCTGAGTAATTTTTTTTCAAATTGAAATTGTCTTGGCCCATGCGGCTTGCGTCAAATTCAAGGTTAATCATTGCTACCTACAAAATTTGCAGCCTCAACATTAACCCTGTTTAATTTACACACCTGTGCAAGTTAAGATAAATTGAAATTGCAGCGCTTGGAATACATGATGAGTCGCGACTGGTCCCGACAGACGATCAATTACATCATGACGACTCATTATTTTTATTTAGAAATTTAAAGAATTGCAAACTAAAATTGCTGTATAATTACTTATCAGTAAAACAATACTTTTTTATACATTCATGTTTTTTTCTGAGTGTACATTTAATTCAATAACATGCAGGGCCAGCAGGTGCGTAGGCGCCACGGTGTAGGCGCCCAACAATTGCACTGCTAGCAATTGTGTTACAAAGTTGTATTACTTGATCAATTAGTTTGAAATATTTTTTTTCAATTTTGAATTTTTATTTGTTGATTAGTTATCGATTAGGCAAGAAAATAAAATTTTTCAGTTAGGGAAAACTGTTTTAAAAACAATAATAATTTTTAAATTTTAAAATTAAGTTCCCTTTTTTAATTTTTAATCTTCCGATTTATCGAAATGTCGGGGAAAATATTTATTTTTTGTCGGAGAAAACCTGGAAAAGTCATGGAATTTGTTTTAGAAAATTTAGTGGTGATCCTGATAGGAAAAAGTGAAATTCTTGGAGTTATTCCCTGACAGTAACCCAAAATTATTTATTGCGAATCTTGCTTTTTCTAGCGATTGCTACCTTCGAGATTTATAAATTTTTGCTTCAAAATCGCAAGATAAAGTCAAAATAATATCGATAAACGTAGAAACCCGTTTAACCGGCATCCCATTAGCCGGCATCAAGATTTCAAAAAATTAACCCTGCATGTGAGCTATGGGTCTTTTAAGGAACAGCGATAAGAGCATAAAACGTGACTCATACGAAGGGTTAATGGAAGTTTCCCATTATGCATGCAGGGTCTCTCCGGATACGCTTTATTTAGGTGGCGATAAAGTAAGGTGACGATTTTTATGAAATGTAAAACCAGTACATGGAAAAACGGAGTACCTTTTGTTTTTTTTTAGATTTTCATCTTTTATTTGATACATCAATAGAACAATAGTCACATCAGTAAATTTTTGTGTCCTGGTTAACCTGCTCTTGACTAACCAGGACAGAAGTTCCAAAACCAGTACTGTCCTGGTAAAACCAGTGCGAATGGTCACCTAATAATAAAGGACACTTTTCTAAGAAAAATATTTAACAAAAATTATTTTCTAAATTCAAACCTTCGAGCATTAGGCCTCTTTAACCCTTAATCGCTATCTTGTGGTCACTGAGACCACGGCAAGTTTTAATTTGTGTCTATTTTACGCCTCGTTCAAAATTAGTCATTATGGGTTTCAATACCTTTAAGTTACATCACTCCTTATGTTGACAAACGGGGGTGGTCGAAAGTTGCTTTGTTTTATTTATAGAAAGAAAACAAAACAGCTAGGGGTCACTGTGACCACACGATAGCGTTACTGTAATTATTATGTTTCTAGTAAACGTCTCATTTAAAGATTATAAAATATAAACTATCATTATTATTGTTCATACAACTGTGTAAAGGTCTTAGCCCAACTAAATGAATTTTTAATTATTATATAATTTCAATTCACAAACCAATATGTTTGCAGTGCAGCGCGTAATTGCGTACGAATTGCATACAAAAACTGTGATTTTCAGGTGATGTGGTTTTTGCGATATAGTTTTTATTTTTTTATTTTAATTATAATTATTCAAGTATGTATACTTATAAAAATTATGATTTAGTTTACTTAACCCGGCGTAGGTTTGGTGGACTTTAGTTACATTAGTGGTTTGGTGCGGTATGAGTTAAAATAGACAAATGAATTAGAATTTTGTGTTGATTTTAGAAGGATATATGTTTAATGTTATTTAAAATCAATTTCTCAAGTCTTCTGCAACTTCTAAAACAGAATTTAAGTCTTGAACAGGCATATGCTCTTCTTCCACCTCTTTCCAAAGCTATAATAACCGTGCTTGCTCTTTCTCATATACATAATACGTAATTGTAATATTTAATATAAAACCAATAAATGTAAGCTATGACTTACTTTGTACAAAACGCAATTAAAATTCAAAATAAAAAAATCTGTCACATAAAGAGTCTGGTGGACTATGAGGGTTATTTATCTTATAAGGTCTGGTGGGGTATGAGCACGTATTTACTAAATTAAATAAAATTTGCATGCACAATAGCTGACCTACGACTGAATTTTCAGTGTATTTATGCTTAGTAAGGTTCAACTTGAAGATACACAAAATTTGGCGAAAATATTAATTATTTTAAATGACTTTAACACGTTTTAAAGTACGTTGGGGTTTATTATACCCCAGCAAACCTATGCCGGGTTAAATATGTTTTGGATCAGGGGTTTCCAAACTTTTTAGCCTAAGGGCCAGACTGATTGCTCCACAAAGCCCCGAGGGCCAAGATCTAGTTACAGTAGATAACGAAAATATTCGAACCCTCCTATGTTAACAATGTAAATTGCACATTTTGAAACCGTTTTTTGACATTTAAAAATCGCTTTTACAGCAAAACTTTTTAAACATTTTTTGTTAAAAATTTTATTGTCTTCAATTTTGTACCTATACATTTTTCAATTTTGTTGTCCCGTTTTTGACTGGCAGCGACTTAAATAAAACTCTGTAAAACACAAAAAATATCATCATCTATAGCAGCGATTCCCAAACTGGGTTCCGTACAACAGTCATTGGGGTTCCGCGAGAATTATTCATTATTAGCTATTAAAATTAAATAATAGCACGGTTACAAAAAATTATACGATTCCCTTGAAAAAATATGCAAAAAAGCTAAAAAAAAAAGCTCATTGATGGTTATTGGGTTCCAAAAATAAACAGGTTTTGGGTTGGTGTTCCGTCATCTATAAAGTTTAGGAACCCATGATCTATAGCTCGGAAACGGTGCGACAAAATAGAAAAATGCTTATGAACAAAAATGTAGAGAATCGCGTTTTCAAGAAAAATTGCATATTCATTTGTTCATTTCGTCGCACCATTGCCGAAATAAAGATGACAATATTTCGTGTGTTTTACAGGGTCTTGTTTAAGTCGCCGTTAGTCAAAAACAATGAAATGAAAGCAATGAAATTTTTAACAAAAAATGTCTTAAAAGTTTTGCTGTAAATGCGATTCTTTTATGTCAAAAAACGATTTCAAAATGTACAATTTACATTGTTAACATAGGGGGGTTCAAATATTTTCGTTAGTCATTGTAGCTCTTTAGATTAATTGCTTTTTGACAACTTTTTGTTTTGCTTTGACAACTTTTTGTTTTGCTTTGACAACTAGTTTTAGTCTGTAAATAAAATATCTGACTATTATTTTGTTTGATTTGATTTATCAAAATATCAGACACATCAGGCCCGCTCTCGCGGGCCGGATTGGTAGTGCTCGCGGGCCGTAGTTTGGAGACCCCTGTTTTAGATTAAGAAAAAAAATTAAATTTTAGTTATGTCCTATAAAGGTGTCCAGATATGCTAATAATTTCTTTTGTAGTATTAAAAGTTAATAGAATTTCAAAATTAATTACTTTTTAATTTTTTTGGCTTACTAGAATACTAAATAAAACATCTGTTACAAAAAAAAAACAAAAAGTTAAGTTGTTCGTGAGTAAACGAAAGAAACAAAGCGTGGTCACTGTGACCCAGGGCCGTAGCTAACAACTATTTAGGTATGTACCAGATAGAAATTGGGCGCCCCTACACTAAAAAAAATCGTTTATCATATTGATGAAAAATTCATCAGTTTTACACCGATGACGATGAACAAAATTCATCATGTTGATGAAAAATTCATAGTATTTATTAACCGACGAAAACAAAAAAGGAGGAGGTTATCAATTCGACACGTATATGTTTAACCGACGAAAACAAAAAAGGAGGAGGTTATCAATTCCACACGTATATATATATTTTTTTTTAATGGATGACGCATAACTTTTTCCAGAATAGTCCGATTTTGATGATTATTTTTTTATTAGATGAGGTATACCTCCAAGGTGGTCCCATTTAAATTTCAAAGAAAAATTCCAACTCTAAGGGTAGAAAAAAATAAAACCGACAAAAACAAAACTGAGAAACGCAAAAAAAACGCAAAAATAAAAAAAAAATTATTTAAAACAAAAATTAAAAACACTGAAAAGCAAAAAATAAAAAAAATGGCTTTCATTTTTTTGAAGTCGGTGCCAAGTAGTATTTTTGTTCTTATTATATACATATATATTTGTACAACTTGGCACCGACTTCAAAAAAATGAAAGCCATTTTTTTTATTTTTTGCTTTTCAGTGTTTTTAATTTTTTTTTTTTATTAATTTTTAACTTTTTAGTTTTTGTTTTAAATAATTTTTTTATTTTTGCGTTTTTTTGCGTTTCTCAGTTTTGTTTTTGTCGGTTTTATTTTTTGTAAAAATTTTTTTTTTTATGAACAAAATCAATGTATTTATGTATTTGTTCATCAATTTTATAAATCATTTTTTTCAGTGTATGATGAATGGCTTACTGAGTAAATTGAAATTATTGGCTACAGGTACAGTCACTCCCGGTCGTATTCGTGCACTCCTATGATAACAATGTAAATTCAAGCTTTTGAAGACCTTTTTTGACACATAAAAATTACTTTTACCACAAAACTTATTAAACACTTTTTGTTGGAAATTTCATCCCCTTAATTTTTGTTTATATACATTTTTTCGATATTTCGCACCGTTACCGTTTTGTAGTAACTTAAAAAAGATTCGGTAAAATACAAAAAATATTTTTATCTGTATCTTAGAAACGGTGTTACAAAATGGGAAAATGTATATAAACAAAATTATAGGAAATAAAGATTACAATAATAAATGTTTAATAATTTTTTTATTTCGTTGTACCAATTTTGAAATACAGATTAAAATATTTTTTGAATTTTCCAGAGTCTTTTTTAAATCGCTGCAAAACGAAAACGGTGCGACAATTCGAAAAACTGCATATAACCAAAAATTAAGAGAATAAAATTTTCAACAAAAAGTGTCTAATAAGTTTTGCTGTAAAAGTAATTTTTATGTCTCAAAAAAGGTCTTCAAAAGCAATTTACATTGTTAACATAGGGGCGTACGAATACGACCGGGAGTGACTACATAATTTACATCAATACTCAACTGAAACATTTTTATTTTGATTTTTTTTTGCAAAAAAAACCAGATTTGGCAACGTTCTTTCAATGCAACGGCTTTGGCACAAGGAAATTTTGTTCGAAAACCTCAAATTCACCCACATCAAGCTAGCACCCCCACTTCTTCAAAATACAAAAATTTTTATACCATAATTATGCGCTAATTTCAGATAGTAATCGCGAATTTTAGGCTCCAACGGTTTCGCGATAAAACATAAATCTTTGGTGGGGGTGCTGAGTTGACGTCAAGCTAGCACCCCCGGGATAGGGACGTTTCGCCCCCACCGTTTTTTTTTTTTTTTGTGAGCGTTGGGAGTGGGGAAATCTTCAAAAGACACCACCCTGATGATTAGGGTGGTAGTGTCGGATTTTTACCGACTAAAACCCCACTCCTTGGAGGTGCCGGGAATGGCTAGGCATTTCTTCCGTACACTCTCCTGCCTCTGGTTGTTCGCCCTTTCGGGACTTTGCTCTTCATGTTGGTGACTCATCTTGTAGTTTGGCCTTGGCGGAGATGATGTCGACCAGCATCCTCTCGATCACCATCCAGAGCTCTTCGCTAGCCAGCATCAGCTTCACGATGTTGGTGGGGGTCAGGGTCTGCCCCAGCTGCGTTTGGGCGGCTAATCTGCGGTCCGTCCATTTATTACAGAAGAAGATAGTATGTTCTGCATCATCGATCTCTCCACAGAAGAGGCAGCTGGGGGTATCGGACCTCTTGAAGCGATGCAGGTAGCTCCTGAAGCATCCATGCCCGCTAAGGGCCTGTGTGGTTTCGTAGGTGAGTTCACCGTGTCTCCTGTTTATCCAAGGCTCTAATTCAGGAATTAGACGGTGAGTCCACCGACCCTTATCTGACGCTGTCCATGACGACTGCCACTGCTTTTGGATATCCATACACCTGCCTTTGAAGAGGGTCTTGTTTTCGGATCTGTATTTGGCGTCTCGCATCTCCGCCTTGAGGTGGATTGGCAGAAGGGACGCCAAGACAAGAACCGCCTCTGTGGATACGGTTCTATACGCTCTGCAAATCCTCAGGGCGCTCTTCCTCTGGGTTGTCTCGAGCAGGTGCCTGTACGTTACCCTTCTAAGGGCCGAGGCCCATATCGGAGCAGCGTACAGCATGACGGACTCCGGCACGGCGCACAGCAGTCTTCGCTTTTCTAGGCTTGGGCCGCTCAAATTCGGCATTATCTTGCTAAGTGCTTCTGTTGTTTTTGCTGCTCTTGTTGCAACCCTTGTGATGTGGGGCTTGAACGACGGGCACCGGTCGATGTCCACGCCCAGCACTCTAACCTGGTCGCACGGTGTTATGGTGTGACCTCCCAAGGAAAACCGAACCGGCCTGATCCACTTCCTTCCAATAACCAAGACCGCTTCCGTCTTCTTCGGGACCAGTTGCAACCCCCTAGCAGCCATCCACTCAGCGATGTCGGCGATGGTAGCGTTGACCAATCGCTCCATCTCGTCTTCCGTGTCGGCCTCTACCTCGATCGTGATGTCGTCCGCGAAGCAGATAATGCTCACCCCGGGTGGCGTGGGGAGCCTGAGGACGCCGTCATACATCACGTTCCATAGCAGAGGGCCAAGTACCGAACCTTGTGGGACTCCGCTGGACACCGGGAGCGTCTGTTGCCAGAGCTTCTCGTCCACTACCAGAGTCCTGTCGTGAAAGTAACTTGACAGGATGTTGAGGAGGTATGGTGACACCTCCCTCTTCTCGAGTTCTTCCATGATCGTCTGCCATCTCGCCGAATTGAAAGCGTTTTTGACCTCTAGCGTCACCAGAACGGCGTAACGCTTCTTCTTCTTCTTGCCCAATGTCGTTTTGATTCTCTGGACCACGCTGTCGATCGCATCGGTGGTGGATCTACCTCTTCGGAAGCCATATTGTCTATCCGAGAGGCCCTCGGTCTTTTCGATCTCTAGCTGTAGCCTGTGCAGGATCAGTCTTTCGAACAATTTGCCATCGTGGTCTAGTAAGCAGATTGGTCTGTACGAGTTAGGGAGCTCGAGCGGCTTGTCTCCCTTCCTCAGCAGTCGTAGTTTAGCTTTCTTCCAGTTTTTCGGGTATATCCCTTCTTTCAGGTACCCGTTATAAACATCCAGTAGCACCTCCGGTCGGGTCTCTGCCAGCTCTTTGATGATGACCGACGGGACTCCATCCGGCCCCGGCGCCTTGTTGTTGGGCATCTTCTTCGCGGCTGCCTTCAATTCAGCTTCGTCAAAATAAGGGACGTTTCCGTCCACTTTTTTGGTCTGGAATGTCATTTCAGGATGTTCTGGGAAGAGGGTCCGGATAATCTCTCTGAGTCTGTCTTCAGTCAAGCCAGGGATAGATGGGCTACCCAGCTTCTTGGTGACTATCCGGTAGGCCCTTCCCCAGACATCCTCATTCACTTCGTTTATGAGTTTCCTCCAGTTTTCCTTTTTGCTCTCTCTGATTTTCATGGTCAGGATATCTCTGAGTCTTTTCAGCTCTTGTTTGGCTTCTTCGCACTGGGTTGAGAGTGCATCTCCGCGTCGTCGGACAGTCAGCCTCCTCAGACGTAGGTATGCCCTCCTGGCGCCTAGGCAGCGCTTCCTAGCCAAGGCGATCTCCTCTGTCCACCAGTAAACTCCCCTCCTCACATTAGGGCCCCTTCTGGGCATCACTTCATCGCACAACTTCCTGAGGAACTCCTCAAGACCGATGCTCTTGACGACGTGTTGTAGGTCTGGTTTCTGTAGGTGAGCTTGTAGGTCGGGTTTCTTGATCTTTCTCCAGTTCCATCCTGAAGGAGGAGGTCTATCTATGCTGAAGGTTCGGCAAATCTCAAACGAAATATAGTTGTGATCACTTGCCGTTTTCTCTTCCATCACCTTCCAGTTTAGAACTCTTTTAGCCAATTGTGACGAGACAGCCGTGACATCGAGAGCCCCCACCGTTTAGCCCCCCCGTTTTGCCCCCGCCGTTTGGCTTCCGGCGATTCGCCCCCGTCCGTTTCGCCCCCGTCCGTTTCGCACCTGACCGTTTAGCCCCCGTCCGTTTCGCCCCTGACCGTTTTGCCCCTGACCGTTTCGCCCCCGTTTCTCCCCGTATGGGGCCATCCATAAATTACGTCACACTTAAGGGGAAGGGGGGTTATCTTAGATTTGTGACAAAAATGTATCAGAGGGTCCGGGGGAGTTTCAAATGTTGTGATGTCAAATTTTTAAAAATATATTTTTTGGATCCATGGATCGGTTTAAAAAATTTAAAAAATTAAATATTTATAAAAATAAATTATTATTTAAGACCTACAAAATTGATTTAATTTAAGTTAGGAGAGGGGAGGGTCAAAATTTGACTAAATGTGACAGGGGTAGCGAGGAGTCTAAAAACCTTAAAAATCGTGTGAGGTAATTTATAGACGACCCCTATGTAAACTGACCAATATTGATTGATTTAAAATAAGATTAAGATTGCTATCTGCTAGTGAAAATTGGTACGTTGATGGAGCATTCAGTACATCGCCAAGCCTTTTTGAGCAGCTATATTCAATACATGTTAGTCAGTTCGATACTGTTCTACCTGTTGTAAATGCCATAATTTCAAATAAGACAAAAGCATCGTACAAAAAGTTATTGCAAGAGATTAAAAATCTTCGAGCAGGACTGCAGCCAAGAACAGTTCTAATGGATTTCGAGCAGGCTGCAATATCAGCATTTCAAGAAGAGTTTCCTGGGATACAAGTGGAAGGATGTTTTTTTCACTTGTGTCAGAGTATTTACCGTCGTGTGCAACGAGAAGGTCTACAGGTTATATTATTATTATTATTTTTATTGTGTTCTCACATGCCCCCCCCCCCCCCGACCAATGTCTAGCTACGGCGCTACGGACCTGTTGTGTACATTATACGAATAAAACTTGTGCAATAATTCTAATTTTATTTTTCGTTTTCAGGTACAATATAATGGATCACACGAATTCGCTCTATGGATTCGAAAAATTGCTGCACGCGCTTTCATCCCAATAGAATCGGTTGCGGAGCAATTTGATGCGCTCATAGAAAACGAAAATTTTCCACAAGACGCAATGCCTATTGCGGATTATTTTGAGGAGATTTATATAGGACGAAAAAGCAGGACACAAAGGCGAGCACTTCAATTTTCCATTGATATGTGGAATGTATGTAGACCCAAAATTAACAATAAATACAGCGTAATTTCGTGTTTGGAATTGCCCATAAATTTGAGTTTTGAAATATTTAGTAATATATTTTAATAAACATTAATTTTAAATTATCTAACTTTCAATTTATTTAATACTAGATGGCCCGACAGACGTGCTGTCCAAATTTCAATAAATACACAATTGCCTCAATGGACTCCATTATTTACGTAAGGACAATTCTTCTAATTTTTTAGCTCCCCCTCCCTTGTGTAGGTACGTAATATTTTGCCCCCCCCTCATTTTACGTATGAATTAATTAAAAACGGTGGGGACTAAAAGGTGGGAGTGAAACGGTCGGGGGCGAAACGGTGGGCGCTAAAAGGTCGGGGCGACACGGTCGGGGGCGAAACGGTCGGCGGCGAAACGGTACGGGGGCGAAACATCCCGGCGCGAAACGGCGGGGGCGAAACGATGGGCGCTAAATGGCGGGGGCGAAACGTCATTAACCAGAATTAACCAGCACCCCCACCTCGAAAAAATGACTTTTTTTAAAAATTAAGTAAACCATAATTATTCGCTAATTATGCGCTAATTTCAGACAGTAATCGCGAATTTTGGACTCCAACGGTTTCGCGATAAAACAAAAATCTTGGAAACATATCCAAGAAAATTTCTTAAAAATCTTAAGATTTTCAGAATTTTTGGAAATATTGCGACGAGGGGAATCACAGAAAATTGTAGGATATTTTAGGAAATCTAGACAATGTTAGAAAAATCAAGGAAATCTCAGAAAATTGAAAAATAAAAAAACTCATCTATATATTTTTGATAAGAATTAAGGTATAATTTTAAATTTTAATAAAATTAAATAAAGGGGGGGTAGTTACTCGTCTTTATATCCGCTTTTATTTGGAAGGAATTCCTTGGAAATCACTGGAATTGCATGGAAATCTGTCCACAAAATTGTTTTTTTTGTCTTTTATAAAAACAGGGCCCCCGTTAACAACTTCGCACACGGGTCTCTGACCTGCTTGTTACGCCACTGGGCCCTACATATTATTTATAATTGAAAAGAGGATAAAAAACTCTATTTAAATATTTCATAGCCAACTATGGTTTCCATTTAAAAAAACACAACTTTATATTATAACTCAGAAATTAAGTAAGATATTTAAAATTTCTTTAGGCCATTTTATTACCCTTAAAATGGTGTCTGAAGAAAGTGAAAATATTTTTTTCTATAACTTTACAAACAACCGAGATATCGACATTTAACGAAAAATCGAAAAAGTGAACTTTTGGCCATAACTCAAAAACGAAAAAAAGATATCGAATTTGGGTTTTCGCCATTAAACTATTCTCAAAAGAAGAGATCGAGGATGCCCCATCCATTTTTCGATATCTCCTATAGTTACCGATTTCCCCATAAGAGGCATCGAAATTGAGCCACCCTGTACACTCTTAAACCCTTCGGCCGATTTCAACCAAACTTGCACGCTTAGTGAGATTTTCATTTCAACTCAGCACCCCTACCAAAGATTTATATTTTATCGCGAAACCGTTGGAGCCCAAAATTCGCGATTACTGTCTGAAATTAGCGCATAATTATAGTATAAATATTTTTGTATTTTGAAGAGGTGGGGGTGCTAGCTTGACGTGTGTTCAAATTCGGATTCTACGACCAAAATTACATAGGAATCAGTTTGCAATCCTTTGCCCGAGAAATCTGCGAGGTAAAACTACCTGGTTACTGGACTGCAGCAGAACTGCAAATGCCTGTCAGTCCGACTATTAAAATGTAAATTTATAGAGCAAAGGAGAATATCGATACCTAAAAATACCCTTTTGAAGATTAAGAAAAATTCGGGATTTTCCAAAATTGCAACAAGTTAATATTTACCTGTCTTTATTGAAGCCGCAGATTAGGCGGGATCCGGAAGTAAGGATTTAAATTCTTTGAAGTACAAAATGTGGTCTATTTTTGGTAAGATTTTCAATGTGCACGATGAGAATAATTTGGAAAAAAAAATGGTACCTATTTATATATTGAAAGACTGCCTTCGGCGCCCTTGTGCCGGGCCACCATTGGCACCTATATAGCTACGGCCCTGCTGTGACTCCACAGTAGCGACAGTGTGACAATTATTTGACGCTAGTTATTAAGGGTTAAAGCATTTTTTTTAATTTCCACCTTCACATGGTTTAGTGGTTTGTAAAGAGTGTAAAATAATCTACAAACTAAATTTAAACCTTTAATTCTCTAAAACCAACGGCTTCCGAGTTCGGAATTAAAGTAAGTTATTCAAGCTTTTTTTTTTTTTTCAAAACTCTTTATCTTTTGAACGAAATATTCTACAAAAAAATCTAACACCCGGTTCTGGATAGGAAATTTAACGGACTACAACTTTTATCTATTAAATTTTTTTATAAAACTAATGCATTTCACAGAAAATGAGAAAATAATAAACAAGGCAGCTACAAAACAAAAAATTAAATTCACAAAATTTTTATTTTTAGTGAAAAATTATTCAATTAATTAAGGTTTAATTAATTAACTACTATTAAGAGGAGGAGCTACCAGGGTACGGTGGGTGCGACGCACGCGGGCTGAGAAAGCAATGAGAAATTTCCTGACAAAATTAGGGAAATCTTAAATTTTGCATGACTTTTCAAGATTTTCCAAATAATTTTTATATCGGGAATAACCAGTGGCGAGTTTACGGGGGGCCTAGGGGGTCCAGTCCCCATCTACAACTAATCAATATATTAAATTTAAGAATAATTATTTTTGTATTTCATATTTTAAATTTTCATTAAAGCACGTAACCTTGAAACTTAAAAAAACCTAAATGCCAAGAGACTCGCTTCGCTCGAGTTTTAAATGTTGTTATTTTACTAATTTTGTTGTTTTTTTATAGCCCATGAGGGGAGAAGGTTGATTCGGTTCGGTTTTCAGTTAGTTTTCCAGTTAGTACAAAACTAAGGGGAAATCGTCAGAAAATTTGTGTGTACTAGTGAAAGGAAATCTGAAGAAATTCTGGAAAATTCCAAGACATCTCAAGAAACAGATTCTTAGAAAATCTGTAGAAATATAGAAAATTTCAGGAAATTCTAGGAAATGGAATATTCTAAGGTACTTTAAGATATTTCGAAAACTCCAGAACATTTTAAAACCAATGAAATCTCAGAAAACGGAAAAAGCAAAAGAAAAGATAGCAAAAGAAAGAAAAAGAATCCGGAAAACTTTTAAGAAATTCCAGAAAATTTTAGGAAATCCAAGAAAATTTCATTAATTTTACAATTAGTAAATGTAGAAAATAAGAGGAAACAGAAAATTCTAGAAAATATTAAAAAAATATCCACAAAAATGTCAGAAATATTTTAAATATTTATAAAAATATTTTAGCAAATCTAGACAATCTGAGAAAAATCAAGGAAATCTCAGAAAATTGAAAAATAATTTATATATTTTTGATAAGCATTAAGATATAATTTTCAAATTTTAATAAAATTCAAGAGGGTGGAAAGAATTCTTTGGAAATCACTGGAATTGCATAGAACTGTTTTTTTGGTCTTTTATAAAAGCAGGGCCCCCGTTAACAACTTCGCACACGGGTCCCTCACCTGCTTGTTACGCCTGTATAATGTACATTCATAAAAGTTAATAATTTAAATAATTAATTTAATTTAGTACAAATTAATACATTTTAAAAAATATACAAAGCTGCTTATTAATTTTTATTCTTAATATTATTGGCAGTAGCGTAACAAACAGGCGAGGGACCCGTGTGCGGGTCTTGAGTGCAAAGTTGTTAACGGGGACCCTGCTTTTACAAAAACTACAAAAAAAAAAAAGAATTTGTATACGTTTGTATCATAATTTCCATGCAATTCCAGTGATTTCCAAGAAATTCCTTCCAAACAAGAGCGGATATAGAGACAAGTAACCTCCCCCCGTATTTAATTTTATTAAAATTTAAAAATTATACCTTAATAATTCTTATCAAAAATATTTAGCTGAGTTTTTTATTTTTCTTGATTTTCTTGGATTTCCTAAAAATTGTTCGGGATTTATTAAAATTTTTCCGGATTTCTTCAAATTTTCCTTTCGTGGAAAGTTGATGGAGAAATTTTCATATGCAAAACTAAAGGGAAAGTTTGAGGAAATCTAGATTATAGACAATTCTTGTTGGATTTTCCATTTCCTGAGATTTCATTGGCTTTAAAACTTTCTAGATTTTTCGAGAGTTTTCCATTTCCTAGAATATCCTAAGATTTTCTAGAGTTTTCTGCATTTCTCTCGACATTCTTTTACTAAAATTTTCTACAGTTTCCTGAGATTTTCTTGAAATTTCTATAGATTTCTTGAGATTTTCAATATTTCTACAAATTTTCTAAGAATCTGTTTCTTGAGATGTTTAGGAATTTTCCAGAATTTTTTCAGATTTCCCTTCAGTAGTAGGTACACACAATTATTCTGGCGATTTCCCCTTAGTTTTGTACTAACTGGAAAACCAAAAGGAAAATCGTGATATACAAAAGTGAAAATTTATCCAAATAAATTTTAGGGTATGTTAGGAAATTCTATGAAAAGATCTTAGTAAAACTTTGGAATACTATTTTCTTCCCAAGGAAATCTTGGGAAAATTCATAGATTAATTTATTCTTTTATTACCTTTTTCAAGTTTCTGAGATTTTCTTGGCTATTGATGGCCATCCTAAGATTTTCTAGAATATTCTAAATTTCCCATTTTCTAAGATTTCCAGGAAAAGGCAGATACAACGGGATATCAACCTCCCCCCCCCCCCCGTGAGCCAAAAAAAACAAAAGAAAATTAATACGTTTTGTTAAAATTTTAAAAACATAGCTACATTCTTATCAAAATACATAATACAGTACAGCCTCGTTATTCCGGACAGATATAGTTTTGAGTTTGTTCGGATAACCGAGTTTTCCGGATTAGCAAAAATTTTTGGCAATAATTTTATACAATCAGTTGGATACTGGGGTATTCGGTACTACTCAGTGCGTATTTTCTAAATCTACAAATGCATACTTACTCTCAAAAAGTGATAGTCTCTTATTGAGTAGATAAGATCAATCACAGAACAGAGGGGGGGAGGGTCTGGGGGGTGTTCTGGACAAAGCTGAATTTACAGTTATCCATTATTGAATAGCAGTTAACAAATCTTGACAAAAATTGACAAATCTGTATTAAAGTTGACGATGTCTGATTGTCTAGGTTGTGCGGCCTGAAGGCCGCACTGATCCATCACACCCCCCCATAATCACTTAATATTTTTAGGCTGGTAACTTAAAATTAACCAATTCTAAATAGCCCAGTAGAAAAACCCTGATACTTTTTATTATAATTTTTTTGGTTTCATTTATTTTATAAAATTCCTATTTGACCTGGGGTATCGAATCAAATCAAGGTCTTCGGAAATATCTTCCGTCTGATCCTTTTGCCCCTTCCAGAAAAAATTCTGGAACCGCCCCTGATAGCGAATATGGATTAAGCAGCGAGTTGTAGTTTGTTATAAGGGGCCAGGGGGGGGGGCAAAAAATTAATAATTAGGACAAATGCAGGATTTTCATTTGCAAAAGTAAAGGAATTGAGAATTACACAAATTTGGTCAGGGAAGTCGAGGAATTTTTTTATTTTTACGGCAAAGTCGTGGAAATTAAGACTTGAAGGCAGGAAAAATTTTCGGAAAATTCGACAAATAAAAAATTTACAATTTTTAAAACTAAAGTTTGCAAAATGTTCAGGGTCGGCAACCTTTTGAGACGGAAGAGCCAAAAGGTACAATTTACACAATTTCCCAGTTTTTAAAGAGCCACTAACATTTTTATTTCAATATTATGGTATTTTATCCTGTTTAAAGTATTTTTTTGCGGAATAATATTTTCTATGGGTTTTGAAAATAAAATATTATAATTATTAGGTAATATTTGTGCATGTACCTGGAGAACTTGACATCAAACGAGCCGCATGTGGCTTGCGAGCCGCAGGTTGCACACCCCTGATCTAGGGGAAGACTTGGTAAAGTTAGGGATTTTGTTTTTGAAAGTTTGAAAGAAAACAGACAAGTTTGCAGTTTTTGAAACCGGGGGGTCTGGGGGGTGTGGAACACCCTCCAGTGCACCTAAACAAAATTATTCCCAGAATCTAGCATTATATAGATTTTTCTAAATGTCTTTTGTAACTTAGATCCAGTAATACCCAGTGGAATCTCAACTTTAAAACTGGAATCAAAATTGTTTGCTATTTGTGTTTTTTAACACACTTACAGGTATACTAGAGGGTGTTCCACACCCCCCCCCCCAGACCCCCGGTTGTAAAAACTGAAAACTTGCATATATGTACATGTTCTGTGTGATTGCTTTATTTTTTGCCGAAATAAACAGCCAAGAGGCGGAGTGTCCGGATTACTAGAGTGTCCATAATAAAGTGTGTCCGGATAAGCGAGGCCGTACTGTATATTTATTACCTCATCCAAAAACTTTGCCTAGATACGCCCTTGGTTTTACATTTCAAGACTGTATTAGACTACAATGACTTCATAATTTTGAGATTTTTGCACAAAATAGTGTGCGAAATTGTCTATCACCCGTGCGCAAGAAGGGATTAACGAGATTATCGTCTCAAAGAACTTTGAACTTTAGGGCCTGGGATCAAAAAGAAAAATAACAACATTTAAAACTCGAGTGAAGCGAGTCGTCTGACATACAGCGCACAGGTGTTTTTTTCTAAAGTCTTAAGATCAAAATTTAAAATATGAAATACCAAAATAATTTTTCCTAAAAATAGTTTTCGTTCTTTTTTTTATTGATTAAATTAATAATTAATTTATTAAATAAATCAGGATTTAAAAATCACCCAAGACTTTTAAATACTATTTAAATAACAAATAATTGTATGTTATTAAATAATATATTGATTAGTTATAGATAAGGCCCGGACCGCCTAGGCCGCCGCCCCTAAATACGCCCCTGGATATTCCCGATATAACAATCTGGAACAGTCATGGAAAATTTAAGAATTAAGATTTCCCTAATTTTGTCAGGGAATTTCTTATTTTTAGTGCCAAGTCAAGGAAATTAAATTTTCAGTCAAAGTAAACAATTTAGTTTAAAATTCTTTTCTAATTTTAAAATAAATTTGTTTTTAAATTTTAAAATTAAATGTACTTGAGAACAAAATACGAACATGCGAGTCGCAAAAGAAGTGGGGCACCCCTATGTTTAACAATGTTAATTATTACAGCAAAACTTTTTAGACATTTTTTGTAGATAATTTCATTGCCTACAATTTTGCTTATATACATTTTTCTATTTTGTCGCTTCGTTTCTGACTGACAGCGACTTCAACAAGACTGTAAAACACGAAAAATATTTTCATGTCTATCTCGGAAACGGTGCGACAAAATAAAAAAATGAATAGTAATTTTTTCTTGAAAACTCTATTCTCTACATGTTTGTTTATATACATTTTTCTATTTTGTCGCACCCTTTCCGAGATAGACATGAAAATATTTTTCGTGGTTTACAGAGTCTTGTTTAAGTCGCTGTCAGTCAGAAACGGTGCGACAAAATTGAACAATGTATATAAGCAAAATTGTAGGCAATGAAATTTTCTACAAAAAATATCTAAAAAGTTTTGCTGTAAAATTGATTTTTATGTGTCAAAAATGGTCTTGAAAAGGTAAAATTAACATTGTTAACATAGGAGTGCCCCACTACTTTTGCGACTTGTTACAACCTTGTTACAACATGTTTGTGCAAACAACCTGTTTGCGCAATTTTTTTGCAGGTCCATGGGGCCTATTAACTAACATCACGATTGGTCAACAATTTTAGATTTACTTAATTTAAAAATTAATTTGCTTTGAGTGTAATTACTGATTTTATTTTTATTTTAAAATTAGGATTTTTTTTGCCCTTTTATTTTCCGATTTATCGAAATGTCATGGAATATTTTTATTCTTTGTCAAGGTAAACCTGGAAATGTCTGGATTTGATTTTGAAAATTTAGTGGGAATAATGCCCACTTTGTTTACCACAATAAGAGAATTAATTAAATTAAAATTAAACAGTACAATTGGGGATCCTTTTTAGCCGCCCTTGATTATTGTTAATTTTTACGGGATAGGGACGTTTCGCTCCCACCGTTTAGCCCCCGCCGTTTCGTCCCCACCGTTTAGCCCCCGCCGATTTGCCCCCGGCGTTGATTCGCCCCCAGCCGTTTACCCCCCCCCCCCGCTTTGCCCCCGCCGTTTGGTCTCCGGCGATTCGCCCCCGTCCGTTTCGCCCCTGACCGTTTAGCCCCCGTCCGTTTCGCCCCTGACCGTTTTGCCCCTGACCGTTTCGCCTCCGTTTCTCCCCGTATGGGGCTATCCATAAATTACGTCACACTTATGGGGTAGGGGGGTTATCTTAGATTTGTGACAAAAACGTATCAGGGGGTCCGGGGGAGTTTCAAATATTGTTATGTCAAATTTTTAAAAATATATTTTTTGGATCCATTGATCGGTTGTATGGTGCGGCAAAAAAAAAATTAAATATTTATAAATATAAATTATTATTTAAGACCTGCAAAATTGATTTAATTTAAGTTAGGGGGGGGGGGGGTTAATGAAAATTTGACTAAATGTGACAGGGGGAGCGAGGAGTCTATAAACCTTAAAAATCGTGTGAGGTAATTTATAGACGACCCCTATGTAAACTGACCAATATTGATTGATTTAAAATAAACTTTAACTTATGATAGGTGTTTTCGAAAATTGATCTGGTAAGTGTACAATCGGTCTCTGTCAAAACAAATACAGAGTGGGCTATAAAGAATTTACTATTTTAAAACGTCACAATCTAACGGTATGTCGGAGGGGGGTGCGAGTGGCTGAGAAATTGGTATCACTTTAAAACGCCATCCCCAAAGACGCCGTTGCAATAACGTCGTAAGGTAAAGGGACGCCTTTAGGTATTTAGTTAGGTATTAATAGGTATTTAGAGCTAAAGAGGTTTTCTCCTAAGTCCGATTTGTTGGTGCCTATAAATCCCTATGAATTTTACAATAAGCGAGGGTTACTAAACCGATTTTTATGAATAAACTCCATAATGGACTCCATTATTTACATAAGGACGATTCTTCTAATTTTTTAGCTCCCCCTCCCCTGTGTAGGTACGTAATATTTTGCCCCCCCTCATTTTACGTATGAATTAATTAAAAACGGTGGGGACTAAAAGGTGGCGGTGAAACGGTCGGGGGCGAAATATCCCGGGGCGAAACGGTGGAGGCGAAACGGTACGGGGGCGAAACATCCCGGGGTGAAAAGGCGGGGGCAAAACGGTGGGGGCTAAAAGGTCGGGGCGACACGGTCGGGGGCGAAACGGTACGGGGGCGAAACGTCATATAACCAATTTTTACATCTTAAATTGTTTAAATATAAATTTAAAAAAAATTTTAATTGCTTATAATTTAATAAAATAATTGCTTCAATTGGTAAATTTAATGATAATTTTTTTATTTTTTGTATTTTAATATTCTTCAATAAACACTAAAAACGGCCCAAATATGAATTATTTTCTCAACTTTTCAAAATGCGACAACTCATCTTTATTCACTTAGGTCTTAAATTAGTAAACAAAAAATGCTTTCTTCGATTTTCACAGAGGATAAATAATATTTTAAACTGGAAGTGAATTCCTTTTACGGTAAACACAAAATTTATAATTTTTAACACAACAAGAACGTCTCATAATGTGTCAAAAACCTTTTAAAGCAATAAATTCGTCTAGTGATACTAAAAGATACTTAAAAAATTGTCAATATACAAATATGCACAGATGTGCATTTATGATTTTAATTGTTTTGCTTCGCAGAGAAATCTAGTTCACTGCGATGTAAGTAAATCCCGATTAAAATAAATTTTTGAAAATTTTGCACAACGCAGTCGTTGCAAAAATTATATAAAAATGATCTTAAATTAAAATTTAAACTCAAGCTTGAAACATCTAAAATTGCGTCGCTTTTTCCCTAATCCTCAAATCAGAAGTTCGAAAATTGGAAACAAATTTTTACATAATCGGCTCGTCAGTGGAGTCAAGGGAGAGTTAGCCTACCCTGAAATTTTATTACAATTAAATCTTAAATTTTTAAGATTTTCATTGAAAGGAAAAGGATTCTATCATGGACGTCCAGTCATTTCATGGACTGCAATATTTTACTATACTACTGATGTTCTTGAGATTACTGGATTACTCCGAAGACTTTTTTTTGTCATCGTCAGCAACAGATTAATCTCATTGATTAAAACTTCTTCATAAATAAATACTGCTATCAATTTAATTTTATGTACTTACCTGTAATTAAATTAATTAAATTTAAAAAAACAGTTTAGGTGTTACATTATTAACTCAAAATACGAGTATTATCATCTTTTCTGCCATCTAATACTGGAAACTTTTGAAAATCTGATGAAATCCGGGGCAATCTAGGGAAATCAAATAAAATGGAAATTTGGTGTACAAAAATAACTTTTATTAAATTTTTGTGTGATTTTACCTTAATCTTCTAGAAAATTTGTTTTTTAATTTTAAATTTTGAAATTGGTCAACATAAAGTGTTTCGGTTGTGAATTATGAGAGGGGGCGGGGAGGGCAATTTTACTCATTGCAAATTTGTGTTGAAAAATTATGATTTGATACCACGAAATTAGCCCTTAATTAGGCGCATTAAGAAAATCACACAATTAGTCGTATGGATCTCTAATGACCAGTGGCGTAACAAGCAGGTGAAGGACCCGTGTGTGAACTTGTTAACGGGGGCGTTGTTTTATAAGAAACAAAAATAAAACAAAATAATATATAACTTGTATAACCATAATTTTGGAATTTCGACGATTCCATCCAATTCCAGTGATTACCAAAGAATTTCTTCCAAACAATCTTTAATTTTATTAAAATTTGAAAATTATACCTTAATTCTTATCAAAAATATATTGATGAGTTTTTTATTTTTTAATTTTCTGAGATTTTCTTGATTCTTCTAACTTAAGATTGTTTAGATTTCCTAATATATACTAGAATTTTCTGTGATTCCCCACTTCACAAGATTTCCTAAGATCCTGAAACTTTTTATGATTTTAGATATTTTTTAAAATTAGAATAAAAGATTTTCTAGAATTTTCTATTTCCTAAGATTTTTTCTAATATTCTACATTTCCTAAGATTGTAAAATTAATGAGATTTTCTTGGATTTCTTCAAATTTCCCGCTCGTTTTTTACTAATAAGGGGGCGTCCATTAATTACGTGAGGTGATTTTGGCGATTTTTAAACCCCCCGCCCCCCTTGGTGAGATGTCGTGAGATTTGGCTTGACCCCCTCCCCCCCCCCCTTCTAATCTCACGTGAGATTTTTTAAAATGCGTATTTTTAGTGTAAATAGTTAATCTGTCGTGCTTGATTGGGTTGGATTTATTAAAAAGCATAATTTGCTTCATTATTCTTATTTAAGAATAGTTAACACAAAAAAATTACGTGATATTTGCCGAGCTCCCCCTCACCCCCACGTGAGATTTGGTGAGAATCGGCTCGACCCCTCCCCCCCTAAACGCCTCACGTAATTAATGAACGCCCCTTAAGTAGAAAAATGATGGAGAAATTGTTATTAAGCCAAACTAAAGGGAAATCAGGAGAAGTTTGAGGAAATCTAGATTATTATAGACTATCTTTTTTTTGCTTTTTCCATTTTCTGAGATTTCAATGGCTTTAAAATTTTCCAGTTCCTAGAATTTTCTGCAGTTCTCTCGATTTCTTATTTACTGAAATTTTCTCGAGTTTCCTGAGATTTTCTTGAAATTTCTACAAATTTTCTAAGAATCGGTTTGTTGAGATGTCTTGGAATTTTCCAGAATTTTTCAAATTTCCCTTCACTAGTACACACCATTTTTACGGCGAATTCCCTTTAGTTTTGTACTAACTGGAAAAGCGAAAGGAAAATCGTGATATCGTCGGCTTAGTTAGAAACCCTCGTAAGTCCATAATATTTCGAAAATGCCATTTTGTAAAATATTTCTAAAAATTTAAAGAAAAGTGTTTTTGTTTCTCCTGTAAAATTGTGCAATTTGGACTTACGAGGGATTCTAACTAAGCCGACGATATACAGTGGCTCAATAAATTATTCGTACACCAAAGAAAACATACATACTCTTGCTAAATTTCGTAGTAATAATACCTCAACTATTAAAAAAACAATTTATTTAGATAAATAGTACTACTAGAATTCATATTAGCCAAAATTTAATTAAAAAACTATTCATAATAAACTTTAAAACTAAAGAAAACAGAATAATAACAAATATTAATGACAATAAATTATTCGTACACCTTGAAGAATAACACATTTTCTTTTTTTTATTTCATAATTAATACTTTGTGGGGTATCCTCTTGGATTTATTAGGGCTTGTAATAGTATTGGTATAGATTTGACTAACTTTTGGATAGTTGATTCGGCAATTTTGGCCCATTCTTCCAATAATACTGTTTTGAATACGTTTTAGCTGAAAATTGCTCTTTGGCGGTTTTACCTTTCCAATTTCTGCCACAAATTTTCAATGGGGTTCAGGTCAGGTGATTGGGGAGGTGTGTGAAATTATTTTGGGACATGATATAACAACCATTCCTTTACAATATAAACTGCGTGTTTGAGGTTGTGATCATGCTGGAAGTAATATTTGTCTTATACAGTGGCAACGCACGCGGGCCCCCGGCTAAAAGGGCCCCCAGGAATCTTTTAAAAAAAATTTAAAATATTATATAAAATAATGTAACAAAGGCCGGTTTAACAATAGTCGGATGAACCTGGTATAAAATTAGACCAGTGGCCTATTTAGAGGGGCGCAAAGAGGCATCTGCCCCCCCCCCAAGGATGCCTCGGACTGTACCCCTGAAGCTCCCCCCCCCCCCGATAAAAATAATGTTTACTACAAAGATTTAAAATTTAAATAACTTTAAATTATTTTTGTTTATTTGTTTATTTATTTATTTATTTATTTATTTACTAGCTGGAAAGCCCGTATGCGTACAGGCAGCTAGACGGTGGATCTCTTTTTTAGCGGTATAATATTTAAACATTTAATTTTAGCAAAAAAGCAAAAATTTGCTGCTAAACTTGATGTGCAATGGGGCAATTAAAATTTTTTTTATAATATAAAAATAAATAAGTTTCTCAAATTCTAATTTTCTTTAGCCAAACGCTTTAATTCAACAACAAAAAATGTCTTACCTTTTTTCGACGAAATTTGTATAATTATTCTGTCGTGCGTAGGTATTCTAGAAGAGTGGGAATTTTATTATAATATGTACTGGATGGTGTTCACCCACAGCTCACCCGGTTTACACTTTTGACTATAATTTTGACAGCTAACATTCAAATAAACGTAAAAATTGCTACTAAACTCTGAGCACTTAAATAAATGTTTTTCCAAGACTGTAGCCTCTCTAGCCAAAGGCTTAAATTTCCGTCATTTTTGCTTAAAAATTTAAATTTTTCGGTTTTTCCTGGTAAAATTTGTAAAATTATAAATCCCCTATCTTCTCCAAGTATTCTAAAAGAGTGGAAATTCTGCGATATGCACTGGAGGGTGTTCCACACCCCCCAGACCCCCCGGTTTACAATTTTGACTTTATATTTTTATAATCAACTTTCAAAGTAACACAGGAAGTTGCTGCTAAACTCCGTGAACAGTAAGGTAATTAAATAAATATGCTTTCCAAGTTTTAATTTTTTCTAGCCGAAGGTTAAACTTCTCTCATTTTTGCTTAAAAATTCAAATTTTACGGTTTGGATTAAATTGGACAAATATTATTTGGTTGGTAAAAAAAATCGACCAACCAGAGTGTTTTTTACAAAAAAATTACATGTTGTAGCAGGAGCAGCAAAAGCGTGCTGGGATTGTATGTATTGGGATTAGCTACAACTGACGCGCATGAATGGATTAACGAAATTCCAAAATATATTTAATCTGCCCCTTCCAAAAGCATTTTCTAAATTCGCCACTGAGTTAGACTTGGTATTACCATTATTACCAATAATAATTCAGTGTTCCCACTAAATTTTCCAAATCAAATCCTGATATTTCCAGGTTTTCCCTGACAAAGAATAAAAATTTTCCATGACATTTCGATAAATCAGAAAATAAATAGGTAAAAAATCATAATTTTAAAATTAAATTAAACCCAATAACTGTTTTAAATTCTTAATTAACAACATTGATTTATAAATAAAATAATTCAATTTAAAATAAAAAAAAATTTTAATTAAATTGTTTATCTTAAATCTTAAATTCCCTGACTCTTCCTGATTTTCCAAATAAGTGGCACCCTGCAACTTTGTAATTGTTATACCAGGAATAACGTTATACTAAGTTTATCCGATTATTCTAAATTTGGCTCTTAATTTAGTTTTGTTATTTGTTTATCTTAAAATTATGGTTATATTGTATATGAGTTATTTATTATTTTCTTTCATTTTTGTTTTTTTTAAAACAGAGCCCCCGTTAACAACTTTGCACACGGGTCCCTCAACTGCTTGTTACGCCACTGGTCTTATAAGCCCAATTTATCGATAATAGCTTGTAAATTACTTGTAAATTACAAATTAGTATGTTGAAATATTAGAATTTGTCCATTATATTATCAATAAATTGTAGTTTGCCAACCCCATTTGCAGCCATGGACCCCGAAATTGACATAGTTAATATTTTATAAAGTAAAGTATTTTATACTTTTATAGTTTATACACTTTGCTTAGTTCTGTGTGTTGACTTTCTCCACACTTTTGGCTTCCATCGGATTCGCGAAGGTTTAAGTTTACTTTCGTTGTTAAATATTACCTTTTTTCAGAAATCTGGACCTTTATTTTTATGTTTTTCTTCAAATTCAAATTTTTCAAGTCTGTTTATTCTCGTAAAATTTTGAGAACAGTTTCGGTACTAATTGATTTATTAATTGTTTTAGAAACCTCAGCTGGCAATTAGGGTACACTAATTTTTGCGTTACATTGAATTTGTCGCACAATAAAGTTTTTAGTTTTTGGTAGTAGCATATACTTTCTTCCTCGCCCGGCCTTATTTACGAAATTACCCTCATTTTTGAACTTGTTTATTGTCAATTGTATTGTCGAATGTGTTCTACCACAATATTTGTAGCTTTTCTCAAATATTTGCCTCGACACACTAATTTAAGCACTAATCTTATTTCATCCATTTTATTTTCGCGTTGCTTACCACCTATTGTCACGAAACATTTAAAATCAACTATTAATGTACTTGATTTCGGTTTGGTTTAATGTTACCAAAGTTGCAAATTAGCAAAATGCAAAACTGCATCATTTTACGTGATCAAATTCGGGTTATTAATGTACATTTTGCTTAGTGTACGAATAATTTATTAACGCAATTTAGTCTTACTACTTTGTTTTTCTTGGTTTTAAAATTACAGTAGAATCCGCTTCACAGATCTCGGCTAATGTTATCAGTCGGTAATTGTGATCATTTTGACTGGGAACCGGCCGCTTTAATCAGTTTACATACAAAAACCACCGGATAATGTGATCAAAAAGCCGCTTACTATTATCACTTTCAAGGAATTTTCAAGAAATTTCCAACACAATAATCTCTTTTTCTAAGTAGCTTTTTCTGATTTGTCATTGAAATTTTATATCTAGACAAAAAACTTCACTCGTTTAAATTTCTATACTATACAAAATGAGGTTTCCCGTTTCATGCCGCGTATCTATTTTCATTTTGCAAATGTGCACTTTGCTTTATGCATTTTAATTTAAGTTTAGTTTATTCTTGCTTTTCTTACGATGCCGACGAAAAAACGAAACGATCTCTCGGTGAAACAGAAAGTAGAAGTTATCGAAAAGTATACGATAAACTGCCAAAAATGGGACAAAGAAATGCCACCGCGCAATTGAAAATCTCTCAATCTCTCAATTTGCTAATTATGAAAATTTTATTAACAAATTTCTCACTTGTAACAAGCAATTTTTTCTTTTATGAATGTAAAGCAATGTAATGTACAACTAATGTGTAATAATTATGTACATAATGTATAATAATTAACTATGTAATAAAATCACTGTAAATTAAGATTCTCTAATTTTTCGTTTCTAAAATTTGTTTTTTTCTAAATTTCTCTTATTGTTATCAGTCGGTTAATGTTATCGAAATGTTCTGGTCCCAATGTGATCACATTAAGCGGATTCTACTGTACATATCAAGTATTTTTATTTTTTTTTCTTGCTGTTATCAATTTTAATGTATCACTGCTTATAATAAAAGTGAAATAAAAAATAATTAACGAGTCACTATTACAAAATTGTAAATTCTATAAAAATTTCTAAGGTGTACGAATAATTTATTGAGGTTTTTTTAAGTCACTCTATCACGGAAACGGCGTAACAAAATAGAAAAATGAATATAAACAAAAATGAAGACAATGAAATTTTCAAAAAAAAATGTTTAATAAGTTTTGCTGTAAAAGCTATTTTTATATGAGAAAACATGTCTTCAAAATGCACCAGTTACATTGCTAGCATAGGGGTGTACGTTCAATTCTGTGTATGGGTGTATAAGTTTAAACTAATCTTTTAAATATTTGAGCCTACATGATTAATCTAAGCATTCATAGTTCAATTTACCTTTATAAATAAGCTAGATTTAAACTTTCCCATTCTTAAAACAAGTATTTCATGCTATTGCTAGAACTAACATCGGCAAACTTATTGCAACATCAACCCAAGTTTGGCTGGAAATGAACATCGTGTTCATTTTATATTTAAAAATAGCATTTTTCTAATTCTGTTACAAAATGACTACTTTTGGAATGTCATTTGAGTTTCCAAATGTCATTCTTTTTATCACTAGTGATAAAATGAGATTACTTTTATCACTAGTTATAAAATGAAAATAATATCACAATATAAGTTAACTGAATTTTTAATTATAAATATTTACAACACAATTTACAAATTTCATATTTCCATGATTATTTTCCAGCGCAGATATCGATGGCGAGGGTGATATTCTGGAATTCGCCGGTGGCATCGAAGTGTTAGTAATATTTGTTTCATTATTTTCCATCGCAGATATCAATGGCGAGGGTGATATTCTTCTGGAATTCGCCGGTTGCATCGAAGTGTTATTGTTTGTTTTCACATTTTCGCCTAAAATTTTAGTAGAAATTCGTTACTAGTTTTCTATGGAATCTTCAATATAACCCTCGGCAACGGTAGAAGATTTCCATCCCCCATGTCGCTTTAATGTTAATAAATCCGCTCCAGAATTAGCCAATAAGGAAGCCGAAGATCGACGAAAACAGTGACCAGTATATTGGTCAGAATTAGGCAAATTTAAAAAAATTGCAATTTTTTTAGGCCTAGTACCAATTGTGTTAATCCCAATAGGTTGTCTCGTACATTTTCCGTTTCTATATCCCAAAAAAAAACGAGAATTTGCTTGGTTCCGTCGAAGAGATACATATTTTCTAACAATTTCAACTAAATTTAACCCGTCAATATTGCCTTCTGTTATTGTGAATGTTCTTGGATGTTTTGTTTTTGTATCAGGAATACAAATTTTGAAAAACGAGCCAAAATCTACAACATGATCTGTGAGCATTTTAACAAGTTCGTCCTTACGGCAGCCACCGGATAATGCAATAATCAAGACTACCTATAAACAAAAAATAAATTATGAAGATAAATTCTTATAACTTGCTACTAACAAACTTACCTTTAAAGCTAAATATATTTGGTTATCGGCATTTAATAAAAAATTATTGAAATCTTCTTTTGTCAGTACTTTTGATTTTTTAGGACGATATCCTTCCGCTTGCCTCTTCAAAAAGGCAATTAGATTTGTAAATTTGCTAACATCAACATTATTTTTCATTGAAATTGTCGTTCTTAACATTGAATATGTACTCCACAAAGTGGAAGGTTTATAAACCTTTGCTTTGTTAGCAAAATAAGCAAGAAGTACCTTTTCCACTACTGTTTTGACGTTTTTTGAATCACACCATGTTTTGAAGCGTCTATATGCAAATTCGTATATTTGCTTAGATTTGTCTGGCAATAAAGTTAAAATTGCGGAATTGGCATCATTTTCGATATCAGAATCTTCAGAACCACTCATTTTATTACCATTACCTCGTGCAAAACTATTTACCCGAAATAAAAAATTGCTTGTTGTTTATACATATTGTTGTAGCAACTGATGTTTTAAAACTTCTAGATTAATATAATTTATTTTGTGCAGGTATTTGAACTGTCAACGTAAACTTGATATTATTAGTAGGGTAAATAATTTTACGCGCGATCGATCTGAATTTTTGCATATGCATTCCTACCGATAATTCACCAGGGGGTGTAGTACAAGTCGAGGGGGGGAAAGTTTTTTGCTCAGTTTTTCGATATCTAGCTCCGTTGTCGAGTTATTGCTAATTCAAAAAATTTTGTTTTAAGAAAGCCCATTTTGCACAGAATTAGAAAAAATCTTGTATGCAACACGACGTAAAAGTGTTTTTTTATAACACGGCGCTTTGTCCATCTCGGCTGCGCCTCGATGGACAGTAGGTCCATCAGACCGAAGGTCGTTCAGTACCTAATTATGAATAACTATTCCGCTAGCAGGGCGCCACTAGTAAATTCTTAATAATATGTATTCCCCTCCAATGCCTTCAAATCCTACTCGATCTATTCTATGCGTTGCAAGCATCGCATGGGATTTTCTTGTTTCAACTTCAAGATATAAAAATGCAACTTTCGCAAATCATTTTTAAATAAAATGTTGATAAATTAAATAAGGAATTATAAAAGTGATATTCTTTCAAATCAAAATGTACTAAATTAGTTCGAACAGAAACTTTTAGGCAATTAAATTAAATGTGTGAAAAAATTCAAAAACGTTAGGTTTAATTGGTTTTTTAAATAGTCTCCATGGAATCTTAATTTTTCATAATAATTTTACCAATAATTTTAAAATTTTATTAAAAACAATAATTAAAATGAATCTTATTTGTTGTGGTTACGATCACGACAGGTTTTCTGTCGGGGTTGGTTTAGGTGACTACCATACAGAGCCGCATTAAGGATTTGTGAGGACCGGGGCTAACTTTTGTTGGAGGTCCCTTGGCCTTGCATGTTTAACATAATGCGCCGCATTTTAACATTTTACTTTGGCGATTTAAATTTTTTTGCATTTAAAAATGTTATGAGTGGGTCATTTCATGTCAAACCAACAAGTCACTCAAATTGACTATCACAGATTTCTTTGAAACTTTGGTTAAATATACTCTTTAACATCTTGAATTCAAATATGATTCAAAAACAATTCTAACTCATAGTTTTTGAGTTATTTAATTATAAAAATCGCAAAATCGACACTTTCTTAGCTCACGCTCAATCATACAAAATATTATAACTTCAGTTCTATAAGTGCTATAAAGTTGTATGATAACTCATTTTAAAGAGAATTTAAAGGGCTTTAATTTGATACTAATCTTGACCACTTTTTAATAAAAATGAATTGCTCAAGCTTTCTTTATTTTAGTTTTTTTCAAAACCCTGCCATTTTGAACACTTACTCAAATAATTTAATGGTTTAAGTTGAGTTAATAAAATAATTTTTCAATAAATATAAAAATGTTGCGATTTTAATTTTTATTTTATAGCTACCTTATTTATTATATTCAGATTTTCTGTAAAATGGATTGGTTTTTCAAAAAATTTTACTCGACGAAAGTTGTAGTCCGTAAAATTTCCTATCCGGAATGGGGCATCAAATTTTTTGTAAAATGTTTCGTTTAAAAGATACTGGGTTTTGAAAAAAAAAAACAAAATAAAGAAAGCTCAAATTTTTTTACATTTTTGTACTTACTTTAATTCATAACTCGAAAGCCATTGATTTTAGACAATAAAAGATATTAATCTTCTTTGTAGATTATTTCACGCTCTTTAAAAAAGTACTGAACCATTTTTACTAAAAAATTAATATTTTCGGAGCTATGGCCATGTGAAGATAAAAATTTAAAAAAATACTTTAAAGAGTCCCATCTCTCGAGTGTGAATTTAGAAAAAAAATTTTTATTAAATATTTATTTTTTAAAAAGTGTCCTCTACACTACGGAAATTTTGTAAAATATATCCGGGTACACTCTGCATGTACAGTGAGTAACGAAAATATCCGGACACTCCTATGTTAACAATGTAAATTGGACATTTTCAAGCCCCTGTTTTTCATATAAAAGTCGATTTTACAGCAAAACTTTTTAGACATTTTTTGTTGAAAATTTCATTGGATTTAATTTTGTTTATTTGAATTTTTTTATTTTGTTGCGCCGTTTTTGACTGACAGCGAGTTAAACAAGACTCTGTAAAACACAAAAACTATTGTCATCGATATCTCGGAAACGATGCGATAAAATAGAAAAATATATAGGAAGAAAAATTTAGAGAACAAAACTGAGAAGAAAAAATTCTTATTAATATTTTCATTATTTTGCACCGTTTCCGAGATATAGATGAAAATATTTTTTGCATTTTACAGAGTCTTGTTTAAGTTGCTGTCAGTCAAAAACGACGAGAGAAAAAAAAATTCATATAAATAAAATGAAAGCCAATGAAATTTGCAACAAAAAATGTTTAAAAAGTTTTGCTGTAAAATCGATTTTTATATGTCAAAAAACGGTTTAAAAATGTCCAATTTACATTGTTAACATAGGAGTGTCTGGATATTTTCGTTACTCACTGTATATTTTTAATAGTAGGTGCTGGTACAATTAAAGTAGTTGAGGTAAAACATCGAGTTGAATTTTTTATCATAACTGCTGATCCCATCATGGTCCCACTCTGAAATTTTTATCAAGTATTCACCAAGTCACTATTATAAACATATTATTTTTATAATTTTCAGAAAACAAACTCAAAAATTTTTTTTTAAATATTTTTTGAGCGTTTCAAAAAAATTCATTTTTATTAGAAAGTGGTCAAGATTAGAATTAAATTAAAGCCCTTTAAATCCTCTTTAAAATGAGCTATTGTCGAACTTCGTATATAGGACTTATAGGACTGAAGTTATAATATTTTGTATAATTAAGCGTGAGCCGAAAAAGTGTTGTTTCGGCGATTTTTATAATTAAATAACTCAAAAACTATAAGTTAAAATAAAAAAAAATTGAATTCAGGATGTTAAAGAGTATAATTAACCAAAGTTTGAATAAAATCTGTGATGGTCAATTTGAAAACTAATTATTTTTGGTTGATTTCATAATATGGTATTCAATTCAAACTCGAATTCAAAAATGTGTCAATAATTTGAAGTTCCCACTAGAAATAGTACCTACTTTGTGTAAGCAAAATTAACAAAAAAGATTTTCATAAAATTGACCATAACATTTTTTGGATTTGTAAATAAATTGGAAATCAAAATTGAAAAAAATTACCACCTACGTCGACATGATATTTTCATTGCTTCGCCGGTTGTGATAAAAAGTCTGGTTTTTGGCATTTTTGATTAATAAAGAAGTGAATAATAACGCACTAATCTTTCTAGTAACAATTAGTAGTGTAATTATATCTTTCTCCTGTTATCAATACCCCTACATCCTCCTTAGACACGTGACCATAGGTATTCTGTACCGGGAGTAATTGAACAAAGCAAGACGATATAGAGAACAAAGATTTTAACATATTCAAGACGTTTTTTTAAGCTATTTAGCTATTACAAATGTTTTTTTTTAAATCTGTTTGAAGATTATTGAAGTTGAAACTACAATCTATGCTCTAATATAAATTTCAATAAAATATAAAGTCCCAGATTTAAATAATATGAATTCTTAAATACTTATTCAAAATGGTACGTTAATAAGCAAATTATAAAATTTTCGTTCTAAAATTTTTTTGCTTTTCAAAGTAAAAATCAAAATAAAAATTATTTCATGTCAAAGTAAATTAAATATTCTTGCGTTTAGTAAAAGTTTCATTGTGATATCTTTTCAGGATCGGCCAAAAGCTTGATAATTAAATTCATATTTTAAGTACAAATTGCGGCTAAACTAATTTTTTTAGAATTTATTTTTATAAACAAATATTGCCTAAAATATGTAGTTCTACAAGAATATTGTTATAAATACACTGTATTTCAATTTTTTTGACAAAATCTCAACCAAAAATAAGTAAGTAAAAAAATCTAATAATTTTTACCTTTTTATCTTCTAATTTATCGTAATCTCAAAGAAAATTTGTATTCTTTTCCAGGGAAAACTTGAAAAGTCATTGAATTTGATTTGGAAAATGCATTGAGAACCCTGTAACGGTTTGAAGGCGAGTTTTTTAAATACAGTAGAACCCCTCAAAATGCATTTTGAGTACATAAAACGACTCAAAAAGGCGTAAAGCAATTAGCCCCTTCTAGAAGAAGAAGAAGATAACACCCCGTTGTTACGCCGCTGTTTGTGACATCAAATAGTATATTAAGTATCTAGAACGGTATGTACAATTTACCGGTTGACGACAATGTTTGGAGACTGAGCGACGCGTAGCGGAGCGAAGTCTCCAATATTTTCGGAAACCGGTAAATTGCATACCGTTCGTGATGGTTATAACATTTTTTGCACAATCGAAATGAATATAAAAAATAATTAATTTTTTTTAAGTCAAATCTAAAGTGCATTGGCATTTGTAGCTATTTATGAAGTAGGTAAAAAATTTGAATTAATTCTGTTGCCGTGGTTTTATTTACAAAAGAAAAACAAATGGTGTCATTTGTAAAATTGTGAATATAGTATTATATCTACCGTATATTAAATATATCATATATATAAAGCTGCTTGGCTTCACTGACTCACTCACTGATTCATCATTTCGAGTGAAAATGTTTGACCTGTTCTGGATGTCGTGGAAAACTGAAATTTTGGCAGGGGATAGGTTTTGTTGCACAACCACCCAGAAAAATCGAAAAAGTTCAAAAAGTCACCCCCGAACCCTTCTACGAGGGTTTAAAGGGTTTTGCTAAATGCGGTTGCATCGCCGTTATTTGGCGTCGGATTTTGATTATCTAAAAGGTTTTGAAATCGTCGTGACGGTGGCTTTCGATTTGTTGAAAAAAAATTTCAAAATTTTTGACCTTTAAACTATCTATTTTGCTTCGAATGTTTTAAAACTTTTTTTAACCGCGCCGCAGCTAATCGGTGTCGGACGGAAAAATGGAAAAAACTGTTGGAAAGGAAAAGTTGAACTGAATAAAAAAGATATCTTTCAATTTTTGCGTAAATTTGATAGTTTACGAGCAAATGTAAAATTAATTTTTAATTAAAATGCAATTTGCAATTATATTGACGTTCGGGAAGACTCGGAAAAAAATTTACAGGTGTGATGTGTCAATACAACAAACGATAACTTTCGAGTTCGTTTACCAAATTAAAATAATTAATCTGAAAAATATATATTTTCCTCAAGTAACATTATCTACATTATACGAAAAAATTTTTTGAATATTTTTTAAAGACTCAAATGAGCAGGTTCTGATATTACAAAAATTTAGTTTCACAATCTTGCAGTATTAACTGTAAATCAAAGTGCAAGTTTTAAACGTAAACAAATATGCTTTCGAAAAAGTTCTCTTAAGCTTTTGTACTTTTTCTAGGATTCTCAGCAAAATAAATTTAAAAATTAAAAAAAACCAAGGCAGATAGATGCCTTCAGATTTATTTAAAATAATTGAATTCGCATTTTACGGCTTTGCTGTTAAATATACGAAAAAAGTCAATCATATCAATATTATAGGAAATTGCCATGCGCTTACATACTTTTTTTGATATCGAAAATCGGCTGATAAATAAGGTCGCTACTGCCGAATTGAAAATATTTCAAATTTTGACTTTCTTACGCCCGTAGAGCTTAAACTGTTGAAATTTTCGAAAATGTTTTGAGGCCATCGTGAGGTCCTTGCGGATGGCTAAAATTTTGTTTCTCCCGAAATTTTTCAAAAACGTTTCCTTACACCGACTAAGCAACAAAATCTCGAATGACAAAGAATTTCGTTTCAAATTCTTGCAATTTTTGCAAAAACCAAAAGTGTGAATTTTAACAGTGAAGGGGCGGTTTTTTTGGAAAATGTTTAATCTGATTTTCGTTTTATTTTCACGTATATTATCGACGTGAAATTAAAAAAGATTGAATTTTTAAAATTTAAGAAAAATCGTTTGACACCGAAACGGATGAACGCCTCGAGAAGAACTTGGCGGTAATTGTCAATGGCCTAGAAAGATGTTCGCAGTTGACGATAACAATTTAACGTCTAAAATTTTAACTTCCTTCTTCGTGAGGGTGGGACCCAAATAAAGCTAAAATGAGTGTATATTTTTTTAAATTTGATTCTTCGAAGACAAATTTTTCGGCTAATTCAAAATAAATTTATAAAAAAATTTTGAACCAAAATCCTTCCAAGTATCGAGTCCATTCGTTTATGTCGTTAAATTTGCAAATTTTCGAAAAAATAATTTTCAGAAGAAAAACCAAGGCATACCCCTATAAAATTATTTTTTGAAATTTCGATTTGGTTTTACGGCCTTACCGCTATAGATGGGAAAAAATAGTAATATATCAATATTGTGGCAATCTAAATTACCCACTCGATCCCGCTTTGAAATTGAAAATCGGTTAACAAATCAAGCCGCAACGGCGGAAATAAGAAAATTGCAAATTTTGAATGTTTTACGCCGATTTCGCGCAAACTGTTGACATTTTCGAAAATGTTTTGCGACCATTGTAAGGTCCTTGCGGATGGCTAAAATTTTGTTCCTCACGAAATTTTTCAAAAACCTTTCCTTACACCGACTAAGCAACGAAATCTCGAATGACAAAGAATTTCTTTTCAAATCCTTGCCATTTTTGCTGTAAACCAAAAATTTGAGATTTAACGATGAAGGGGTGGTTTTTTGGAAAAATGTCAAATATACTTTTCGTTTCCTTTTCACGAATATTATCGACGTGAAAGTAAAAAAAATTGAATTTTGAAAATTTAAGAAAAATCGTTCGACACCAAAGCGGGCGGACGCCTCGAAAAAAACTTGGCGGTTATTGTCAATGGCCGAGATAGATGTGCGCAATTGTCGATAACAATTTAACGTCTAAAATTTTAACTTTTTCCTTCTTCGTTAGCGTGGGACTCAAATAAAAGTAAAATTTGAGTATATTTTTGAAATTTGATTTCTCGCAACAAAATTTTTCGACAAATTCAAAATAAATTTATAAAAAAAATTTGAACCAAAATCCTTCCAAGTATCGAGTGCATTCGTTTATGACGTTAAATTTGCAAATTTTTGAAAAAAAAATTTTCAGAGGAGAAACCAAGGCAACCCCTTTAAAATTCTTTTTCAAAATTTCGATTTGGTTTTGCGGCCTTACCGCTATAGATGAGAAAAAATAGTAATATATCAATATTGTGGAAATCCAAATTACCTACGCGATCCCGCTTTGAAATTTAAAATCGGTTAAGAAATAAAGCCGCAACTGCGGAAATTAAAAAATTGCAAATATTGACTTTGTTACGCCGATTGAACGTAAACTGTCGAAATATTTGAAAATGTTTTGCGACTACCGATCGAACCTTACTAATGGCTTTACTTTTTTTCCTCACGAATTTTTTTAAAAACGCATTCTTACATCTGCCAAACGACAAAATGTCTAATCACGAAAATTTTCCGCTCAAATCTTGGCCTTTTTTGGAGTAAACCAAAACCGCCAGTTTTAACAGTGAAGGAACGGTTTTTTCGGAAAAGGCCAAATGAACTTTTCGTTTTCTTTTCCCGAATATTATTGATGTGAAAATTAAAAAATTTAAATTTTTAAAATTTAAGAAAAACAATTTAGAATCTCAGAATAAATAGAACAAAAATGTTAACAAATATTTTTATAAAAATTATATCTGAAAGCCGGTTAAAATAAAAACAATAAAAATCTAAATATTTGGTAACGGCAAACGGTTCTCTTACGGACACCCATCCAAGTAGTAACCGTGCCCGATATTGTTTAACTGATCGGATCGGATGAGAACAAATTTGGAATTAAAATTAAATAACTTTATTCAAATTTTATTTTCCCCATTTGTTTGGTCACGGACAAGAACGGGTACTACTAATAATGTAAATTTTAAATATCTTGACAATAGACACTTTATAGAAAATTTAAGCATATTAATGCTTAAAATATTATTCTATATAAATTTCGAATCAACATAAAACCGAACATTTAATTTATGCCACATAAATTAAAACGGACTCATTTTATATTGCATATCACTTTTGCAATTTTCAACAAATTTTTACCATTTTCAGCTGGCCTCCAAGCCCATCCTCACAGGTCCAAAAAAGTAATCTTTTACTAAGCCTACGCCTGCAAAAAAGTACAAATCGAAACACTCGGATCGTCCGACACTCCACGCCTCTCTCATCACCTTCTTTCCCCCCTCCCCTTGCCCCATTCGCCCCCCCCCCCTCTCCGGCCACCGCTACCAAACTACAACCGGGACCAAACTTAACGAGGCCGCAGGCCTCGTGCCTCGCAGAGATAGCCAAAGAAATCGGCCGTTTAATTTAAATTAAATTAAATCTTTTAAATTATTTGATTTATTATCGACACTTTTAATGTTTAAATATAATAATCAAGTTGCTAATGTTTCCCCGGCTCGGTTCGGTACGATCGCTCCTCGTGCACCACTAGAGGGTTACCAACTACAGATTTGCGGCCGCAGGCCGCTAAGCGGCCGTAGGCCGCCATGAGCCCGATAGGGCGAACTAGCCGAAAAAAATCGGCCCTTAGGCCGATTTTTATTGGCTAGTATTATTATAAAATCGAAATGAGTGATGCTGAAAGTGAAAATGGTGATATAGAAAAAGCTTGGAATATTGGACGTTCGGCAATAATTCCCGAAAAATCTAGGGAACGTTATGAAACGACATACAAAGTTTTCAAAACATGGTGTGAGGAAAAGAATCAAAATACGAGTGAAAAAATCTTGTTAGCGTATTTGGTCCAAAGAAACGGAAAATTGAAAGCTGCAGGTAGCTTATGGGCCGAATACTCAATGTTGAAAGCTACAATTTTTCTACACGAGTCTATTGATATTTCCAAGTTTTCCACATTAATTGCTTTTCTCAAGAGAAACAATATTGGATATAAACCTAAAAAAGCCAGTGTTTTTACTAAGAATGAAATGTGTAAATTTTTAATTGAAGCACCAGATGAATTGTTTTTAATCCATAAGGTAAATTTAGATTACTTGTAAAATACGAGAATATGTTTGCGACTATGTATTTTTTTAGGTAGCAATGATATTAGGAGTAGCGGGAGCATGTCGAAGGGAAGAGTTATATAACATGACTGTTAAAGATTTAGAAGATCGTGAATCGCTTATTGTTATAAACATTCCAAATACGAAAACAAATATTCAGCGGACATTTACTGTCATAAATAAAAAAGATGAAAAAATTCATTATCTAGAAATTGTTCGGAAATATATTAAACTGCGGCCAAACAATGCAAAGTCGTTGCATTTATTCCTAAATTATCGGAATGGGAAGTGCAATAATCAGGTAGTCGGTAAAGGTACAATTGGAACTTTACCATCAAAAATTGCTGAATACTTAAAATTGAAAAATGTAGTCAATTACACTGGTCACTCGTTTCGACGTACTTCAGCCACATTATTAGCCAATAAAGGTGTAGATGTTTTAGGACTAAAAAGACATGGAGGATGGAAATCTTCGACTGTGGCTGAAAGTTATGTAGAAGATTCTCTTCAGAACAAAAATCAATTTGCAGAAAAGATTCTGCATGATGATAATGAATCACCTTGCAGCGTTTCTGATGATACTATACCACAATCGTCAACTGGTGCTTCTATATCACGGGCATTTTCTGTTAATACAAATACCGAAAAAAGCAATACTATATCGATTTCTATTTCTAGCTGTAACAACTGTACATTTAATTTCAAATAAATCGTGTTTTTATTTGAAATTTTATTTAAGCGTCGAACACACCACAGCGATCACGGTGGCGGTAGCGGTAGCGATCGCGGTGGCGATTAAATGGCTGCACACACCGCGATTTATATCGCGATTGCGATCTAATTGTCTAATTCTGACACATTAGGAAAAATTTTTTTTTAATAAAAAATGCAAAATATTGCACTGCAATGACAACGAGGATCAATTTGGAAGGAAGTACTGCAATTGGCAGCACTGTTGGATGAGGATAACAATAATAATAATAAAAAAACCAGGTAATCATTACAAAAATAATATGCATACAAATGGTCACTTTCATTCTTATAAGTTGTTATAAAAAAGATGAATTCCACACATTATACAGTACAGGAAATAGGAATAGCCTCATTTCTGTTTTTAGAAAAAAATCAAAAAATCATAAGTAATTATTATTTTAATTGATTTGTATAATTTTATTTTATTAATAGTAATACAAAACCATCGACTCACCATCGAAATTTTTTGGAAATTTAATAGTTCTAAACGATTTTATTGATTAGTAATGATCAAGATTCTTAAGAATAACAACAAATAAGCGGTCAGACATTGAAAAATCCAAATTTTGCAATATCTTCGAAGATAATTTTCTTCACATAATATCCCGAATACGGTTTTTCAACTCTTCGGTTGATTAAAGCTGTTAATATTTTAATAAACCTGTCGTGAAATCATATCCCACATGTTTTCTATGAGGTTTACATCAAACCTGTAGAGTGGAAATTTTTGTTCCAACAATATTATGCTGCCATTCTTGATTTCAGGACCACCAAGGGATGCACAGTGGTACAAGCAATGGAATTATGTGGCCAAAACCCTGATTATGAAATGATTAAAATCATATATTTTATGATTGGAGTTTAAAGTTGAATGTTCATAAAATCCTTATTTACTTGTAATTAGATTTTCCTCGTCCTATTTTAGTCTATTTTTTGTTTTTAAAGTAGTAGTTTTGTTTTGCGATTTTTACTCGATACTTTTTCGAGCATATATGAACTCGTGTAGTTACGTATTATACAGTATCATTATCTTTTGTTTTTTGAGTAACTAAGTAGTGATACAGTATTTTTAATGCAACATGTCAATTTGACATTTCAACAGTGCAAATAATATAAATAAGGTGTTACTCCAAAAGTGTATGTTTCTTAAGGTGTTTTAAAAAAATTCAAAAGCTTTCAACTGACCAATTTGTGACAAAATTGTAGCTAAAGTGCTATTATATTATATAAAATTAAAATAAATTGCTTAAATAAGCGAAATATGCAACGGAAAGAACTTTTCGAAATTATGCAAGAATGTCGAGGTGGCCGACAGGAACAAAAAAAATATCTAGAGGAAGTTCTTATTAAACGAATAGAAGTACCAACAGATGAGGATACAAAAACATTAAAACTAGAAGTGGCCAAATTCTGTTACCAAGTTTTTAAAAAACTAGACCAAAGCGGTAGGAGCGTTGAAAGTTTCCAGAAAAAGAACGATGCATGGCTTAATACTCAACTAACCATTTTGATGACAAAAAAAACTTTGGAACTATCAGTAGGAGGTAGACCTACAGTAGATTTTCAGGATAGTAGTGAACGTTCGAAAAGAAGAAAAACAGAGAATTTAAGAACTAGTACCGGTAGTGAAATTTTAACTTATGCCGCTAGCATGAAGAGCCGGTCCGAAGCTAGACTAGAAAGAGCTGACCTTCTGAAGGAATTAGACACCACCCCAACGCGTCACAAAAAAATAAGTAATGCTTGGATAAATGCACAGAGCAGTAGAAGTTATAATACTGAAGAAGCATTAGCACTTTTCTTGGAAGCAGACCTAACAAAGCATCAATACCAGCTGTTAAGAAGTGCAGCTAAAAACATTGGTCATGATATCTATCCATCTTATCATAAAATATTGGAAGAAAAACAGAGATGTTACCCAAAGGGAGTTAAGATTACGGAAAGTACAGCTGAAGTTGAAGTTCAAGAAGTTCTTGATCATACTGCCCAACGTCTTGCAGAAGTCCAAAAAAGTGTCATTTTGTCCACACCATCTTCAACTTTTTATTTATTAACAAAATGGGGTTGTGACGGGAGCAGTGGCCATTCCATTTACAAACAAAGAGCTGAAGACGAGACATTGATGGACAACCAAATTTTTTTTACTTCTTTGGTACCGGTTCAATTACATTCAGACACACTTCAAAAACAAATTATCTGGCAAAATAGATCCCCGTCATCCACGATGTTTTGTAGACCGCTGAAGATTCAATTTAAAAAAGAAACTGCAGAACTAGCTTCCAAAGAAGTAGAAAACATAGAGAACCAACTTTCAGAAATAAAATCTATAAAAATTTGTGTTGAGTCTAAAGAAATAGATATCCATCATAAGCTGCAGTTAACGATGGTTGACGGCAAAGTATGCAATGCTCTGACATCGACAACTTCTAGTCACGTATGCAAAGCCACTCCAAAAGATATAAATATATTGAGTAAAAAGAAAACTATGGACACGTCCACTTTTAAATTTGGTTTATCGACGCTCCATGCGTGGATAAGGTTTATGGAGTGGTTATTGCATGTAGCCTACAGATCAGATATAGAGAAATGGCAAGTGAGAGGAAATGAGGACAAGCAAAAGTTAGCGGCTAAAAAATTTGAGATTCAACAAAAAATGAAAACCGAAATGGGTTTAATGATAGATCAACCAAGATCTGACGGAAGCGGTACAAGTAATGATGGAAACACGGCCAGACGATTCTTCAAAGACCCAGAGAAAACAGCCAGTATAATTGGGATAGATGTAAGTCTCATTCGGAAATGGGCAGTGATTCTCAAAACTGTATCTTGTGGATTTGAGATTAACACCGTTAAGTTTGCGGAATTGTGTCAAGAAACAGCTGAATTATATGTTTCTCTATACCCGTGGTATTATATGCCGGCTTCAGTGCATAAAATACTAATGCATGGCTCATATATTATTTCTGCTGCGTTACTGCCCATAGGACAGATGTCCGAAGAAGCACAAGAGGCTAGGAACAAGCACCTTAAGAGCTACCGCGAACATCATGCACGAAAATCATCGAGACAAAACACCATGAATGATATTTTTAATAGACTCTTAGTAACATCTGATCCCCTAATCTCTACTCTCTGTCAGCCATTTTTAATTAAACAAAAACGAAAAACCCTTCCAGCTGATGTATTAGCCCTTCTGAAAGTACCAGAAATCACACCTACAAATGAACCCAACAGTGATCTTGATTATGACTCGGAATAAAATTTGTAAATTTTTAGTTATTTTTTTCAGTGTATCTCTTTGTCTAATTTTCTTTTTTTTTTATTAAATTTCTTTGCATTTTAGTGTAATTATCTTTTAAATAATTATTACGAAGCAATTGGAAGTTTTGGCCAAGTTTATATAGGCTTTGAACCACTGTGGGATGGTGTAAATAAAAAAAAATTGCAGTTTTGAAGTAGCCACTCTACAGATTTGACGTAAATCCTATAGAAAATATGTGGGATATTATTTCACGGCCGGTTTATCAAAATATTAACAGTTTTAAACAACCGAAGAGTTAAAAAACCGTTTTCGGGATATGTGAAGAGAATTTTTCCCGGAGATATTACAAAATTTGGATTTTTTAATGTCTGACCGCTTATTTGTTGTTATTCTTAAGAATTTTGATGATTACTAATTATTAAAATTGTTAACTAATCATAAAAATTTTACAAGAAAATCCTATACTTTATATTTTATGTGTCTTGGTATTCTGGTTTATATAAATCGTATAAAATTTTATGATTTTTAATATTCTCAATTAAAATTTCGACAAAATTATCGTTGCTTTCCATTCTTTTTTTAATATCGCACGGCCAAACGCAGCACGCAGCGTTCTACCGCGATCGCAACACAACAGCAAAAACAAACGTGAGCAAAAATTTTGATGTTTGTAGTCGATATGCAAAGGTGCATGCGATATTATATTTGCATTGTAATAACCTGCGCGATCGCTACGATATCGCACGGCCAAACGCAAGCAAAAATTCAGCTGATCGCCGTTGGTGTGCAAAGGTACATAAGCTTACATAGGTTACATTTGATCGCCACCGCGATCGCTACCGCTACCGCCACCGCGATCGCTGTGGTGTGTTCGACGCTTTATTATACTTACCGTTTTAAAAACGGTAAGTAAATTACTTACCGTCGTTTTAGTCCTAGCAACCAGTAAAATCAACTTACTGTCATAGAAACACTATTAGTAAATAAACAAAATAGTCCGATCGTGCAAAAATTAATTAAAGGTCCTTTAAATGATATCTTTTTACGCAATAAAAATCAAGAAACATTAGATTCGGACAAATTTTTTAAATACCTGCGGCACATCGTCAGGATCGAAGATCGATCGACACCTAGTAAAATTTATTAAAGATTTGTGTTTTGTGATTTCGTCAAAAATTTTAATCAAATTTAATCAAATTTGTAATCAAATTTGAGCAAAAATTATTCGGTTTCTGAACCGAATTGGTTTACAAAGATTTAAACTAAAGTGGTGCTAGTAATTTCTATTGTGTTGCAAAAACATGTGCATTGAAAATACTTGAGCTGCATGAAAAAAATTTTTGTCAATCTTTTAAGTGCTACCCGGCTGCCATAAATAATTGTAAAGCAAAAAAATAAAAACCGAACATAAATATGGGTTATTTATGAATTATGAAGAATTGTTGTTCTATCATATCGATAAACACATAATTTTTAAAAACACCATAACTAAAGTTGCTAAGAATTAGTAAGCAATAAATAATTCTGTAAAACAACAAGTGCATTTGTACAGAGTAAATAATAATCAAAGATGATAGAATTAGTATATAAAGGTGTGTACAGACACTGCAAGGCTGCCTCGCACGGTCGCCTCGCGGATGCTTATTTCGTAAGTTTTCTTACTGCTGAGTTTTTAATTTGTTTATTACATCAAAATGTTTTTATTTTGAATTTTTTTCAATAAATTAAATAATTTTTCTAATATTCAATATTCTCACGCTCACAGGTTGGGGATCGTTGGTCATGTTTGCTACAAGTTTAGTCGGTAAACAGGATCATATTTCTGTCATAAGTGAGAACTTAATTGAAGATCGTATATTATCATTTTTTAGTGTTCCATTTTGGTTGTTATTCGTTACATGATTTAGGTCAACGTGCATTTCGAATTTTAATGCTTAAAATTTTAGCCCAACTTTATATTGTAAACATTTCTTATTTATGCTGTTTACAATAAAAACACATAAAATCAAAAAAGAGCGTGAATAACAATTCGTGGTTATAATAAACAATAATTAATCATAAAGAGGCATAATTGGGGAAGTAAGCATAGTATTTCAATAAAAAGTTTCCCAAAAACAAATAAGATTAAAAAAATGGAAGTTTAGAAATTTATTTAATTTATGCAAACATAAAAAATACAAAGAAAAATTTAAGTTCGCAATGTACGAGAGAATTAACAATTTCTTAATCCTCAGGTTCAAATTCATCAAATCGTTCATCGACAACGGCCGTATCTCCGGAAATTCCGGAATAGTAATAACTCCGAACAACTCCGAAAATAGCTAAAGAGTTAAACTCACGACGCAACAGACCGTCGTCTCTCTCAGGCAGTGGCGGCTCGTCACAGGAGGCAAGGGAGGCTTAGCCTCTTCTGAAATTCTGAGCTATTAATTAAATAGAATTTTCATAGAAATAAAAACGTAAATTTTTGATTGTAACAACTCGCAAAACAGCCACAACAGCCGATTCCTCAGCCTATCAGCTACATGCAAATGATGTAGTCATCACATAGACCGCAAGGTTCTACTACTACCGAGATGAAACACCAATTACTAAAGCTGGGAATCAAATTCGAATAATTCGAATATTCGAATATTTGAATATTCGAATACGAATAATATCGCAATACGAATAATCGAATAATTCGAATAATCGAATAATTCGAATATTCGAATAATTTGAATATTCGAATAATTTGAATATTCGAATAATTTGAATATTCGAATAATTTGAATATTCGAATAATTTGAATATCGAATAATTAGAATATTCGAATAATATGAGTAATCAAATTATTATTCAAAAATTCAAAATATTCGAATATTCAGATTATTCGAATATTGACAAATTATTTGAATTATAAATTATTCGATTATTTAATAAATTTAAATATTTGAACAGGGCCGAGTTGAGTTGCTTGAGTGCTCGAGCACCATACTAAAAATTTACAAAAACTATTTTTATAATAATTTGCCGACACACACGGTAAATTATCTAAATTCTAAAAATAATAAATTAATATCTACTTAAAATTATTATAAAATAAAAATAGATTTAGCAAAGCTACATTATATTATGTGAGCACCACACGGAAAATCGAAAATTTTCCCGCTCTGTGTATTTGAATATATTATAATCTAATCTGAATTTTGAATATTCGAATAATTTAAGTAATCGAATTATTCAAAGGTTCAAAATATTCGAAAATTAAATTATTCGATTATTTAACAAATTTAAATATTTGAACAGAGCCGAGTTGGGTTGTTTGAGTTCTCGAGCACCACATTAAAAATTTACAAAAATTGCATTTATAATAATTTTTCGACACACACGGTAAATAATATAAATTCTAAAAATAATAAATTAATACTTAAAGTTATTAAAAAATAAAAATAGATTTAGCAAAGCTAACGGAAAAACACGGAAAATCGAAAAGATTCCGGCCCTGTATTTGAATACATAATTTGAATCTTCGAATATTCGAATTATTCGAATATTATTTTTCGAATTAATTATTCGAATATTTGAATTATTCGAATATGCAAATAATTCGAATATAGGTACAAATAATTCGAATATTCGAATAATTATTTGAATATTCGAATTATTCGAATTATTCGAATATTCGAATAATTTGATCGACGAATATTCGAATACAAAAATGACAACGATTCCCAGCCTTACCAATTACACTGATTAAACAGTAGGTGAGTATGCATCAAGAGCAGTGGCGTAACAAGCAGGTGAGGGACCCGTGTGCGAAGTTGTTAACGGGGGGTTTGTTGATGAGTTTTTTTATTTTTCAATTTTCTGAGATTTCCTTGATTTTTCTAAGATTGTCTAGATTTCCTAAAGTATCCTAGAATTTTTCTGTGATTCCCCTCTTCACAAGATTTCCTAAAATCCTGAAAATATTTAGATTTTTCCGCGTTTTTTGGGGATATTTTTCTATGATTTTCTAAAATTTTCTATTTCCTCCAATTTTCTGCATTTCCTAAGATTGTAAAATTAATGCGATTTTCTTGGATTTCCTAAAATTTTCTGGAATTTTTTTTAATTTTTCCGGATTTCTTCAAATTTAACAAATAACTGGAAAATCAAGGGGAAAATCGTGATATACAAAAAAGTGAAAAAAATCCAAGCAAATTTTAGGGTATCTTAGAAAATTCTATGAAAAAATCTTAGTTAGTCGAACTTTAGAATACTATTTTCTTCCCAAGGAAATCTTGGGAAAATTCATAGATTAATTCTTTTATTTCCTTTTCCAAGTTTCTGAGATTTCCTTGGCTATTGGCTGTCCTAAGATTTTCTAGATTATTAAATAACAAATAATTAGCCCCTAGCCCGCCCTCTAAATACGCCTTTGAGTTTTCCCGATATAACAATTAAAGGGTTCCCACTTCCATTCCATTCATGAAAAATTTGCGATTTCCCTAATTTTTTCAGGAATTTCTCATTTTTAATGCCAAATCAAGGATATTAAATTTTCAGTCAAGGTCAACAATTTAATTTAAAATTCTTTTCTAATTTTAAAATAAATTTGTTTTTAAATTTTAAAATTAAATGTACTTTAGAACAAAATACGAATATGTTGTCCGACGTTTCGGATTCTTTTATTGACCCATTTTCAAGGCTGTAAAATAAATTTGTTTATTTTTATAGCCTTGAAAATGGGTCAATAAAAGAACCCGAAACGTCAGACAACATATTTGTATTTTTTTCTAATTGACCTCTGAATCAACTAAATTATTAACTATCACGAAAGGTCAACTATACTCAAACAATTAAATTAATTTGTTTTAATTGAAATTCCTGATTTTAATTTAATTTTAAAATTAAGATTTTTTTTGCCCTTTTATTTTCCGATTTATCGAAATGTCATGGAAAATTTTTATTCTTTATCAGGGAAAACCTGGAAATGTCAGGATTTGATTTTGAAAATTTAGTAGGACTTTTTAGTCGGCAGCCCGCGTGCGTCGCACCCACCGCATCTCGGTAGTTCCGCCCCTGATCGAGAAACACTCGGGGGTACCCAGACCCCCCGGTTTAAAATCCAACAATTTTTTATCACGATCTTTCGCTTGAATGACTACATACATTTTAAACACCGCATTTTCATTATCTCTTGTGAAATTTTTTCAGATTTTCCTTAACTTAAAGCTGAGAAGACAATCACTATGGAAATCTAGTATAGAAATACAGAAAAACCTGAGGAAATTCGGAAAAATCCAAGAAAATAAAAATTTCGAGGAAATGTAGAAAATTCTGGATAATCCGCGTAAATGTAGAAAATTCAAGAAAATCTTAGGAAATTCAAGAAAGACTTAAGAAGTTTAAGGAAGTCTTGGAAAATTAGAAAATTTTAGGAATTCTGCAATCTTTATTTTATTTATCAACTTTCTCCAAAGAAAATCTAGTGTACAAAAATTTGTCTTGAGACTATTGTGACATCCAAAACAGATGTGAAAATTTGCAAATTTAATTTCACTACGGGCTGATTATCACCTGTAACGTTGGCATTAGTAAAATTATAACTATGTCTTTTGGATAATTACGAACTATCTTAATCGTGGTAAAATAATCGCATATTTAAACAGGTGTATAATTGTCACATCTACCACACATGGAAAGCCACCAGTAGGATAGGATTACATTTTTATACTATACTTGATGATTAGCTCCTTAAATGTAAAAGTCACGAACCGCCACTGCTTTCAGGATGGAAATTTTCTACTCTTCCTAGAAGCTATTTCAACCAGTGGTGGCTCGTAGCTGATTTCAAAGGAGGTATCTTTCACGATAACTCTTACGCCTAACTTTAATAATTTTTCGTGATTTTTCAACATTTCATATTCAAGTACTGACATTAGTGATTGTCCAATCAAAAAGTTAGCAGGAGTTAAAGGCAGTGGCGGCTCGTTGCTTTTCATTCGAGGAGGCTAATCACATTACCGGATTACCCATAAGGCAGAAAAGGCGGCTGCCTACGGGCCCCGCTTATTTTAGCGGCCCCGTGAAAACAAAAAACTTTTTTTTTTTTATAAATATTTCTATACTGATTCAGCGTCTTTGAACATGAATGGATAGTATCTTACGTTGAAAAGGCAAAGTTGGCAATTTTTCCTTGAAAAAAAGCGAAAAAGCTTAAAAAAAGACAAACTCGTTGGCAATTTCACGACTACTCCTCCCTCAAAAAAGTCGGTTTTAATTTTCTAGAGGGCCCCAAAAATTTAACTGCCTAGGGGCCCACAAAAGTTTAATCCGGCACTGGCTAATCATATAGAATTTCTTGTACTTTCTCGGATATTCTATTTTCTAATATTTCCTGAAATTTCTTTAGATTGACTTTCTTAAGATTTCTTAAGTTTTTTTAAAAATTTCCTTTCACTAAGCCTGTCTTGCCTCTTCTGGAGAGCCGCCGCTGTGCATTGGAAACATTATACTCAAGGGATCGAGGGTTCTGGAATTCAAATAAGCTTCGATTGCAGTTAATACAGTATTAGTGAATTCTTCGAAATTTTATGAATTAAAAAAAAAGAATTTTAAAATTCTTGACTCTCTCTTTCCATATTCTTCAGAAAGGCGGAGCCAGTGGCGTAACTTAAAAAATTGGACTAAAAATTGTGATTTTTAGAAAATGCTGGCAATCCAAATGAAAATTCATGTTTTTTGGACATAAAAGTGGACATAAAAAATCTCTCATTGATGTCCTTTTTGACTAAAAGAAAATGGCAACTAATCGAGTTCGACACCAATCAAGCTGCATACGGCTGGTTAGGGCTTGAGCTCATTGGGGGGGCCTTAAATATGGTCCCCAGTTTTCTTTCAGTATCAAAAAAAATTATCACTCTCAGAGTTAACATTTTTTTGCTGATAAATATATGCTGTAACAATAATTTCAATTTTTCATTATAAGGGGAGGCAAAAATATATGCCTAGGGTAGTCACATGCCTTAGCGCGGCCCTGGGTTAGGCTACATAAACGCGCAAAACGTTCCAGTTCTTGGAACTCTTGGAACTCTAAGATATTCGGGAATAATCTTAGAAAATCTTAAATAGCTCTGGATGGCATTTCATGCCCCATATTAAAAAAAAACAGTTTTTTACTTTAAATGCTATAAATTTTTATTACAAGCAGAGCAGGCTGCAACCTAGGGCGGCAGATTTTAGGGGGCGACAAATATTACAATTTAAATTTAATAAATTTTACTCATTTTCTTTTGTTAATTATTGCTATAATTTGAAAAACTAGAGTATCAAATTTCAGAGATCGTCAGTAGGGGCGGCAAAAATTGAATAGCCTACTGGCGGCAAATTTGCAAATCCGCCACTGCCCAGCACGCTTCTGCTGCTCCTGCTACAACGTGTCATTTTTTGGTGAAAAAAAACACTCTGGTTGGTCGATTTTTTTACCAATCAAAAAAAATATTAAACTAAGATTAGGACTAAAAATTGGCTACGTAAACATTGCATAACTTTCCCCATTAAATTTGGGTATAAAAATTATCGTTCAACCTCCTCTTTCTGGGTACCATTCGAGGAGAAACACCTCGAGGAAGCTACAGTTCGAATCAAAAAGTCAAAAAGTTGAAAAATTTGAAAACCAGTTTAATTAAAGGTGCAGATTTACGTCTTTGCACACATAATTAGAGAGTAAATTTTCGTTCGCCACCTTCTTGAAATGTACCGTTCGATGTGCAAGACCTCAAGGACCTCATCAGGCGATGATGATGCCATAGTATGGTGAAAACGTTTGCGAATACTTAAGGTGGTTACATGCACTTGCGTTTTGCGATTTGCGGAATGCGTTTTCCGCAAAAATTTAACAGTTCATTACATGCACTTGCGATTTGCGGAATGCGAAAGTTTAGTAACTTTTTCATAAATTAATAGGGTGTTTTGTAAAAATTGGTCGAGTTAGATTGGCACTAGCGATTTGCGGAATGCGAAAGTAGTAACTTTTCGTGAATTGATAGGGTGTTTTGTAGAAATTGGTCGAGTCAGATTGGCAATTCTAAAATAACCTAAAATACAGTAGTTTCACTCGTGGTCCCACAATGGTATTTTGTTTTGGATTAATCCAATTAGGACTTCGACCACACTGTCCCCGACTGTGATTTCTAGTTGATTAAATATTAAATGAATGTAGTACCTAATATACACATTTTATTCAACGACTTTGCTAAACTAATTGATTGCAAATTAAAATATACATAACATAATAATGCACCTCTTGTACTTCACTCATGATATCAAAATCAAAGCTATCGAATCTATTATTTATTATTAAAACAATAAAAACAGCACTTGATTTATTGTAATTGTATTGTAACAATATAATAAATAGCTGTAAAAAATTCGTATTTATATATAGGTATAAAAAAATAGTTCATTATTATATTGATAATGTTTTTAAAATCAATTTGAAATCCACATGTATTTTGAAAAACTTGAAAAATTGCACCTGAACGCATGCGTATTTCAAGAAATGACCAACGGAATCCGTAAAATCTTGAAACCATTTCAAGTTTTGCGAAAATCGCAAATTCTTACATTAGTAAAGTGTCGTTTACACTGCGTTCAAATTTAACCAATCAAAACCATCTCAAGTTTTGCGATTATCGCAAAATCTTAAAATACTTAATAGCCGTTTACACTGCGTTCAAATTTAACCAATCAGAACAAAAATCGCATTCCGCATTCCGCAAAACGCAAGTGCATGTAACCACCTTTACAGTGTATTTTACATGTGCTAACTTTTAAACATTTTAGTTCTGAAAAGTGTTTAGTGCATTTTTTGGGTTTTCTAAAATATTGATATGATATTTATTTAACCCTGGAACTGCATACTGGAGTTTCAGAAACCCTAAGCGTCATTAAATTAATGCCATATGTGCTGTAATGATTTTTTTTTAAATCCATTTTTGTAAATTAAGTTTAAAGTTATCTGAATAGGTGTGAATATTCGTAGGTGCTCTTTAGTCATTAAGCGAATTACAATAATTGAAAATAAATTTTTATGGGTATCTCAGACCCAGTGGCGGAACTACCGAGGTGCGGTGGGTGCGACGCACACGGGCCCCCGGCCAAAAGGGTCTCCAGTTCTACTGTGACCTTCCTCAATCTTTTAAAAAAAAATTTAAAACCATTAAAAATATAATTAAATAATCGAGTATTAGTATTTAATTTCTAATATTCACAATGAAATATTATATTTTGGTAGTCTTCTCTTATGCTCGGTTTCTGAAAATCTCTGGTTATCCTCTACATCGAAGGTTAAAGTTAATCTTAAGTTAAAGTAAGATGGGTAAACCATGGGCATCATTGAGGTAAACAAAGTAGCATTCATTTTTCAAGTACAATTTTTTGTTTAGTGATTTGTGACTTCAGTTTTGTCAGAAAAATCATTTTCAAAATTCAAGTTAATCATAAAGCCGCTTAAAAAATATACTTTTCTATAGAAGTAGACTTAAGAAGGTTCATAGAAGGATAAGCAGTTTATCTATTGAAAATTAAGTTATCTGAAATTTAGATATTGGCAAAATAATTGATATATTTGCCGATGAAGAAAAAACATTAACTCATAATTTTTCTAAAATTGTAATTACTGTATTTGTTATTCTATAAAGGCCGGTTTTACAAAAATAGTCGGATAAACCTGGTATAAAGTTAGACTTAGACTTATTATTACTAATAATAATTCAGTGTTCCCACAAGATTTTCCAAATCAAACCCTGACAAAAAAATCAGAAAATTAAAACCATATCAATATTTTAGAAATTTCAAAAAAATGCACGAAATACTTTTTAGAACTAAAATCTTTTTAAGTTATCACATGTAAACAGTGGCGGTGCAAGAGTTGCTAAAGCCCGTAAGCAAATATACAAAACGGACTCCTAAAAAAACAATGTATTAATTTTGAATTGCTCATATTATTTAAAAATTTCTTTTTTTGGGATTTACTACCCTTTATGGTCCCGGGCCTATAAGCATTCGCTTATTGATATCACCGCCCTCCTTACTAAAATCCAGAGTCTGGAAGAGTGCACTGGAGGGTATTCCATACCCCCAGACCCCCCGGATTACACCAATTGTATTGTGGTTTAAATAATATGTTTAGAGCTTAGGAATCGGAAAAAACTCGTTTCGCTGCTAAATCTAAAAGTAATTTTATTTTTGCACATCAGGGAGTAAAAGTCTAAACATATTATTTAAATCACAAAATAAAATACCCCCCAGTGCACTCCTGGATTGTGGGTTTTCAGTAGGCCAGGCCACTAAATGGGACCCATTGTACTACCTCCGATGCAGCGGCCATCCTGTCTCCAGAATGAATTCGATCGAAACAGCTGCATCGGAAGCCAGTGGCGGTGCAAGAGTAGCTAGGGCCGCCCCTAGAGAAAATATACAAAACGGGCCCCTAAAAATCAATGTATTAATTTTGAATTTCGTATGTTATTTATAAATCTCTTTTTTGGGATTTACTACCCTTTATGGTCTCGGGCCCTTTATTGTCTCCGGCCCCTAAGCATTGCTTACATTTGCTTATTGATATCACCGTCATGCGCCACTGCATGTACAATAATTAACTAAGTATAAATTATCGCAAAGGTTTTCGCCATACTATGGCATCATCAGTAGAGCTCGGAATTATAAGCACTGGGAACCCGATATCTTGTATGCGGAATAAATATGAAATAAGAAATTAAGAAATTGTATGCCGCATACTGGATATCGCGTTTTCAGTGCTTATAATTCCGAGCTCTAATCATCAAGCTACATATAAACGATGAATCGCAACAGGCGATTTTTTTGGGATTTCGAAAATATTGATATGGTTAATTAATTTTAAAATTAAAAAAAAAAATTTAATTAAATTGTTTATCGTAAATCTTAAATTCCCTGACTTTTTCAGATTTTTCAAATAAGTGGGAACCCTGCAACCCTGTAATTGTTATACCAGGAATAACGTTATACTAAGTTTTTCCGATTATTCTAAATTTGATCCTTAATCTAGTTTTGTTATTTGTTTATCTTAAAATTATGGTTATATTGTATGAGTTATTTATTATTTTTCTTTTATTTTTGTTTTTTATAAAAACAGGGCCCCCGTTAACAACTTCGCACACGGGCCGCTCAACTGCTTGTTACGCCACTGAGTGTGATGTTTCAGGGAAACGAAATTCAATATTTAAATATTATACCGCTAAAAAAAAGATCCACCGTTTAGCTGCCCGTTCGCGGACGGGCATTCCAGCTAGTAAATAAATAAATAAAAATAATTTAAAGTTATTTAAATTTTAAAACTTTGTGGTAAACATCATTTTTATCAGGGGACTTTAGGGGTACAATCCGAGTCAATTGCCCCTTTGTCCCCCTCTAAATACGCCACTGTGTCTCACTCACATTAGCTCGGATAATCTAGGATAATCCAATTGATTTTTTTTGAGAATTAATTGTTATTTTAAGTAAACATTTTAGGTAAATTCAAGATAAAAAAAAAGGATTGTAACAAGCAAGTAAATTTTATTAGTGGGCCCTTTTTTATTTTAGTCTATTCAAAATTAAAATTTTATATTAAAAAAAAATGAATTTGTTGTGCAGGTCCATAGATAGGCTGCAGCCTACGTAGCTTGTGAGTACCGCCCTGAATTTCAGTAGTCGGAAAGCTTGCATGGTGTGAAAACCTGTATGGTAATCGTCAGTGTTACGCGTTTTTTTTTGCAAAGACTTTATCGTTCAGTGTTACTGTGAATTTGTTAATTTGTGAAAAAAAAGTGAAATTATTTAAGGTAAATGCACAGTTTATTTATATTTGAGTGCTTGGTTTAATTTTATATTATTGGTCAATAATAAAACAAAAAGGGTCCGATTTTACTGTAAATGCTACCAATTTCGTTCAAATTTATTTAATTAATTTTATATTTTTCCAGAATATTTTAAAAATTCATCTGCGGGCAATTGAAGTTTTTTCTTAATTTAATTTTAAAATCCCATCCATGTTGCCATTTTAAAACGAATTTTAGGTTCTTGAAAGTCTCCCCGTCGGCACCAAGTGCGGATCTTCCCATTATGGGAATTGAGAAATTGTTTAGATTTTACTAGATTAATTTTTATTGTTGGCATTATTATTATTTATTTTATTATTTACATACGGTGGCTACAGAAATTATTAATCCACTCTGATGTTCGCAATGTAAATTGTAGGTTTCCAGAACTTTTTTCCCATACAAAAATCCAATATTAAATATTTTATGTTGGAAATTTCATTCCCTTCATTTTTGATTATGTATATATTTCTATTTTGTTGCATCGTTTCTAAGTGAGAGCGACTTTAAAAATACTCGGTAAAGAGGTTTTAAGTTGGTTTTATTAAATTTTTTGCAGTGTTTTTCAAGTAGTTCTCACTCTGAAACGGTGCGACAAAATAGAAAAATGTATAGAGACAAAAACGAAGGGAATGAAATTTACAACAAAATTTGTCTGAAAAATTTTGCTATAATTGATTTGCAAATGTTGAAAGATGTAAAATCAAACTTGAAAAAAAAACACCCGGTTTAGTTAAATTAGTAAATCAAAAAGCTAAAAAACTAAAATACACAATTTTTATTTTCGTCTTTTAGTCCTACCGCAATAAACTTTTTACAAATATCGCTGTAACTAGAAAAAAAATTTTTTGCTTGTGAGTTTCGACCTTCGTGTATCTTTCAGGAATTTCAAACAAAACCAATAAAATTACTAAATTTTGTTAAAATTTAAAATATATATTTATTTACCCTGAGCTAGACTCATTTATCTCGCCCATGAATTTCTCCTGAATCTGCTCTTGTACGTACAACGACTGAAGGGAAATTTTAAAAATAGGAAGTACAAGGTAATTAGAAAATGTTAAAAATTCTATAGATGAGTTTTTTTATTTTTTCAATTTTATGAGATTTTCTTGGCTTCTCTAAGATTTTCTAGATTTCTAAAATATGCTAGATTTTTCTACATTTTCTGGGATTTTCTATTTCACAAGATGTCCTGAGATCCTGAAACTTGCTAAATTTTTCTGAAATTTTTATGGATTTTTCCGAGTTCCTAAGATCTAGAATTTTGTACATTTTCTTGAATTTTCAAAAATTTTCATATTATTTCTATTTCTTGGATTTCCTGGGATTTCTTGATATTTTTTCGGTTTTCTGTAGATTTCCTTTAACTTCTACCCAAGATACCTAGGACTTTTTCAAGTTTTAAAGTTAATTTAAAGTTTTTTAAATGTAAAAATTAAAGTTTTCATTGATTTTCAGGAAAAGCAAAAATTATTAAATTTTCAAAATTGAATTAATTTCATAATATCATACAAGCATTTTTTTCAGTGTAGTACACCAGAATTTTTTGAAATTTTTTCCTAATTCATAGTTTGTTGCTGGAAAACTGAGGGGAAATCGTGAAATACAAAAGTGAAGAAAAATCTTACGAAATTAGTAAATCTTAAGAATAATCAAAATAATTTTTATTTTTTTGCTTTTTTAATTTTCTGAGATTTCCTTGGGTTTCCTAAGATTTTCTAAAGTAATAGAACTTATTTAATTTTCTCGAATTTTCATATTCTAAATTTGTCCGCCAATGATATTTGGAAGGGAGGGAAGGTAATGAGGCTATCTAACTCTCTCATCAAAAACCAACGACATCTAAAATTTTTTTTAATTTTAAAAATATACCTAAATTCTTATCATAGAGTCCGGATAAAAAAGCATAAAAATTCTTAAAAAAAAAGGGCTTTAAAAAGCATCATTTTAATAAAAAAAGCACAAATTTTATTGATTATCAAAAGCATTAATTTGATTTCTAAAACAATTAATTATCAAAAATTGTTTTAAATGTTCAGGAGTAAAACCATCCTTTAAATTTAAAAGATTTTGTAACCTGAAAAGCTTCTCAACTTCGACACTAGTGATTGGTGCAAACTTGAATTTTGCTACAACCGAGGGATTTATTTCCAAATTTAAAATTATTTCGCCAAATTCAGTGTTTTTTAATTCCAACCTGTCCTGTAACGTTAGACGTGATGTTTTTAAATTTGTCTATTAAATCAAGCGATTCAGTTAAAGGCTGCAGCTTTTCTAACCTTTTTATAATATCGCTTACAAATCCTAAACGTCACAAACAAACCAGCATTCAGCCACGTCCCCCATCTTGTTAAAATCGGTAAAAAAAATTAACATTTGCAAATGAAGTATTAATTAAAAAAATTAAGATTTAAATATTTTTAAATAAAGCAACGAATGAATTTAAAAAAAGCACTGAAAGTATAAAAATTAAAAAAAAAACATAAAATGCATAAAAATTCAAAAAAAAGCATGAAAACCCAAAAAAAGCAAATAAAACAAATAAAACATGCTGCCAAATGGTCTCTTTTTTGATAAATCGTTAACATTATTTAAAATTTTTGAGCTGCTTTGAGTTTTCAAGAAAAGCATTCAGAATTTCAGAAAATAACATAACTATTATACGATTAGAATGTAAATATTTTATTTTTATTGTAATTTCGAATGACATCTTTTTCAAATTTAAATTACCCTTTATTTTAGCATTAAAAATGCCGTTATATTGCTATTATCATGTAAGCATTATAATGTAGGTAATCAATCTGTGTCTGCCTACGTGCTGAAATCCAGTCGTGGATTTTGATAAGCTCACAATTCTCGGAATTGTCCAATATGGGAGTGTCGAATAATGGAGTTTCTACTGAAAGTTCCCTAAAAGACCCAGTGTACACACCGTGTCGCCAAAAATATAGTGTACACACGCGGGGTTAATTAAATTAAAAAACTCGAAGGGGGGCGATTGTTTTCATCGCCCTTCCCCGAATCGCCACTGGCGTAAGTCAGTACGAACATTTGTTTAATTTTATTCTTTACCTTACTAGTAAAGAACTCTTTTCTTGAAGGTCATTGCTTTTTTTTACATTTCCATATTACTTAGAAAATTGTGCTCTATCCTAATATGTAAATCAAAATTCGGGTTATCATTTAAAAAATACTTCCGATGACGCCACAGCTTAACCGTCCAGTACTAACATATTTTTTTATAACACGAATACTAACATCGGTCTATGAGACCGATTGGTGACATCCATTAATTACGTGAGTCGATTTTGTCGAAACAAAAGAAATGCAGCGTGCTGACCGCACAGTAGTTTTTTGACGTTGGTTATTAAGGGTTAATCCATTCATGCGCGTAAGTGGTAGACAAATAATAATCGATAAGATTCGGAAATACTTGTACATATTTTTCACTATTTTGGTTATTTTTCAGAAATAACCGCCTTTGTTTCGAGAATATGAAATACCCTACGCATGGCTACTAAATAATTCGCGAATAAAAAGGGAAAAAATACCTCCCAGGCCCCCTGGTTTACATCTATTGTTTTGTGCCTTTAAACCAAAATTTAAATTTTAACCTTTAACCACTGACGACCAGTTTTTTAACACTAATACTGTAAAAAATTTTAATTTTAGGAAAAGTCGTAGATTACCGTAGAGAGAATCTCATTAATACATTCGTGCGCGTCAGTGGTAGACTTGCATATTTTGTGTTTGCAGATTGTGTGTCCTTCTGGTATTCCGTTAGTATATTCTACCAAAACTCTTCAATGAAGCTCCTCCGCAGTTCAGTTCCGATGTTACACAGGACTCGGAATTCCAATGATTTCCAACAAGGGGCAGGTGACGGGGTAACTGCCCCCCCCCCATTACCCATCAAAACCAATAAAATTACTAAATTTTCTTAAAATTTGAAAAATATACCTAAATTCTCTCAGTCAGCCTCAATCACCTCACTTTTCTAATAAGGAAATCTATTATAGATGTTTTTTTTTACTTTTTCTGAAATTTCTTTGGTTTTTTAAAGACTTCTTAAAATTTTCTGACATTTTTTTGGATTTTCTTGAATTTTTTTCTTCTAGATTTCTTGAGATATCCTAGAATTTTCTAAGTTTTCTTAAATTTTTCTCTTCGTCAAGATTTTCTGGAATTTCCCCGAATATCTTCAGATTTCTCTTCGCCAGTACACCGGAGTTTTTTAACGATTTCTCCCTAGTTTGTTGCCGGGAAACGGAAGGAAAATCTTAGGAATTTTTAAGAATAATCCAGTTGAGCTTTATTTTTTGCTTTTTAAATTGACTGAGATTTCCTTTTCTAAGTTTACCTTCCTTGTCAAAGGGCGGTTGGAAGAAAGGATGTTAACGGTGTATCTAACCACCCCCTCCTGATGACAAAAACCACCAAAATCCACTAAAATTTTTTTTAATTCCAAAAATATACCTAAATTCTTATTAAAATATTCGTAAACCAAAATGTAAGGGAGAAACAGCTGGGGAAATTTGGTGTACAAGTGAAAGGAAATTTCAGGAGATTTTGCTTTTGGGAAAGCAATCCAAGGAAAATTTCGTGAAAGAAAAAGGTATACAAAAATTTGGTATGCTGTTCTCCCCTCGTCAAAATGAGGACTAAGTGATAAAACTAATATAGAATGTACAAATGAGGTACAAATAATTTATTTTAGATAAAAAGTAAAAATAGGAGAGAGGAGCTTCAGCGGCGCGGCGTAACAACGGGGGGGGGGTGTTATGGGTGTTCAGAAAACCCCGGAACCAACTAATCACGAAGGGGACCTTATATGCTAATTATATACTTCCATACCCCCCCCCCCCCCAGACCTCTCGGTTTCAAAAACTAATACTTTTTTTCATGATGTGGTGATCATTACCGATACTTTTGAGATGACTCCGATTACATAGATTAAATCGTAGATGAGTATGCATCAAGAGATTAAGATACACTGGGGGTATGGGGGTATTCCATACCCCCATAGATCCCCCAGTTTCAAAAACTAATCATTTATGTACATGATCTGAGATCAACGTTATTAAATAGCAGGAACTTTTCACTTGAATGACAACATAAATTTTAGTGCACTGAATTTTCATTATTTTTTGTGAAATTTTCTCAGGTTTCTCTTCACTTGAAACCGAGGAGGGAATTGCTGCGAATAATGCAAAAATGTAAAAATTCAAGGAAATTTTTGGAAATCTTAGGAAACCTAAGGAAGCTCTTTGGAAATTAATAAATCCTAAGAATACAACTTTTTTTTACTTTTTCAACTTTTTCGAAAGAAAATCTTGTGGTCGTCCAAAAGGAAAAGCATCCGAAGCAATCTTTTAAAAATATATATTGTGAAAGAAAAGCTAGGGTACAAAAATTTTGAGTCATAATTCACAAAATAAAATACCAAAAAAGGCAAACTTTCTATACCAACTATACGTATTTGATTAACTTAATATTTTTCCGCGTGGTGGTGTTGGTTACGAATAATCAAAGAATACGAAATTTTTTATTATTTGGGGGTGTTTGGGAGGGAGGCTAGAATATGTACAAAATTAGTGAAAAAAAATGAGCAAAAAAACGAAAAATTCGATCATTTTGAATGATTTTTTTACAATTTCAGGGGACAAATCTTCTCCCAAATCAACTTTCTTGCTACAAATATTAACTTTTCGTCTCTCGAGCTTACCAAGAGAAATGTAAATGCTAAAATAATCGTTTAAAAAAATAATAAAATAGATGGAGGGGGCATCCCCCGAAAATGGTGGCGTTGGGGGAAAACGGACGTCATATTCGGATTCTGAAGGTTAATTTAAATAAGATTTAGAAATTTTTTCAAGATATTTTATAGCTTGATTTTAGTTTGTAAGCAGGAAAAGGACTAGAAAGAGAATTTTTATGATTTTTCGAATTATTAATGAAGCGTAAAACAAACTATTTTAACTTTGTGAAATCAGAAAAAATTTTAAATTCTAAAAAAGCGTTCAATAACTTGCTTGTTTCTTTCTGAAAGATCGTGTTCTAATTGCAAATATAATTAAGGCCATGATTTTCGTTGTTTACTTAGGTAATTTGAAATTTTGCAAAAATTTGAATTGTAAAACTGGGCTTCCCCTCGGACGATCCCAAATCCGAGAACACTTTGCCTCGCTTAGAAAAAAATTCTGGATCCGCCCCTGAGATTCCCTAAAATTTTGAAAATCCAAATTAAAACTTTGATTTGAATAGAAGAGCTTGGGCAATCCTACTACAATGAAAAGTCACCAGCCGCCACTGCTGTCTTGGAATTTCTAATGAATTTAAATTAAATATTTTGAGTAAATAAATTTTCTCGAAATGTTGGCTGACCAGATGGAATAAAGAAATTCTCTGAATGTCTTTATATACCTCTTTATACCAATAGAATAAGATTTGTCGACTTACTTTTTTTCATCACAATTGTTTTAAAACAAGCCATATCTTGGCTTGGGGGGAGGTGCTATGACCGACCCCCTCCCCTGATTCTGTGGTATTTTTCGATGCAAGAAATATATTGGAGAAAAATTTAAGTCGATAGATTTTAATTTTTTTGCGTAAATTGAAGTAGCTGACGGTGAATTCCTAGCGCAAAGCAGAGTACTCAGCCCAGTCGATCCTTTCCAGCGGCGGCTCGTCAGAGAAGACAATGGAGGCTTAGCCTCCCCTGAAATTTTAGCCATCACATGGGCCGCGTAGTTTTACTGTACTAATTATGATTTCAAGATTACTTTACTGAAACTTCCGCATAAATATATGCCGTTAGCAATTTAACGCGGAATTGTAATATCTAGCGCACAAGAAGAATGCAATTCCTCATTTTGTATACAACATAGCACGTAGTTAAGTGTCAACCGCCTTTTGTAATTTTCATTATCTTAGATAATTTTTTTTAATTCAAAAAAAGTTGTGAAGGGGGGGGGTTAATTTCTTTGTAAAGGATTGGAAAACTCTGAAATTCCGTAGAAATCACTGAAATTGCTTGAAAATCATTGGAATTCTTTGAGAACCTTGGAATTCCCACGAGATCTTTAGAATATCTTGGAAATGTCTGGAAATCATTGGAATTCCGAGTCTTGTCTACCTACAAAAACTCTTAGATTAGCCTCCCTAAAAGAAAAGCCACGAGCCGCCACTGCTCCTTTCCTATCTAAAAAAAACTTTTTTATAATTTTTCGACAAAACAAATAAGAATATAGGTACTTAAAAACACACTTTTAAGGATTTAAGGAAAATATTAAAATTCTGGATTTTCCAAAATTGCAACTACAGCTGATATTTACCTGGCTTCATTAGGGCTTCCGGAAGTTCGGATTTCAATTCTTTGAAGTACCAAGTGTGGTCTTTGCGACACTTTGCCAAATACAAAATACTTTTTAAATTTTCAAAGGATAGTTTAAGAAACTTGTGGAAATATTTGGTGTAATAATTGATATTTTCTGAGCTCTAAGGGAGGCAGTTGGCGCCGCTAGATCCGCCAGTGAAATGATAACAAAAGCACTTCTTCATCCAAAAATAAATTTTAAAATTCTCACGGGTTCTGGTCAGCTTAAATGTTTAGTTTCACAACTTTAATAATTATTCGTAGTAAAACGGGGTAAAATAGGGTAGGGTGACCACTTTCAGTGAAATAAATCGTAATAAAAATATCAATCATGATGGTTTTTAACCAACTCTATTTTAAAACTTAATTAGTATTTTTTGAAATTATTTCTTTTCTAAAACATAATTCTTTAAAATTAACTGTTAAACAACTTCGGTAATTAATTTTTTTGCGTAGAATAATCCCGTAGTAATCTAGAAAGTCCAATCGGATTAAATTTATTCTTTTTGCATACAAAATTTAAAAAGACTACAGTTTCTGTTTTCTGAGTGTGGACCACTTGTAGACAGCGGCGGCTTGTGACCTGAATTTCTTAAAGCTGGAACTTATTTTTTTAAGAAAACATCCGGAGAAATGGTCTCAAATTCACACTTTTTTACAGTGCTTTATTTAACTAGCTCTGTAAGTTTCATTGGGAACATATTTTCGCAATTTTGGACCCCTTCCTCTTATCCGACTATATTATTAACTAAACTTAAACAACTATTAAATTATTTGAGTAATTATTCAAAATGGCCAGAGTTTTGAAAAAAAAAAAAAAAAGCTTGAATTTTTCAACATTTTTTTTACTTACCTACCTACTTTAATTCATAACTCGAAAGCCGTTGATTGTAGACAATAAAACGTATGAATCTTTCTTGTAGATTATTTTACGATCTTTATAAAAATACTAAACCACTTTTACTGAAAAATCAATATTTTCGGAGCTATGGCCATGTGAAGGTGAAAATAAAAGAATTGCTTTAAAGAGGCGTTGAATCTCGACGGTTTGAATTTATCAAAAAAATTTATCAAATATTTTTCTTAGCAAAGTGTCCTTTAACACCACCGAAATTGTGTCAAGTCTATCTGTGAACACCCTGTATGTATAGGCTTAGTATTGTAATTAAAATACTTGAGTTAAAACATTATTTGTGAATTGTTGCTGATTCCATCATGGTCCCACTCTGAAATTTTTATGAAGTGTTCACCAAGACACCATTATAAATATAAATTATTTTTATAATTTTCAAAAAACACTAACTCAAACATTTTTTCAAAAACACTTTTTGAGGTTTCAAAAAAAATTTATTTTTGTTAGAAAATAATCAAGATTAATATCAAATTAAAGCCCTTTAAATCCTCTTTAAAATGAGCTATAGCACAGCTCTGTACGACTTATAGAACTGAAGTTATAACATTTTATATGATTGAGCGTGAGCCTAAAAAGTATCGTTTTTGCGATTTTTAGAATCAAATAACTCAAAAACTATGAGTTGCAATTTTTTTAAAATTATATTTGAATTCGGGATGTTAAAGAGTATAATTAACCAAAGTTTCAAAGAAATCTGTGATGATCAATTTGAGTGACTAGTTGGTTTGACATGGAATGACCTCGGTATAATATCTAAACATTTAATTTCGTTTCCCGCTACTGGGAGATTCCCCGTTCTCCTTTATTTTCAAAGTAACGCAAAAAGTTGCTGCTACACTTGATGTGCCGTACAACAATTAACAATTTTTCTATAATAATATAAAAATAAATAAGTTTTTCAAATTCTAAGTTTCTTTAGCCGAACGTTTTAATTTCCTTCACTTTAAGTCAAAAACAAAAGATTTCTCAGGTTTTTCTGACGAAATTTGTGGAATTATTCTGTTTTCAGTAGGTATTCTAGAAGAGCGGGAATGTTATTATATGTATATGTTACGGTCAATGTTGACAATTCGGCCATTAACGTCAATGGCCAGCTTAGTTGGGCATTAACGTCATTGACCGGCCAATGACGTCAATGGCCATGCATTTTGGGCAATGTTGACATTTAAAATTGTATATGTGGTTTTTACATCATTGCCCTGGCAATGACGTTAATGTCCAATGCAAGGTGGACAATGATGAAATTACTATTCTACAGATTCTATATTCTATCACCTTTTCAGTTTTGGCTGGCGCAACTACAGCAAATCACGGATCCACCGATGGAATTAATGAATTAATTAAATTTAATGAATTTTTCTTCCGAGCCGCTTTGGCTGACGCAAACACGACAAATCATGGATCCACCCTAAAATGATCGTTCGTTTGAGCCGAGTTGCTGTCATTTACACGGAAAAATGCTTGTACGACAAATAATTGTCCCTAGTTGAAGTGCATCGCCATTTTGCTGTAATTATAGTAATTATTCTATAATATCATCATTGTCCAATCCATTTTGGCCATTAACGTCATTGACCTTCCAAATTACAATATTACAATCATATGAAAATATGTACATCATTGCCCACCGTTAACGGGCGTTAACGTCAATGGCCGGTCAATGACGTTAATGGCCGGTCAATGACGTTAATGGCCAGCGTAAATGGGCATTGACGTCATTGCCCGGCCATTGACGTTAATGCCCAATTTACGTCATTGACCGTAACATATACATATAATAACACCTTCAGTATACTGGAGGGTGTTCCATACCCCCCCAGATCCCCGGTTTACATTTCTGACTTTATACTTTTATAATTACCTTTTAAAGTAACATAGAAAGGTAATTGAATAAATATGTTTTAAAAGTTTTAATTTTCTGTAGCCGAAGGTTTAAAATTCCCTCACTTTTGCTTAACAATTCAAATTTTCCGGTTTTTCCCGACGAAGATGTAAAATTATAAATTTCCCATCTTTTCCGGGTATTGTAAAAGAGTGGAAATCCTGTGATATGTACTGGAGGGTGTTCCACACCCCCCAGACCCCCCGGTTTACATTTTTGACGTTATATTTTTATAATAATTAACATTCAAAGTCTCACAGTCTCGCCAAAAGTTCCCTCACTTTGGCTCAAAAATTCAAATTTCTCGGCTATTCCTGACGAAATTTGTAAGATTATAAATTTCCTGTCTTCTTCAGGAATTCTACAAGGGTGAAAACCCTGTGATATGATCTCCATTTCTTCTTTTTGTTTTTCATTTCATTAATCATCAACTTCGGGATTTTCTAACCAAAAATATAACACGCTGTAGCAGCATGTCTTGACGCACATGAGTGGATTAATGAGATTCCATCTACCGTAATTCATAATTTTCGAGTTGGAGCGGCAACAGAGTTTTCATGTTTTTCTAGATCCTTAATTTTTCAGATTAATCGAATTTTTTGAATGTATAAATGTATAAAATAAATATATCAATTATTATGTTTATATCAATTTTTCGAATATATAAAAAACATACAATGGGGGGGGGGGGCATTCAAACCACACGCAAACGCAAAACGCCATGCACGGGTTTGTTACCTAGCAATTTATTTATTAAAATATTTCTTGTTAATCTATTCATGCGCGTCAGACAAGTAAATTCTATCTGGTACGAGATTCGAATCCAGAATTTCCTCTCTGTAAACATGCGATCACATCAATGCTCTGCCCTGGTGGAATTGTAGTTTATTTTCACAAAAATTTCAGTATTTTCGGGAGGTAAGCCAGTGGTAAAAAATAAGCTAATATTTCAACATTTGATTGACTGACAGACTTTTTCATTAATTTTTTTATAATTAATTTTTAATAATTTTTATTATTACGGTTAAGTTCCAACTAACTTGAAAGCTGAGGTTCTTCAGTTGCATTTGCTCACTCAAGGGCAACAACATACGCTATCTACTGAAAATAATGGACGGATTGATCTCGTAGGTCTGCGTAAACTAGTAGTGTTAGTGGTCTGGGAGGTAGGATGGGGCCGAAAACCCTAACTAAAATATTATGATTTTTTGCTCATGGAAAGAACCTGTTTAAGGTCATCATTCATCAGCAACCAACTTCCATGAAGGAAAACCTTACTTGAGAATAAGGGAAAAACCACTGGGGAAATTTGGTGTACAAGGGAAAGGAAATCCGAGGTAGTTAGAAAATCTTAGGAAATTTTAGGAAATCAGAAAATCTTAGGGATTCTACCGACAACTTTTGTTTTTTGTTTTTTTTTTTAAGAAATCTGGTCTTGAAAAATTTGAAAAACTGATAACATCGTCATCGATAACCTTAGCTGCATAATAACCCGCACAATATAGACGCAATCGAGTATTTAAATTAGGAAAATTAGGTATTATACCAGTAGCGGCTCGTGGACTTTTTCTTTGAGAAAGCTAATCATAAAATGTAATGCAAAAGTACAACCGCCGGCGCCGAGGGGTTGACAAATTTTTTAGCCTAAGGGTCAGACTGATTGTTCCACAAATCCCTGATGGCCAAGATCTAACTAGCTCATCAGATTAACATTACTTTTTAGATATGTATTGTGTAGAGAGTATCTATCTGTAGGTAAAGTTCTTGACTTGGCACTAAAAATAAGAAATTCTCTGACAAAATTAGAGAAATCTTAAATTTTCCATGACTTTTCCAGATTTTCCATAGAAGTGGGAACCCTGATATCCCGTTGTATCTGCCTTTGCCTGGAAATCTTAGAAAAAGGGAAATTTAAAATAATCTCGAAAATCTTAGGATAGCCAATAGCCAAGAAAATCTCAGAAACTTGAAAAAGGAAATAAAAGAATTATTCTATAAATTTTCCCAAGATTTCCTTGGGAAGAAAATAATATTCTAAAATTTTACTACAACTTTTTCATAGAATTTCCTAAGATACCCTAAAATTGGTTTGGTTTTCTTTTTCAGTTAGTACAAAATAACGGGAAATCGCAGGAATATTGTGTGTACTCTAGTGAAGGTAAATCTGGAAAATTCCAAAACATCACTGATTCTTTAAAAATTCTAAGGTATTTTAAGATATCTCGGAAACTCAAGAAATTTTTAAAGCCAATGTTATCTCAGAAAATGGAAAAATCAAAAAGAAATAGTCAAAAATATTCTAGATTTCCTTTTTCCGCTGATTTCCCTTTAGTTTTGCATGTGACAATTTCTCCATCATTTTTTGACTTAGTAAAAAAACGAGCGGGAAATTTTAAGAAATCCCAAAAATTTTAAAATCCAAGAAAATCTCATTAATTTTACAATCTTAGGAAATGCAGAAAATCTCGGAAAAAGAAAATCTTAAAAAAATTTCCAAAAAAATCTCGGAAAAATCTAAAAATTTTAGGAAATTTTTAGGAAATCTAAACAATCTTAGAAAAATCAAGTAAATCTCAGAAAATCAAAAAATAAAAAAACTCATCTATATATTTCTGATAAGAATTAAGGTATAATTTTCAAATTTTAATAAAATTTAATAGGACGGCGTTTTCAGTTATGAGGGCAGGATACTCCTCAACCGTTTTTCATGCTACGGTGCTACAGTCGTGAACAACCACCGAACCACTTCAGTTGTCATTTGAAACTCGTAGTTGTCGGTTGTTTACTTTTTAAGTGCGCTAGTGCTAGTGCTATTTTTTTTATAAAAAACTATTAATTTGTTAAAATACCTGGATTATTTATAGTTATAGGTAAGCAACATTAATTTACAAAAATTATGTTTGTTATGCCGATGCCCTTAAGATATTGAAAATTTGTGTTCCCTTGGTATTATAAAAATTACGATTCGTGCACTTTTTTTACAAGGCCCTTTCAGCTGCCTCTTTGTTATTTTTAATTTTTATTTATATAATAATTCATTATTGATTTCGGACACTCTTAAGTTGGCAATGTAAATCGTACATTTTGAAGCCTTTTTTTGTCATCAAAATTGATTTTTTGAAAAGAAAAAGAATTCTATTTTGAATAGTTATTTCAAAAATATTTACTTTTAGGAAATTTTTTTACCCAACCCAGAAAAAAGTTGTGAATTAAAACAAAAATGGCTTTTTTATTTTCAAATAACTATAACTTTTTCAAAAGTTGACCTTTCGGGACCGCATTATATTGAAAATTTTTGTTTTTAAATTTACTTTACAGAATAAAATACAAAAAAATTTTAAGATGATAAACTCCATGAAACTTTTGCCGTTTCTGAGGAAAACTGTAATTTTCTCGAAGTTGGCCATTTTTTATTTTCTCAAAAAAAACTTCAATTAATTCAAATATAATTTAAAAAAAAATTCTAACTCATAGTTTTTGAATTTTTTAATTTTAAAAATCGCAAAAACTACTTTTTTGGCTAGCACTCAACGATACAGTTGCATTTTTTATCATAACTGATGTTCCCGTCATGGTCCCACTCTGAAATTTTTATGGCATATTTACCAAGTCACCAATATAAATATACTTAATTTTTAGAATTTTCAGAAAACACTAACTCAAAATTTTTTTCAAAAACAATTTTTTAGGTTTTCAAAAAAATTCATTTTTATTAGAGAGCGGTCAAGATTGGTATCAAATTAAAGCCCTTTAAATACTCTTTAAATTGAGCTTATCACAAAACTCTCTAGGACTTATAGAACTGAAGTGACAACATTTTGTATCGTTGAGTTCGAACCAAAAGAGTGTCGTTTTTGCAATTCTCAAAATTAAATAACTCAAAAACTATACAAGTTAAAATTTTTTTTAAATTATATTTGAATTCAGTATGTTAAGGAGTATAATTAACCCAAGTTTCAAAGAAATCTGTTTGGTTTTAAACAAAACTTTCTATACCAACTAAACGTATTAGATTAACTTAATATTTTTCCGCGTGGTGGCGTTCGTTTAATGTAAATAGCGAAAAATTAAAAATCACAATTTAGGCGCTTTCTGAACTTTGGAGCTGGGTATCCATGGTTTATCCGGCCTTGTATTTTGTCATAATTATTGTCGTATTCAATGTTCTTTTTATATTTTTGATTAGTTACGAGTAGCAGATATCCTAAAAATCTAACTAAAGTGAAATCAATCGACTCAGGAGTAAAAACTATCACAAAATAGATAAATAATTTTACAAAAAATTGGTGCCTCCGCGAGATCTGATTTTAATATTAATATAATTGTATTTGTAAGACAACAATTTCAAATTTTAATTTCCAAAATTTAGAAACATTTGAGTCCAAGCTCATAATTTTCTAGAAACATTTTTAGAAGGGGGCGCTTAAAAACTTTTGCCTAGGGGCGCATACACTAATAATCAGGCCCTGGTTAAAACCCTTTTAACAAAAAAAAATTAGCTTAGTGTCCAACTTGTTTTTTGCCAGCTATTTTAAGTTGGCCCCTCCGTTTTGGAATTTAGATTTTTTTTTAAATTTATTTGAAAATTCCGTCAAGTTGGCGCTCCATTTTGGAATTTGACATTTTTTTTGCATAATTTGGAAATGCTGCCGAGTGCTGTACATTTTTTTATAGTGCTGGGTAGGTTAGATTTTTATTAAAAAATCTTCACCCGTAGACTCGAAGGCTTAACGCAGGGTTAAGTATATACAGAAGCTCACAAATTTTCATTTCAGTTTTTCAAAATTTCATTTTTGTTTATATTCATTTTTCTATTTCGTTGCACCGTTTTCGAGATACAGTGTCTTAAAGATATCTCGGTAAAAATTTTGATAAAACTAACATGATAACATGAACTAAATTAACAAAATATTTTATCAATAATTATCGAAAATCGAAATCAAGGTGCATTTTGCCAGCCCCTCCCCCCATTTCGAATTTTGGATCCAAAATTGTCTAAATCGTTTAACATATTTGTACTTTCTTTATTTTTGTTTCTACCCATTTTGTTTTTAAGATAATTCAAAATATCTTTTAATGGCATTTCGCCAGCCTTTTTGAGTTTTGAAGTCATCACTGACGCGCATGAATGTATTAATGAGATTCTCTCGACGATAATCTATGACTTTTACTAAAATGATATTTCTAAAAGCTCAAAGAGTGACGGATCACATAGCTTCGATCTCTTTTTCGCTGATTACCAAAATTAAACAGTTAAAAGTTACGTGTTTATTTATATTAATTAATTTTCTCTGGGTTTTCAGTTGTTAGCTTTTTCCTAATTTATTGTCGGTAGCTCTCGTTTCGAAGGATTTGAGGGGTATGAAACACCAGGATCATTGCAATATTGCCATGGCTTCTGAGTAACTCCTCAATAGGTATTAATGCATTAATAAAGAGTGCACTGGAGGGTATTCCATACCCCCCAGACCCCCCGGTTTGCCCATAGCTGCACTGAAGCTTTATCAATATTTTAAGTCATAATAAAAAATAAATACGGTTTTAACTTCCGACTTAAAGAGCAAGGGAAGTCTGTGGAGTTTGAAGCTAAACTAACCCAAATTAAGCCATCTACTTCTATTACGATTTCTGCTATCGATCAACGGGCTTCTATTTTCCGGCAGTGGCACCAAAAATTTTAATTTATTGAAAAAGAAAATATAAATTTATTTTTGTTATCTTACTATTTATTTTTAAATTTAATAAATTTTTATTTTCCCCCCTCCCCTATGGTAATTGTTTAGATTCGCTACTGCTCCCCGGGGATGCAAAAATAAAATTATTTGTGTGCTCCTCTACCGAATGAGCGTTTTCTTATTTTTCCTTAAAACCACTTCGAATTTTTAAATTTAAGTTTAAAGGCACAAAACAATGGTTGCAAACCGGGGGGTCTGGGGGGTGTGGAACACCCTCCAGTGCACATTTTCATTTTTATTCGTGAATTATTCAGTAGCCAATTCTACACAATTTCTGAAAAAAACAACCAAAAGAGTGAAAAATATGTACAAGTATTTACGAATCTTATCCATTATCTGTCTACCACTAACGCGCATGAATGAATTAATGAAATTCCTGCATCCATGCTCCACTATGTACAGGTTTGCTAAGTGCGTGAGCTCAGAGATCTACTCACTTCGAATATTATCTCTCGTTATTTCATTCATGCGCGTCAGTGGTAGATAGATGGACGGCATACTATTCTACCGATGGTTAATATTAATTTAATCCCCAACCCAAATACGTGGCTTAGGTAGTATAACTCGACATTAACCACATCAAACCTAAAAAATATGTAATGGAGGGGGTTCGAAGCCCCAAGGCCCTCCTGTGCACGGACCTGCCTTCGAATGTTTCACTATTTTCATGATGCATTTGGCGACCCCACCCCCGGGGTGCGGGGTCCCGCGCTTTGTGGTTCCGCCACTGTTGGGTGTATTGAAGATTAAAAGGTATCCCGATATTCAATCCACGTTGGGTAGTCTTCAGAAAATTTAGGAAGTTCGATTTCAGGTAAACTTATTTTTAAATTCGGATTTGATATTAATTAATTTTGTCCTGAATTGAGTCAGCTGAACTACCCCTATTTACATTTACTGAATGTGTTTGGTCCAGAATTTTTATCTTTTGAATACATTTCCAGTTTGTTCACTAACAATTTTGCCTTTTTGATTTTAATTCGGCTCGAAGGACTAAAAAATGTTGTAATAAAACGATAGGTAAAACGCGGTAAAATAGATCATCGTGGCAGCAGGAATCTCATTAATTCATTCATGGGCGTCAGTGGTGGACTAGACGGATAAGATAAGAAAAAAGTGAAGGGGAAACCGCAAGCCAAAGTTTTGTACACCAGATTTGGTTTTATGATTTTTCCTTGGATTTTTCTAGATTGCCGCGGATTTTCTAAACTTTCCGTGTTTACCCCAGTTTTCTTGGATTTAGTAGGATTCTAAAATTAATTTTCAATTACAAACAATTAATTTTTATTAAATCCTTTATATTAGTTTCATCTTTCTGCTTGCTTGCTTGCTTGATTGAATACGGGTACGACAAAATTTAGAAAGTCAAATTTGACCTAGTTCGCGCTATCTAATCGAGCTAAAATTTTGCACATGGATTCGTCCCCGATAACAATACACTTTGCCAAAAAAAAATTTTCCGAATTTTCACATTTGTCGAGAAAAAAAGTGAAAAAACTAAATTTTTATGGTTCTATTCAAAAAAAATTACCCGGATGCTATTTAAGTACTTATCCGATTAGTGGACTAATTGGTGTACATTTTTTATAGTATTTTGTGTTATAATCCTTATTCCTTGTCAATATAAAATCGAGTATTTATAATCTCGAGTAAAATCGAGATTGCCGCGGATTTTCTAAACTTTCCGTATTTACCCCAGTTTTCTTGGATTTTGTAGGTTTTTCTTACAATTTTGATTTAAAATCGAAAAGTTAAGAATAGTTAGTATAAAAAATTGACAAAAAAACGAAGGATTAACAGTTTGCTTAGTATTTGGTTTGTCCACTGTAATAAGCAGGTAATAATAAAGTGGATATTAATAAATTATGAAGATGAAGCTGTTTTCCTGGACGTAACGCAGTTTCAGTACAATTCCAAGGTTTTTGCTTGCGTTTCTTCTTGGAATTCTTTGATATTATTAAAGTAGGCATTTTTATTTTTATTTAAATTTTGCATGAACTTCAACACATCGGCAGGATTAAGTTCCCATTTTTGTAATTCAAATCCTGCTAAAATAGAAATATTCCGGATGTTATTACGTTGTGTTTACGAACACGTAATATAATTGACTTACAATTGTTTTGAAAATTTTGTGCTTGCACTAACCTGCTTGAACTTGGGTAAATTCGAATGATAATATTTACGAGATATTAAAGTACAAGAATCACAAAAGAGCAGGGTTCCCACGCGTCTGGAATAGTCCAACAATTTCTCATTTTTAGTGCTAAGTCAGGGAAATTAAATTTTCAGTTTTCAGGGAACACTATTTTATTTAAAACCACTTTTTTATAATTTTAAAGTTAAAAAAAAAATGATTAAATTTAATTAATTGTAAAATTAAAATTTTTTTTACCTTTTTATCTTCCGATTTATCGAAATATCTGGGAAATTTTTCTCAAGCCCATCTTTTATGTATTTAAATAGTACAAATAAAATTAAATTTTTTTTATTCTAAATTTTTTTATGTAACTTGAAATTTTGAAAAAAAATTGAAAATTTTATTTTATTGAACAAATCAACAAGTTTTTTAACCCTTAACCACTGACACGGAGTCTGACAGACTCCGCGTTATACATTTCATAGTGCCTTTACCTCCAGAAATTTTTCTGGTGGTTGTTACTGCCAGTACCTTCCTAATTTCGAGTAAAATGTAGTCATTACGATACTGTCGCTTTTAAATAAAAGCATACCTACAACCGATTATAAAGCGTAACCGAACTTACGGGGGGGGGGGGGCGATGAGAGCAAAAATATTAAAATAAATATACCAAAAATTAAATAAATTGGAAATTAACAGCTTCGAAAAATATACCAGCACAGAAAATAAATATATGATTTTAGAAGAATTTGTTACTAAAATGCAATGTAGAGAAATCCATATTTAAAAAAAAATGCTGCACTTGAAACTTTTTCTAAATTTAATATATCTTGCTCGGAGCTTATTTTTAAAATTTTTTAATAAAATTGATACTTTTTAAATCATAATTGACAGCATTCGCCAACACAACGCAAGTACTTTCAAATAAAAATTTAAAAAATTTTTAAGTGGGGGGGGGGTCAAGTTGGCTCATCCAAATCGTTAAAGTTTAATTTTCTAACAAAAATTTAACTACTCGGTACTTTCGAAAAATTACAGTAGTCGCAGGTACTTAGCCAACATTTCTTAACGAATAAAAACAAAATAATAAAAAATTCCAAAGTGGAGGTGTGGGTTAAGTTGCCCCCCCTCGGTCCAAAAACGGTATTTTGCTAATAAAAAAGCAATGAATTATTAAAAATAATTACAGCATTCGCCAGCATTTTGCGAGCACTAAATTCCAAAATGGGGTGGGGGCTACTTGGCGGAGGCCTTTTGCCAGATAAAGAGCTATTGAATTAATTCAATTCCTGTAACTGTTGTAATATTTTATCAATTCACTTTTAATTCGATCAATTTTCTGTAAAAATACTTAATAAAATATAAACGATTTTTAAACATTTTCAACCGAGGGGCAGCTATGCCGAGAGGGAACCGTAAACCAAATTTTTGTTGCACCAAATTTCCTTGGATGAAATTTTCTGTATTTCCTTGGATTTATAAAGATTTCTTTGGATTTTATCAAGATTTTCTTTTGAAAAATTTAAAAAAATAAAACAAAAATCAAAGGTTTTTAATTTCCTTTAATTTAATTTCTTCAGATTTATTTTCACTTTGTACGCCGAATTTCACCAACAGTTTCCCCCTCCTCTCCGACTTATTTTTTTACTCACTGCATCACAGTAGTTATCAGTCGGCCAACCACTGATCATTATTCTTCTCTCCATTTTTCTAAATTTTACGATACAGCAGTTCAAAGATTCTGTAGGTATTACACTACTCTTCACCTGGGACGTGCCTAAGGGGGGATGCGGGGAGCCCCTTCAAAATCTTGGTAATTGGAAAAAGTTCAATTTTAGAAATTTCAGAAGTTCAGGCAATTTCAAGACTGTTCCCCCTTCAAAAGTGCTGGTTCGGCGCGTCCCTACTCTTTGAAATATTTTTATTTAATTTCAATTTAAAAATTAATAATGCAAATTTTGGAAATTTTTTTGCCTTATGTGGCATAAAAAAATGGCATAAAAAACTCAATTAATCAAAGAATTAGAGATAAAATACTCTGATTCTGAGTATTTATAGACAAAAAGATATTTTTTTCGGAATAAAACATCCTATTTTTTGCTTTCTGGAAAAGTCAGGAAAATCAAAGTTTCTCGAATTTTGTCAGTAAAAAGTCAGGGAGTTTCTAATTTTTAGTGCTAAATCAGGAAAATTAAATTTTTAATAGAGGAAAACAATTTAATTTTAAAATAAAATTATTTTTTTTATTCGTTTTTAATTATTAATTTTATTTTAATTTTAGAATTTAGATTGTTTTTACCTTTCTATCTTGAGATTTATTGAAATGTCGGGAAAAATTTTTTTTTTTCAAGGAAATAAACCTGGAAAAATCAGGGAATTTAAGATTTCAATAATTTTGTCGTGGAAAAGTCAGGGAAATTAAATTTTCAGTCTGAGAAAACAAATTAATTTAAAACAATTTTTTTAAATTTTAAAATAAATTTCTTTTTAAATTTTAAAATAAAATTTTTAATCAAAAATAAAATTTTTTAATTTTAAAATTTTTTTAAAAATTATTAATTTATTGTAGAATTTAATTTTTTTAAATCTTAAAATTAAGATTTTTTTACCTTTTTATCTTTCGATTTATTGAAATGTCGGCGAAAATTTTTATTCTTTGTCAGGGAAAATCTGGACAAGCCAGGAAATTTTTTCCCTGTTTTTGTTTTGTTCCCACCGGCGGATCCAAAATTTTTTTTCTGGGGAGAGGGCACAAGGATCGAAACAGATAAAAAGTGTTTTCATAATTAGGATTGTCTCTTCGTCGAGGGGGCGGGGGTGAAATTTCCGCACATTAAACTTCTCCAACTGATCGTTCGGGTTTTATCGCAAATTATAATAAGTAAAATTAAAATAAAGAAAAAATTAATAAAAAATACCATCATTGCTAACCTGAGTGAGGTTGTTCTAGGAGGTGACTGGTGTATTTCAAAATAACTTGGTAAAATTCTATGAGTTACAATTCATTATTTTATCCGTTATATGTTCACCACTAACGCGCATGAACAGGTTAACGAGATTCTCTCGCTAATTTTGGAGTTAAGGCGTCCTTCAGAAATATTTTTGTCAAGTGTGTGGGCACAGAAATCTCCCGTCTGTTTAGATGTGATTCTGATACTTCGAAGACTAGCGGAAGAGTAGCGGATCCAGACAATTACGGATTACAGCGACAAAATAAAAATTTATTAAACGTGAAAAATAAAAAGTAGTGGTAATATCGAAAACATTTTAATTTCTTGTGTTTTAATAAATTAAAAAAATTTGGGTGTAAAAACCGATGTTGTTTTTGGCTCTAAGGGCGAGGGGGGGGGCGATCACCTCCTGGATCCGCAACTGTACTTATCGTTTCAAGTCTCGTGAAAAAAATGTAAATGTTTAGTATTTTCGAAAAATTAAAAAATTACCTAGTGAGATTTTAATTAAAATAACTCGTTAATCTATTCATGCGCGTCAGTGACAATTGCAAAACATTTCATACAAAATAATGCAAAAGTTTGTTTTGATGATCTGGGGGTATTCTTCAACCTTAATTTTTTTTAAATTACCGATTAGGTATCTCTTCAGGCTCATTTCAAAAACATGAAGAAAAATATTTTTAAGGCCGATTATTTCGGAAAGTGCGCCTTTTCAAGGGGAGGGGGTGACATAATTTTTTTTTACAAGATTGTTGAAAGATTTTCCTGGATTTTCTCCTAAATTTCTTTTTTAAAAAAATTGAAAAAGCTAAACTAATGATTTCTTGGATATCCTAATTTTCTAAGATTTCCTTCGATTTCTTACGATTTCCCGAGATTTATTAATATTGAAGATTTAAAGAATTTTAAGATTTATAAAATGGTTCCTAACTTTTCTACTTGCCATTCCAATTTTTTTTTTTTTTATAGGTAATCCCGGATCATGGACCAGATTAATTGGAGGACTGAAGGGCCTCCCGAGCCGAGTGGAAGTAACGCATTCGTTGTACACGGTCGTTCGCCTGCATTCGGTCGACCATTTGGATGGAACCAAAATTATTATTCCCAAAGGGAAAGGTCCCGTAATCTTGATTCACTCAGATATCCAAGATCTTTTAATTGTGTGGAAACATTGGTTGAATTACGCAAAAAAACTTCTAGCGAAATCATCATGGAGTTAATTGCAAAGCGAGAATCCTTCTCTGAATTATTAGAATCTAATATGGAACCCGATTGGATTGTGCTGATAATCGCGATTCTCTCCAAAGCGTTTTCTTCTGCTTTTACGGAAAACAAAATTTTTATCATGAACATTGCAGCGAAGACATCATTCATAAAAACTCTTGAAAAATTTATTGCGAATCTACGATATGAAGTGACAAATTTCTGTGGACTTAATAGATATCTTTGGAACAATGCTGACCAATTCTTTGTTAATTTGGCGTATGTGTGTGAAACTTGGATTGAACTCATTCCGACCAGGGCTTGTGAAATTTTGCCCAAGTTATTGAGAGATATAAACGTCAGGCTTCCAACTCTTCGAGAGCTGAAAAGCATCACAGTAAGCGAAACGACAAACTCCAAAATTTTATCTTTAATAGATAAATTGGATATGTGTATGGAGGGATTAGTATTAAAAAAAAATGGGTTACTGCTACCGAAGAATTTTCGAACAATGAGCGTATTTCCTACTTCCGAAGAAATTTTAAGTCCGGATCCAGCTTTCGTTAGAACCAATATAATCGAAGAACGCTACAATAATGTAGAACACTATTTGGATGTGCAATTTCGATTGCTGAAGGAAGATTTCGTTGCACCCTTACGGCAAGGTATCTCAGAATTTTTTAACCAATCGTATGAATCTCAGCCGTATATGAAGTTTTCGAACATTAAGATAGTTCAAGAGGTGGTTTTTCACTCATCGATTTTTAAAATGGCGAAAGCAGGTTTTCTTTTGTACTTCTCACACGAAATGGCGCAGGATAAAATTTTTAAGGAGCATTCCAAAAGTTTCACTTATGGATCGTTGGTTTGCTTTACTAACAACAATTTTGATTCGATTTTGTGTGGAAAGGTAACAGGAAAAGATAATCAAGACAAACATCTTATCATCAGTTTCGAAAAGGAATTCGATAATGTCGAATTGAATATTCCATACTTAATGGTGGAATGTAAATTATACTACAAACCCTATTTTCTCGTTCTAAGAGCTTTACAATGCATGTTCGAAGCTGATTTTCCAATGAAAAATAAATTGATTGATGCAGACTCCAGCGTGGCGCCACCTGGTTACTTCGATAAAGGCTGTTACGGTTTCAAAGTTCAAAACCGAAAAGTGGATTTATTTGGTAATAATTGGCCTACTGCCGATGAGTGCGAGTTGAATTTGCCTCAGTATTCAGCTTTTAAAGCGGCGTTAACTCAAAAGTTTGTTATGATTCAAGGCCCTCCTGGAACGGGAAAAACTCGTTTAGGGCTTCAAATCTTGAAAACACTACTTCACATAGATAACCTCAAGAATTGGTATAATGACAGTCCAATCCTAATAATTGCTTTTACAAATCATGCTTTGGATCAAATTTTGAAAGAATTACTACCGATTACACATGAAATTGTGCGAGTAGGTAGACAATCAAAATGTCCCGAGTTGAACGACTTTATTTTAAAAAACGGCTGGAGCAAATGTAATATAAATCTAAATGCAATGTATTTTTGGAAATCCAAGCTGGAAAACTGTTTAGATGAAATTCGAGATTTCAGTCGAAAATCGAAACAATTACAGAAGTATGATCGAGTTATACATTTTAAGAATTTCGAAGTTATTGATCGAAATATTACCAATAGCTGGTTTACCAGTGCTTCCAACAAGGAGTTACTTCATTGGTTATTAGCCGAACGCAGAGACGGAGACATAAAAATTCAATCCAATCCAATTGAGGTTCGTGAAATCTATTTATTTATTTATTTATTATTTTTTTACGTATTCTTAGTTATCCACAATTCTAGATTGGTTGTTCAATGCGAGGTGCAAGGCACTTAATTTTGTAGAAAGTGAAATTTTAGAATTTCAACAGAATTTGAGTTAAATTATCTTGGAATATTTAGTAGAAATAGTACAAGTTTCCGCCAGTTTTGTTCATACTTTTATTCAAAATTCAAAACAAAACATTATAAAAATTATTTCCTGAAAATTTTAGCCTTTGATATGCTACTATTTTGAAGTTGTGATTTTTTGAAAATTTTTTTTTCTTCAATTTTTTATTTATTTTTTTTTTAAATTGGAAAAAGACAACTGTTTTCTAACATAATCTTAACGTAATAATAAAATTCAATTAAAGTAGAAAATAGTATATTATTAAGAAACTAGTATAGGGTTGTCCCCTTTTTGGAACTTCTGTCCCCGTTGATCTACAAAATGTATTTAAGTATTGAAGTATTGAAGTATTTTCCAGTTTTTAAATTTTTTATTATAAAAAAATTATTTTAAGTAAGAGCTGAGGTTGTTTTCCTGAGCCCCCGGAGTATTTAGTTAATTTAGGATTTTAGGAGCTTTTTTTTTAGTTGCTCCAATTACGCCCCCGAAGTATTTAGTTAGTTTAGGACGTTTTTTTTATTTTTTCTTAGTTATAAATGTCCCGGTCAGTACTTCCACAATTATGGCAACCCTAATAAGGTTACAACCCGTCACGATTTGGTCGGGACAGTCCTTCATTTTACACTGCTGTTCCCATTTTCAGAATTTCTAAAAACTGAAAATATTAATTTATTAAATGTCAGCACTTTTGTACTTACAGTATATGACTCGCGCTCGCCCACGTTCGTAGTCCGCTCTCCCGTGCCAACTTCGGCAAAAACCTCCTTCCTTTAGTTAATTCCGTTAAGTTAATAAAAATAAACAAAATCTTTGCAACAAAACCAAAAATACTTCAAAATTAATGTTTTAACATGACAACTTTACTCCTCCGATTTCTTTTGATCAGCGTCGAAAGAAAGGCAGTTAAAAAAATCTTCTCCATGTTGTGTTCTCATTTTCTTCCATCTAATGGCCTAAAATAAATTTTTTAAATTTCCATTTTCTCCTCCTGTTTTTTGACTTTGATTTTGGAAATCATCATCCTCATCTCCTCCGGCTCCTACAATCTTTTCATATCCAATTCAACTTCACCCTCCATACCAATTCCATTTCTTTTTCCATAATTCAAATCTTTGTTTTTGTAATTCAATTCCAAAATTTTAGTTTTATAATCCAAACTTTTATTTTTATATTTCCAAAATTTCATTTTCCAATTCTAAGATTTTGTGTAACCTTCCATTTTTCAAATCCAAAATTTCATTTTCTGATTTAATAATTTCATGTAAGTTTTCATTTTTAGATTTTTAACTTTTATCTAAGTTTCTATTTTTGAAGCCTAAAATTTCGTATACATTTTTATTTTTTATAACCAATTTTTCCTCTTCAAATCTGTTCAAATCTATTATTCTAACGGCTTAATTCGTACCTGATTTAGAGAAATCTCTACGGAGTAATCTTGAAACCATGGTAGTGCGATAAAACCTAGCGGTAAATGTGATGGTGTAAAGCCACCTATGTTTTTTTCCACTTCAATTGAATTTTAAGGGGTCTTCGGTTACGTATAACAAAACCTGATTATTTTCATTGAAAAGCTGAGAATTTTTCCTAGAAAAAACTGTTTTTCCAATTTTTCTAAAAAAGTTTTTTACTTCAAAAAAAATTAATGAAAAAAGTTAAGAAAAAAAAAATCAGAACTTCAAAATTGCTGCATATTAAGTGATAAAATTTTCAGGAAATGTTTTTTTATTTTAGTAACAATAGTGGAATTTTTAGCAAATTAGTTGAATGGAATTTTAGAGTACCTACACAATGTTTCACAGTTACTGGCTCTCCTTTTTCGATGTTTTACTACTTTTTTATAATAAAACTTACTTTTAGCTATCAGAAACTATCATGCAAAATATAGATGAAGAACTTGAAAAGCTTCCCGAAGTGGATGATGACAAATCGTTTGCGTCTTGGTGTAGGCTAACAATTTTGACTTCTAAACATAAAATGTGTACTGAAATTGCAAGCACTCGAGCAGAATTGAGAGAAATGGAGCGCCATGCCGAACAAGAAAGGGATGTTATTCGAAAATGGGGATTGGAAACATATTTGGCTAAGCTATGGGAAACCTACCAGTATTTCAAGGTAAATACACTTGCAGATTGTTCACAGCACTGTACTAATCAGACAATTTTTTTAGATGAGTATGCGAGATGGAGAACTTTCACCGCCACCCGTGAAGCCCCGAGATGTAAACTATCATTCACCCTACCGCATGCATCCCAATGATCGGTGGAATTTATACTTTTATTGGTTAAATACGTATCAGCATTACGTGGAGACGCAGCTTGTCGAACTGAAAAATACGTACGAGGAGGTTTTCAAAAAATATAACGAAATTAGAAACCTCATAGATGCAGAAGTAATCAAGAAGAAGTTGGTAGTGGGAATGACTACCTCTTGTGCAGCACGTCTTCAAACAGTTTTGCAGACTATCAAATGTAAAATCGTAGTGGTGGAGGAAGCCGCTGAAGTTTTGGAATCGCATGTTACGGTTTCCTTAACGAAGCATTGCGAACATTTAATTTTAATTGGCGATCACCAAGAATTATGTCCAAACGCAGCAGATTATCGTAGAGAAAAAAAATTAAGTTTGGGTATCAGCATGTTTGAACGAATGCTACGCAATAACATCCAATGCAATACGTTAAATGTCCAACATCGCATGCGTCCAGAAATTGCAAACTTAATCGTGCCCCACATTTATCCCGAACTGGAAAACCATGACTCCGTTTACAATTATCCGCCAATTTTAGGAATGCAATCCAACTTATTTTTTATTCACCACGAACACCAAGAATTTGACGATTTCAACACTAGATCGAATTTGCACGAAGCAAAATTCTTAGGCAAACTTGCATATTATTTGAGACAAAATGGTTACCAATCCGAAGATATAACAATCTTGGCAGCATATCTTGGACAATTCCATGTCTTGACTGACGAGCTTAAAACTTACGGGGAGTTTCTTTCTGGAGTTCGAATTAGCGTTCTTGACAATTTCCAGGGCGACGAGTCCAAAATTATTTTGCTTTCTTTGGTGAGGAACAATGACAAGGGAGAAATTGGATTTTTGAAAATTGAGAATCGCGTTTGTGTTGCTTTATCGCGAGCCAGAGAAGGTCTGTACATTATGGGCAACATGAATCTGTTATGCGACAACAGCACGGTGAGCATAAAAAATATAACATTAACATTAGGTACTATACTTATGTGATTTTTACCATAAATTTATATTGTAGATTTGGCCCAAAATTAAGGAAGTATTAGTGAAGCAAAACAGTCTGGGACATTATTTACCCCTTCGTTGTGAAAACCATCGAGATCAAATAAGGAAGATTAGAAAACCGGAAGATTTTGATAATATGGTAGCAGAAGGAGGTTGCAATAGAATATGTGGAAGTTTGTTGAAGTGCGGACACAACTGTTCAAAAACTTGCCACATTGTGGATAGTGAGCACAAAACGTACGTGTGCAACGCAATATGTTCAAAGTAAGTTTTGCTTGAGCTGACTTTTCGAAAAATAACTGCAACTTGCACAATCAATACTTTTAGGGTGATTTGCGAAAATGGACACGTTTGTCGTAAACTGTGCTATCGAAAATGTGGATATTGTACCGTCAAAGTGACTAAACTCTTGGATTGCGGCCACAAACGAAATTTACCATGTTATATCGATCCAAAAACCTATCTCTGCAAAATTCTGGTGACTGCGAAGTTAGCATGTGGTCATGAAGTTTTAAATAAGCCATGTTTTGTTGATGTCAACATAATTAATTGCACTTTGAAATGTGATGCTCGAATTGAAACTTGCGGACATTTGTGCACATTTGGTTGTCACATTGATAGTGATCCAGAACATTCAAAAGAGGTAAGAATTTCTTTAGTTATTTTTATTTATATTAATAAAAGTAAAAATATTAGACCTTATCTGTATACCATTGACGTGCATGAATGAATTAACGAGATATGTTGTGATAAAGAAAATCACAAGATAACATATGTATAACCAACGGAATTTTAAAATGGAATTTTTTGAAACAATTTTGAGTTTTAGAATTTTAGACAATTTGGTTGAGTTTTCGGAATTTTATTAGAATTTTGTGTATGAAATTTTTATGGATTTTCGGAACTTATTTGGAATTTACTTCAATGAATGGTCCTTTTTGCAAAAATTTTGGGATATTTCTGTAGAATTATTTAGTAGAATATAGAACAATATGAAAATTTTATTGGAAATTTATGGAATTGCATTAGACTTTTTGCTATTATTTTAGTGCAATAAAACTTGCGTAAAATCTTCTGTAATTTTCAGTTTTTCACTTTCGGCATATGTATACGCATGAAAGAGTATAAGGGAAAGTATTGTAATCCACTCAAAAATCGAAATTTTGGTATCAAAATGTTTCTTATCATGTCCTGATACGTTTTTGGTGAATTTTAGTTGTATGTTCTTCTGTCTGTATATCAGTGTGTGGCAATTCGGCATAAATATGCATCGCCAAGGGGTAAACATTTCAAAAAAATTTTTTACACAGGACTCGGAATTCCAAAGATTCTCAAAGAATTCCAATAATTTCTAACAAGTGTCAGGTAACGGGGTAACTGTTCTCCCCCCCCCCTCCCCCCATGACTCATCAAAACCAATAAAATTACTAAATTTTGTTAAAATTAAAAAAAAATATCTCAATTCTTATCAAAAAAATATATATTTGCCCTCCCCAGCCTCGCCCATGAATATCTCCTGAATCTGCTCTTGTGTACAGCTAAAGGCAAATTTTTTTCAATTTTCTGAGATTTCTTTGGATTTTCCAGAATTCCTAAAATATCCTAAGATTTTCTACATTTCCTTGAATTTTCAAAGATTTTCTTGATATTTACATTTCTTCGGATTTCCTATTTACTAAAATTTTCTGAGATTATTTTGAAATTCTTAAAATTTCCATGAATTTTTTGAAATTTTTTAAGTTTCTAAAACTCTTAAAGATTTTCTGGAATTTCCTCGAATATCTTCAGATTTCTCTTCAGTAGTACACCAGAGTTCTTTGATGATTTCTCCGTAGTTTGTTGCTGGACAACCGAGGGGAAATTATGAAATACGAAAGTGAAGAAAAATCTCATGAAATTAGGAAATCTTAAGAACGATCGAGATAAGTTTTATTTTTTATCTTATTCAATTTTCTGAGATTTCTTTGGCTTTCTCGACTCCTTAAAATAATAGAATTTTCTAAATTGTCTGGAATTTCCCATATTATTCTAAGTTTGCCCGCCAAGGATGTTTGGAAAGGGGAGGGTAACCGGACTATCTAACCCCCTCGTCATAACTCATCAGAAGCCAAAAAATAAAAATACAATTTTTAATTTCAAAAATATACCTAAATCTTATCAAAATATATTTATTTACCCCCTCTCACTAGCCTCATTTACTTTTTCCATGAACTTTGGCCGGATCCGTCTTTCATTTCCAAACCAGTTGCAATCTAAACAATTTCTGTGATTTTAAAGGAATTCCAAATAAGTGTACACAAATTTTTCGAGATATTTACCCCTTGTGCATCTCAGTCAAACTTACAAGGGCTACTTCAAACGTGTGAAATTTTGTTTTGCTTTATACTTATACTACATAAAGATTACACCTAGGATATTACGTGAATGAAATAGTAGCGAGCCATATTCAGCCATTTTTGAAAAAATCGATTTTGAAAATTTAACTACCAAGTTTAACTATCCGTGTGAGATCAGTTCAGCAAGGAGAGGTTCGTAGCCTAATTGTATAAGTTGGACTAGCAATGAACCGTACAAATGTCCCGAACTCAACAAATTTTTTTTTTTTTATTATTTAGAAGTATTATTTTTTTTTGTTTATTTGTATTATTTACGTTAAGCAATTAAATCTAAAGCCTGTATTACACTCTTTGAAATTTAAATTGTAATATTTGTCGGCCCCTAAAATCTGCCGCCCTATGCTTCAGCCTGCTCTGTCTGTAATAAAACATTTCATCATTTAAAGTTAAAAACTGGGTTTTTTGAAAATATGGGGCATGGAATGCCCTCCAGAGCAATTTAAGATTTTCTAAGATAATGCCCAAATATCTTATTTTCTAAAAGTTTCAAGAACTGGTACGTTTTGCGCGTTTATGTAGGTTGCCCCTTAATGCCATAAAATAAAGGTGTCAATCTGGGGGGCGTGGAACGCTTTCCGGTGCATTCATTGTTAATTATCTCGATGGTAAATATCTCGAAACGTTGATAGCTGAATAACCCATGAAGAAAGAGCAAATGGTGCACTGGAGGGCATTCCATGCCCCCCAGACCCCCCGGATTATTTCTACCCTTTGCGTTTTTAAAAGTTTCTCGTGGTCTTCCACGGCAAACGGTACACGGCAAAAGGGTGGTTGACGAAAATTGACCCTTGAATTATGTATGCAAAGAAGTGAATCTGCGCCTTTAATTTGACGGATTTTCAGATTTTTCATCTTTTTTTATTTTTCTCGCAATCTTTTGGGTCGAATGGTACCCGACAAGAGCGGGTAGGAAGAAAATTTTTAGCAGAAATTTGTGTGCAAAGAAGTAAATCCGCGTGGCAAAGGAGCGATTAATTTGACAGGCTCGAAATTTCGCGCGTTCTTCACCCTCGCAGTCTTCCGCGTCAAAAGGTACTCGGCAAGAGGGAGTTGAACGGAAATTTACCAATGAAATTTTCTGCTCAAAGAAGTAAATTTGTGCATCGAGTTTGACACGATTGCAAATTTTGAAAGTTTCTCATATAAGTAAAATTTTCTGTCGACAGCGCGATATATAGCTTCGAATGGTATCCGACATAGGGGTGGATGGCAAAAATTGACCCCCAACTTCTCAAAGAAAAGATAGAAGTTTCTTTATATCTTTTTCAAATATTGATTCTTCGAAGCGATTTTGTTACATTAAAAAAAAATAAATTTATAAAAAAATATCGATCCAAAATCCTTCACGTGTAGGGCCAATTCGTTTCCGTCGTTAAATTTGCCAAGTTTTGTAAATAAATAATTATTCCGAAAAGTAACCAAGGCTACTACCCCCTTCAAATATTTTTTTTAAATTTACCGATTTAGATGAGAAAAAATGAATTGCATCAATATTGTGGGAATCCACCGTACCTATTCGAAGCCGTTTCAAAATTAAAAATAAGGCTGCTACGGTCGAAATTAGAAAATTTCAAATTTAGACTTTCTTTCCCCGACGGTGCGTAAACCGTGCAAATATTCGAAAATGTTTTGAGGCTATCGTTTGGTCCATGCGAATGGCTTCATTTTTGTTTTTTACGAATTTTTTAAAGAACGGTTTCTTATACCAACTAAGCTACAAAATGTGGGTTAAAAAATTTTTCATTTCTAATCCGAGCCTTTTTTGCAGTAAACCAAAAAAGGTCAGTTTTAAGGGTGATGGGACGATCTTTGAAAATTTGGTTTTTTGAAGCAAATCGATGTTTATGCTAAGAAAAACTAAATTCAGGTATAACAAAATTTTGATCCAAAACGCTTTCACGTGTCGATTCCGTTCCATTTCCTTCGTAAAATATGCAAAATTTCAAAATAAAAATTTTCCGAAAAGCAACCAAGGCTTGAAGTTTGAAATTTTTTGCATTTTATTGGAGTTTTAGAAATTTTTCCATTTTAGTGCAATGGAAGTTTTCAAATTTATGTGGAATTTTTGTAATTTTTGGCAAAATATTAGTATAAATAGTTAGAGTTACATGTCGAATTTTTCTGAAATTATTGGTAAATAACAGATTTTAAAGAATCGACCCGTGAAGCGCGACCAAACTCGGAAATCTCTGATCTAGTAAAATAGGTGATTTATCTGAACACATGCAGTTGGTAAAAATATTCCTAAAAATTGTTCGAATCTCGTTAATGTATTCATGGGCGTCGGTGGTAGACAAATAACAGATAAGATCCAAACTAATTTTGTTATTTTATTTAAAGCGACGATGTTGCAAGCCATGCAAGAAGATTGCGTTGGGATGCACAACCAACAAGCACAAATGCCAGTTATTGTGCGGCGATAAATGTCTTCCTTGCAAAGTGAAAGTGAAGAGAAGGTTACCCAATTGTAAGCACACGCAAGCTGCGGATTGTAGTGCAGATATGAGCTACGTGCGATGTTTGAAACAGTGCAAGAAACCATTACCATGCGGCCACAAATGTCCAAAAAAATGTTACGAAGCTTGTGGAGGTTGTTTAGAAGTGGTGAGTAACAAATTATGTTTATGGATCCAACAGACACTTAACGCTTTTGTTTGTTTTAGGTTTTCAAAAGGTCTGATTGTGGACATTTGGTGAAGACGAAATGCAGTGAAACCCCTCATCGACGAGATTGTCATAGTGCGTGCCCAAAACGACTTCAGTGCGGACATCTTTGCAAAAACAGATGTAACGAAGCTTGCACTAGTTGGTGTTTGGAATTGGTTGACCATGATAATAATGCTGTTTGCGGACACAACTTTAAAGTTCCGTGTCACATGGTCACACAAAAATTACCTGGTGATGACATGGAGTTGCTCAAGTTCTGCCGAGAACCCTGCTTAAAAATTTTAGACTGCTGGCATAGATGTTCGGGAAATTGTGGCCAGTGTTTTCAAGGTCGCCTTCATTTGGTTTGTTCTGAGAAATGCAACGAGACCTTAATGTGTGGCCACAAATGTATGTCTCTTTGTGGTGATCTTTGCAAACCTTGCGAATTAAAATGCTCGTCCAACTGTGGTCACACTAAATGTAAGAAGACCTGCTGGGAGCCTTGCACACAATGTCGAGCACCGTGTGCCAGAAAATGTAAACATACTCAATGTAAAGCAAACTGTTCTGGTGAATGCAGTGTCAATCCATGCGAGAAACCTTGTGATGAACTTTTAAACTGTGGGCATCCCTGCATAGGTTTTTGCGGCGAACCCTGCCCTCCGTTTTGTAGATTTTGCGATTACGAAATACTTTCCGATATATATTTTGGTGGCGAAGAGGATGCTAGATTTGTTCTCTTGGACGAATGTAAGCACGTCATCGAAAGCAAAGATCTGCAAAGATATTTTCAACGGGAGGATACCGAAAATGGAGTTCTTGTCGGATATAAACGGTGTCCTATATGCAAAACTCCGTTGGCATCAACCCGAAGGTACACAGGATATATCCAAGAAACCAAAATGGATATAATTAATATTCAAAGGAAAGTTGAGGGAAACTTTTATGAAAGAAAAGAAAAATACCAAAAGGTGATTAAAAGAATAGATCATCTTTGGGCAAACATTGGAATATCATCATTTTCTTCCCTGTGGTTGCTTGATCCGTTAAACAAATGTACTGCAATGTTGATAAAATATAAGCCAACGTTTAATTTGAATATCTATAAAATTGTTGATACTAAGGTCAGCATTTTGGAAAGCATCCATAAAATGAATTGGTCGAAACTGCTGTCGTCTGATGCAAATAAACTTGGAAAATACTTGCATTTTTTACTGCAGTTTCTGGGAATGGAAGATGCAAAATTCAACAGTCAAGTAATTTTTGACATCGAACGAGAGATGAGTAGATTGCAAAGAATAAAACAAGTTGTTGAACATTCAGTTGGTCCTTCCGATGCTGCCTATTTAAGGCAAATGATGGAATTTATATTGCAACCAATTCTGTATACCAATGATTTTGATTGCCAAGTGAAAATTAAATTGGAAAAATTGTATACGCAACTGGGCCTAGAGATTCCTAGTTTGAAATGTTATGCAATTTTAAAAGATTGGAATTTTACGAAGAGGCGCTGGTTTTGTTGTCGCAGAGGTCATTATTACATGGAATCAAACGATCCCACTCAGATTGCCAGCTGCGATCATGATCAGTGTTGGAAATAACGTAATACTTACTATAATATTGTTCAATTTTTTTACTATGTTTACTATTAATTGTTCTTGAAATACACCATTTTCGAATATAATCGCATTTTCTTGTGTCAAATTGTATAATATATATTTACCATATCAATAATTTGGAAACCCCAAAAAGTGCTCACACATTTTTTAGAATGAGGAATTCTCGTCCATTTAAAAAATTTTTTTTTCTGAAAGTTAGTGTTAAAAGAATGAGATTGGTGTTTTTAATTTTTTGTGACATTAATATTAAACCCAAAATGAATTTTTAAAAACCCAGTGACGTCACTAGGAGGTTGTGCAAAATGTAGCAACTTTGTAAACAAAAAAACTTACAAACTTGAAATTTTTTAAAATTTGTTCTAGTGTATTAATAATAAGTTGATATAAGAATAAGTCAATAATAATAATAATTATACAAAACATGTTTTACGGCCGTATTGAAGCATAATCTGACGTTTAAAAGTAAAATATATCTTACTCACTTTGTTGACTGGGTTGTCACGTTTTGCAGAATCTCCTAGTGACGTAGCTTGAATTTTAAAAATTCAATTTTGGGCTTAATATTAATAAAAAACAAAAATTAAATACAATAAATTGATTGATATTATTCAAAAGTACAAATTCCTCATTAAATTGTTTTTAAGTTAACACAAATAAAATACACTGTAAGTAAACTACTGATATACCTAGTTAATAGCAAGTTAGGTTGTCTAATTCAAAAAATTCGTCAAAAAGGAGCAACCGGCAAAACTCAAAATCATCCACTTGAGTCGTAAGTATTTGGGGACCATTCCTAGTTCGCAGCAATCCATGTGGGACTCTTAAAAATATTTAGAACTTCCACTAATAAATTTCTTTTTTGTGTGGAACTCCATCGAATTGTGGGTTGATAAATCCCACATCCGATGTCAGGATTACATTCTTTTTTCTGTTGCAAGTAAAGCAGACGTAGATATAGTTATATATTTTTTCTTAACGAAGCCAACTTGAAAAATTATTAGTAAATAGAACTACCTATGTTTATATCAATTTTTCAAATATATAAAAGATGTTTACGTCAATAAGTAAAAAAATATGCAATGGGGGGGGGGGTCAAACCCCCCATCATCAAACTGATGATGAAACATCAGTTTTTATATTGCGACTTGCATACTTTCACAAAATTACACTTGAAAAATACATTTCTTTAATAAACAAACAGCTAACAACAAACTGCTATGTTCTTAACACCAACCAACTTAACCAACACTATAGTATTATTTATCGATACCAGCTTCAAACAATTTTGGGCTCGATTATCTAAATTAAAAAAAAAAATTTTAAGTGGATTTCAAAATTTTGACCAGAGGTCATTTAAATTAATTTAAAATTTTTTCTCAAATATGTCCCGAGTTTCCAAGATTTTTTCTAATTTTTCATTGGGGAATGGGGGGGGGGGGGCTAGTAGCATTGGCTACTAGCTGCTACTAGTAACTCTTCAGTTTTGGTCAGTCAGTGGCGTAATAAGCAGGTGAAGGACCTGTGTGCGAAGTTGTTAACGGGGGCCCCGCTTTAATAAAAGACAAAAAAAAATTTGTATACTGGACTTGAAATTCCGACGACTTCCATGTAATTCCAGTGATTTCCAAACTAGAGCGGATATAGAGACGAGTAACTCCCACTACCCCCCCCCCCCCCCCCTATTTATTTTTATTAAATATTATAAAAAATTAATAGATGAGTTTTTTTATTTTTCAATTTTCTGAGATTGTCTAAATTTCATAAAATATCCTAGAATTTTCTGTGAGTCCTCACTTTACAAGAGTTTTTGGAATTTTCCAGAATTTACTATTTTCTCTAATTTTCTATACATTTCCTAATTGTAAAATTAGTGACATTTTTATGGATTTTCTAAAATTGTCTGGAATTTCTTAAAATTTCCCGTTCTTTGTTTAGGTACTAATAAGTGAAAAATGATGGAGAAATTGTCATATGGAAAACAATTTGAGGAAATCTAGAATATTATAGACAATCTTTTTTTTGCTTTTTCCATTTTCTGAGATTTCATTGGCTTTAAAATTTTCTAGAGTTTATTGCATTTCTTTCGATTCGAAAAAAAATTGAAGCAAATTTTAAGGAAATTCTATGAAATCTTAGTAAAACTCAAGAATGCCATTTTCTTCTCAAGGAAATCTTGGGAAATTTAGGAAATCTTTAGAATAACAAAGATTAATTCTTTTATTTCCTTTTTTAATTTTCTGAGATTTCCTTGGCTATTGGCTCTCCTAAGATTTTCTAAAATATTCTAAATTTCCCCTTTTTTTAGATTGCCTGGCAAAGGCAGATACAGCAGTTGACCTGGGGTATTCTATACCTCCCCAGACTTCAAATAGCATCTAATTGTGCACCTCCTAATTATTGAGATTTTTATTAAGACTGAAAAGGTCACAGTACAACTGGGGGCTTGCGTGCATCGCACCCAGCGCACCCCGGTAGTTGCGCCCCTGGTTTTGTTAAGTAAACGAAGAACAAGCGGTGCACTGCAGGGTATTCCACACCCCCCAGACCCCCCGGTAAGCTTAACCGATATTTTAAATTGTATAATAATTAAATAAACACCTTGAACTTTATGCGTTAAAAAAAAATTTTTTTTACAAAAAATAAAACCGACAAAAACAAAACTGAGAAACGCAAAAAAAACGCAAAAATAAAAAAATTATTTAAAACAAAAACTAAAAAGTTAAAAATTACTAAAAAACAAATTAAAAACACTGAAAAGCAAAAAATAAAAAAAAATGGCTTTAATTTTTTTGAAGTCGGTGCCAAGTAGTATTTTTTTTCTTATTACATATATATTTGTACAACTTTGCACCGACTTCAAAAAAATTAAAGCCATTTTTTTTTATTTTTTGCTTTTCAGTGTTTTTAATTTTTTTTTTTTTATTAATTTTTAACTTTTTATTAGTTTTTGTTTTAAATAATTTTTTATTTTTGCGTTTTTTTTGCGTTTCTCAGTTTTGTTTTTGTCGGTTTTATTTTTTTTCTACTCTTAGGGTTGGAATTTTTCTTTGAAATTTAAATGGGACCACCTTGGAGGTATACCTCATCTAATAAAAAAATAATCATCAAAATCGGACTATTCTGGAAAAAGTTATGCGTGGTCATCCATTAAAAAAAAAATATACGTGTCGAATTGATAACCTCCTTTTTTTTTTCGTCGGTTAAAAAAACAGAAAATAGTCGGGGGTGCATATGGATGAATATCGGGAAGTCTGGGGGTATGGAACACCCTCCAGGTTTTGCTTTAGTTTAACTTAATCTTAATTCATCCTTGTTCCAATAGGGGTGGGGGTGCAGCATTTCTGAAAAATAACCAAATTAGTGTAAAATGTGTAGTAGGTATTGATCTTCTTGCAACACCAAATTTTTACTTTTTTTGTGTAATTTATTTTCATTTCATCCCTTATCCCTTAATCCTTTATTTTGCCAATTTATGCTAATTTAAATTAAATGCATCTCGGATTTTTAATACAGCTAATTTTTGGTTTACTCTCTGAAATCCACCCCATTGAAAGATTTGATTTGCTTAAGCTATTTTTTGACTTATGACCATATTATTATGAGAATTTTATTAATAATAATTAAGAAAAAACTATTTTTTGAAAATTAATTTTTTGAAACTATTTTCCAAGGGGACGTCCATTAATTACGTGAAGCGATTTTGGCAATTTTTTGACTCCCTCCCCCTGGTGAGATGTCGTGAGACTTGGCTCGACCCCCGCTCTAATCACACGATAAAACACTTCACGTAATAATTAACGAATGTCCTCCAATATATTTCGTTAACCCAAATTAAAGAAATTTATTGTAAGTGCCCCCCCCCCAAGATTAACTTGTTTTAACTGTCTTTCCAGTAAATATTTACTAAAACTAAACATATCCTTGAAGTTATAGATTTATAGTAATTTAAAAACATTTAAATTATATAAATAGCTTATCCAATATGTCAGTGGCGTAACTACACCTGTGAAGGGGGGCGGAAGTAATAACAAAAAAGTCACTGTTTTATTAATATAATATAATGTAATTTAAATTTTAAAGTTTGTATTATAATTTAAAAAATATATATTTATTATGCCGTTTGGTGCTCCTCTGCTAGTTACGCCACTGCATTATATAGGTAAAAATATTTAGCAACACATTTTATTTACATAATATATACCCGACACTGGATGTAATCTTTTTAAGTATCTAGTAACAACTCGATAGGGTCAATGTTCAGACAATGACCCATTTTAATTCTAGGGGAAGTCCCGGCAAAAAATTTATCGCATAGCTCATACGGCTCATATTCTACAACTGTCTTCAAACTGCAGTGCTGCAGTTGTGAGCGCACGAATCAACTAAACACATTAAAATTAGGTGTGCCGGTTGTTTGGATTTGTGAAGTGCAATTCCTCTATAAAAATATCTATGGTTTATGTACAGTTGTAGGTAAGCAATATTAATTTACAAATATCAAGTTTGTTATGCCGTCATTATATAAAGAAAATTTGTGGTATCAAAATTATGATTTGTGCACATCTTTTTTCAAGGCCATGTACATTATCATTAGCGGCCGGATTTGTATGCATTTTTCATTACTGGTAATTTCATAATCTGTCGCCTTCTATAGTCCATCCCAGATACTAAAAATGTAGGTGGCAGGTCAAATGCAAAACCACATTCACAAAAGGAAACGTCATTTTAAAAATTCAAATTAAATGCGTTATATGTGTTGCCTAACTAAGAACGTTTAAAGGTTACGGCATAATTTTACGAAACTTATTTTCACAAAGTTACTTCAATTTTAATACGATTTTGATGAAATAAATAAAGAAATACTGCATAGGAGTTATTTAATGTAATACAAAAAATTAAATGTTATCTGTCACCAACACGTAAATTTCGCTAGTGTGAAGCCGCCTAATTTCTAACCAATTTCATTGGTTAACATTTCGAGGTCATCGTTTTAGTACAAATTCTTACTATTTTCTTAAATGAAATGGACTATAGGCTTTCCATAAGATTTTTCGTAAAAATTAATACATATCCAAAATAAAAAAATATTGAGTCCCTAAAAATATGCAAAAAATGCATATAAATCCGGTCTCTAATTATCATTATTGAATTAATTGCAGATATCACATTGTTAAAATAATCGTGGTTCTATAAAACCTCATTTCTTATCATGCAAAAATGTAAAACAGGTTCAAGTGAGTTCTAATTCGCCTCTTCACTGCTAAAAATCTGAAAGCTGAAAATAATGATTTTAAAAAAATATCCCCAGTGGGGCCCCTATCTAACAAATTTTAAAAGGTATAAAATTTATCAAATTAAAAGTCAAAATGTGCAGCGAATTTGCAGTGCTCCCCTCTTTCCAAAACAAAACTTGGCTAAAGCTTTACCCAGTGGCGTAGCGTTAATTTCTGGTACCCGGGGCAAACCCTGAATTGGCACCCCCTTATTTTGCAAGCAAAAAAATGTCTTTCTTAAATTAATTTATTAATTTATGTTAATTTATTATTAAAATCAATTTACTAAAATCAAAATAATTTAGTAAAATTACTTAAAATAAATTAAAATTACAGTATTTCAAAAAACTTGTTTCTTTTAGGCAATCTCTGACCGATCATGTCATTCCGTAATAGGAAGATGCGAAATAATCCTGCTGAACCTGAAAGGTCGTCCGAATCCGAGCCGAATCCATCCAATGTATTTCGTGCACGCGGTCGTTCGGCCGGATATAGGCCAAGAAACCAACCACACTCTTTCCAAGTTCGTTCAAATTTAACTTCTCGCGGTGCAAGATCGAATAATTTTAGTCCACGCGGAAATTACTCAAAATATTTTCACTGTGTGGAAACACTGGACAAATTATGGCAAAAAAATTCAAGCGAAATCATCATGGAGTTGATCGTCAAGCAAGAGTTCTTTTCCGAATTTTTAGAATCCAATTTGGAACCCGATTGGATTGTTTTGACCATCGCGATTCTTTCCAAAGCGTTTTCTTCTTCCTTTACCGAGAACAAACTTACTGTTATAAACGTTGCAGCAAAGGCTTCGTTCATTGATACTCTGGAAAAATATATTGCGAATCTACAATACGAAGAGACAAAAACCCGCGAACTGAATAAATATTTTTGGAACAACACTGATACATTTTTTGTTAATGTGATTTATGTGTGCGAAACTTTAATTGAACTCATTCCGACTAAGGCTTGCGAAATTTTGCCAAAGTTATTGAGAGTTTTAAACTTCAGTCTTCCAACTCTTCGAGAGTTGCAAAGGATCGAAGTGAGCGAAACGACAAACTCAAAAATTAAAACTTTGATAGGGAAATTGGATTTGTGTATGGAGGAATTGGTTCAAAAGAAACAAGATAACGAAAATCGGTTAACGCCACCCAACGATTTTAGAACATTGAGCGTATATCCTACTTGCGAAGAAATTTTAAGTTCGGATCCAGCCTTCGTCAGGAAAAATATAATCGAGGGACGGTACAATAATGTCGATCACTATTTGGATGTGCAATTTCGATTGCTGAAGGAAGATTTTGTTGCACCCTTACGACAGGGTATTGCGGAATATTTTGACCAATCGCAGAAGTCGAATCGGTATATGAAATTTTCCAACGTCAAGATTTATACTGACGTAGTGTTTCGATGTCCGATTTTTGAAAAAGAAAAAGTAGGTGTGATTTTGAATTTCTCAGACAAAAAAGCGCAGGAGCGAATCTTCACGGCTCGTTCCAAAAGTTTTACTTATGGATCGTTAGTTTGCTTCACGAAGAACAACTTTGAGTCGGTTTTGTTTGGAAAAGTAACCGATAAAGATTGTAAAGAAAAACATCTTATAATTAGTTTCGAAATGGAGTGCAATAATTTCGAATTGAATGTCCCATACTTAATGGTGGAATGTAAAATTTTCTTTGAACCCTATTATCATGTGCTAAAAGCTTTACAATGCATGTCCGAAGCTGATTTTCCAATGAAAAATTATTTAGTCGATGTAGATTCCAATGTTGAGCCACCTGGTTATTTTGATGAAGGCTCTTCCGGCTTTACCATTCAGGAACAAAGCGTGGATTTATTTGGTAATAACTGGCCTACTGCCGATGAGTGCCAATTGAACTTGACTCAGTATTTAGCTTTCAAAGCGGCTCTAACCCAAAAGTTTGTTGTGATTCAAGGACCTCCTGGAACGGGAAAAACTTATTTAGGGCTTCAAATCGTAAAAACACTGCTGCACGAAGATAATATCAAGTTTTGGTATAATAACACTCCAATCCTAATAGTTTGTTATACAAATCACGCTTTGGATCAATTTTTGCAAGGCTTAATATCCACTACGGACGAAATTGTGCGAGTTGGTGGAAGGTCAAAATGTGCAGAGCTGGAAAATTTTAATTTAAGAAACGCTAGGAAGGATTGTAACATAAATCTTGAAGCAATGTATTTTTGGAAATCTAAGGTAGAAAAATGTTTACATGAACTTCAAAATTTCAGTGAAAAAATGAAACTATTAAAGAAGTATGATAAAATTATAGATTTTAAGAATTTTGAAATCATTGATGAAAACATCACCAATAGCTGGTTTACCAGTGCTTCCAATGAGGATCTACTTCATTGGTTATTAGCTGAACGCAGACATAGAGACATAAAATTTAATTCGAATGCAATTGAGGTTTGTCAGTTTTATTTCATTCTTATTTATTATTTTCATTTTAAATTCCACAACTTGAAAAATTAGAAATTTTAGAATTTTCATGGCAATTTTGGAATTTTCATAAAATTTATTTGAAATTTCCTTGGCATTTTTGTAACTTTTGCTAAATTTTTGGGAAATTTTAGAAGATACTATACTTCAATTTCGCATTTTGTTATAATTTTTTTATACTTCTTTATAATAAAACTTACTTTTAGCTATCAGAAATTGTAGAAGAAGAAAGTAATGAAGATCTCACACAATATGAAAGTTTACGTGAAGTGGATGACGTGGCTATACTTGATGACTTATTTAGTATTTCGTTTGTGTCTAGCTTTAGGCCAATAATTTTGGCTTCCAAACATCAAATGAGGACCCAAATTGCAAGCATTCAAGCTGAATTGAGAGTAATGGAATACAATAGCGTAAATGAAACGGATGTTATGCGAAAATGGGAATTGGAAACATATTTGGGCGATATATGGGAAACCTACCAGTATTTCAAGGTAAATACACTTTTGTAGATTGCTGACAATGCTTTATTAATTAGAACATTCTTTAGATGAGGATGCGAGATGGAGAAATTTCCCCGCCACCCATGAAGCCCCGAAATGTAAACTATCTTTCGCCCTACCGAATGCATCCCAACGATCGGTGGAATTTATACTTTTATTGGTTAAATACGTATCAAGATTATGTAGTCGAGCAGCTTGTAACGCTGCAAAGGCAGTATGAGGAGGTCTACAGAAACTACACCGAAATTAGAAACATCATAGATACAGAAATAATGAAGCATAAATTGATAGTGGGTATGACCACTTCTTGTGCCGCACGTCTTCAAACAACCTTGCAGACCCTCAAATGTCGAATCGTCCTGGTGGAGGAAGCTGCCGAAGTTTTGGAATCGCATGTTACGGTTTCCCTAACGAATCATTGCCAACATTTAATTTTAATTGGCGATCACCAACAATTACGTCCAACCACGGCCGATTATCGTATCGAAAAAAAATTTAATTTGGGTATCAGCATGTTTGAACGAATGGTACGCAATAAAATTCAATGCAATATGTTAGGTGTCCAACATCGCATGCGTCCAGAAATTGCAAACTTAATCGTGCCTCACATTTATCCCGAACTGGAAAACCATTACTCCGTTTCCAGTTTTCCGCCAATTTTAGGAATGCAATCCAGCTTATTTTTTATTCACCATGAACACCAAGAGTATGACGAATTCGATACTAAATCGAATTTGCACGAAGCAAAATTCTTAGTCAATCTTGCATGTTACTTGAGACAAAATGGTTACCAATCCGATGAGATAACAATCTTGGCCGCGTATTCTGGACAATTCTTTGTCTTGCGTGACGAGATTAAAAAGTACGGGGAGTTTCTTGCTGGAGTTCGAATTTGCGTTCTGGACAATTACCAGGGGGAAGAGTGCAAAATTATTTTGCTTTCTTTGGTGAGAAACAATCGCGATGGGAAAATTGGATTTTTGAAAACTGAGAATCGCGTTTGCGTCGCTTTATCGCGAGCCAGAGAAGGTCTGTACATTATGGGCAACATGAATCTGTTATGCGACAACAGCACGGTGAGCATAAGAAATATAACATTAGGTATTATATTATGTGATTTTTACCACAAATTTATATTGTAGATTTGGCCCAAAATTAAGGAAGTTTTAGTAAAGCAAAACAGTCTGGGAAATTATTTACCCCTTCGTTGTGAAAACCATCGAGATCAAATAACGAAGATTAAAGAACCGGAAGATTTTGATAAGGTAGCAGAAGGTGGTTGCAGTACAATATGTGGAAGTTTGTTGAAGTGCGGCCACAACTGTTCAAAAACTTGCCACATTTTGGATAGTGAGCACAAAACGTACGTGTGCAACGCAATATGTTCAAAGTAAGTTTTGCTTGAGCTGACTTTTCGAAAGAAACTGCAACTTTCACAATCAATGCTTTTAGGGTGATTTGCGAAAATGGACACGCTTGTCGTAAAATGTGTCATCAAGAATGTGGAGATTGTACCGTTAAGGTGACTCGGCGTTTGGAATGTGGACATGAACAAGATTTACCATGTAACATTGATCCAAAAACCTTTCCATGCGAAATTCTGGTGACTGCAACGTTGAAATGTGGGCATGAAGTTTTAAATAAGCCATGTTACGCTGATGTAAACAGATTTAATTGCACTTTTAAATGTGATGCGCGAATTGAACCTTGCGGACATTCGTGTACATTTCTTTGTCACATTAATAGTGATCCAGAACATTTCAAAGAGGTAATATTTTTATTTTTTATATTCTAATAAATTAAAACTATTGGACTTCGTCTGTGTACCACGGACGTGCATGAATGGATTAACGAGATATATTGGAATTTGAGTGTACAGGTGTATGAAATTTTTGAAGACACTTTGAAGTTTTTGGAATATAATTATGTCGAATATTTGAAAAAAAAATTTTCTTTTTTTTTTGGGGTAACTTTTCTGAAATTATTGGCATTTTGGAATTTTAATGCAAATAATTTTTCAAAGTGATTTACCCATCAGGATCACGGGACAGGAAGGGAGAATCTTGTTGTGAGTAAGTTTCCAACCTACTTGATCAGAAAATCTTGGATCTAGAAAAACAGGAAATTTTTGAACACATGAAAACAATGGGAATCTCGTTAGTGCATTCATGCGCGTCGGTGGTAGACCGATAACTGTTGAGTAAACTAATTTTGTTATTTTATTTAAAGCGACGATGTTGCAAGCCGTGCGAGAAGATTGCTTTTGGATGCACAACCAAAGAGCACAAATGCCAGGAAATGTGCGCCGATGAATGTCTGCCATGCAAAGTGAAAGTGAAGAGAAGTTTACCCAATTGTAACCATATGCAAGATGCGGATTGTAGTGCAGATATGAGCTACGTGCGATGTTCGAAACCGTGCAAGAAATCATTACCATGTGGCCACGAGTGCCCAAAAAAATGTTACGAAACTTGTGGAGGTTGTTCAGAACTGGTAAATAACTAATTATGTTTTTGGATCCCAACAGACACTTAACGCTTTTTCTCGTTTCAGGTTTTGAAAATGTCTGATTGCGGACACGAGGTAAAGACAAAATGCAGTGAAACTCCTAATCGAAGAGATTGTTATGGTACGTGCCCAAAACAACTTAAGTGCGGACATCCCTGCAAAAACAGATGTAACAAAGCTTGCACTAATCAGTGTTTAGAATTGGTTGAACATGATAATAATGCTGTTTGCGGACACAATTTCAAAGTTCAGTGTCACATGCTTACGAAAAAGTTATCTGGTAATGACATCGAGTTGCTCACGTTCTGTCGAGAACCCTGCTCAAAAATTTTGGAGTGTTCGCATAAATGTTCGGGCAATTGTGGCAAATGTTTTCAAGGACGCCTTCATTTGGTTTGTTCTGAGAAATGCGACAAGACCCTCATATGTGGTCACAAATGTATGTCTCTTTGTGGTGACGTTTGCAAACCTTGCGAATTAAAATGTTCGTCCAAGTGTGGTCACACTATATGTACGAAGAACTGCTGGGAGCCTTGCTCACAATGTAAAGCACCGTGTGCCAGAGAATGTAAGCATACTAAATGTAAAGCAAAATGTTCTGCTAAATGCCATGTCAAGGCATGCGATGAACCTTGTGATGAACTTTTAAAATGTGGACATCCCTGCGTAGGTTTTTGCGGCGAACCTTGCCCTCCGTTGTGTAGATTATGCGATAACGAAATACTTACCGAATTATTTTTGGGTTACGAAGCCGAAGAGGATGCCAGATTTGTCCTGTTAGACGAATGTAAGCACGTCATAGAAAGCAAAGGTTTGCAAATGTATTTCCAACAGGGAAATACCGAAAATGGAGTTTTGGTCGGATCTAAGCGGTGTCCCAGATGCGAAACTCCGTTGGCATCAACTCTAAGGTACAAAAAATATATCCAAGAAACTAAAAAGGACATAATTAATCTTCAAAGGAAAGATTATGGAAACTTTTATGAAAGAAAATCAAAATACCGAAACTTGATAGAAAAAATGAGTCATCTTTGCGCAGAAATTAGTGGAAAGTTATATGCTGATCGGTTTTTGCTTGCTCCATTAAGTAAATGTCGTACAGTGTTGACAAAACATAAGCAAACTTTTAATTTTAACATCATTAAAATTATTGAAACTAAGGTCAGCATTTTGGAAAGCATCCATAAAATGAATTGGACGAAACTGCTGTCCGCTAATAGAGATAAACTTAGCAAATACTTGAATTATCTAATAGAGTTTTTGGGAATGGAAGATGCAAAATTCACCAACCAAGTAATTTTTGACATCGAACGGGAGATGTGTCGATTGCAAAGAATGAAACAAATTGTTGAAATACCAGTTCGTTCTTCAGATTTGGCCTATTTAAATGAAATGCAAGAATTTATATTCCAACCAATTCCATATACCAATGATTTTGAGGACCAAGTGAAAATTAAATTAGAAAAATTGTATACATTACGGGGAGTAGAGGTTCCTAATTTGAAAACTTACTCAATTTTAAAAGATTGGAATTTTACGAATAGGCGCTGGTTTTATTGTCGCAATGGTCATTATTACATGGATTCAAGCGACCCCACCCAAATTGCCAAGTGTGATCAATGCTGGGAATAACGCGATATATTTTTTAATCTGTTCTTTGTAATTGTTTAAATTTCTTGTGTTTTCTATTGTTTTATGAAATACACTATTTTAGAATGTAATCGCATTTTTTCATGTTAATCATCTGCAGGGATTCTCAATCTGATATATACATCAGATTTTTCTTGATTTAAGTGAAAAATATAAGTCTTACAGTGACGAACATGAGTGGATTAATGAGGCTCTATGATTTTTACTAAAATAACTTTTTTTCCTCCGATCACCAAAATTTCTCTTCGTTATCAGTTTTGACTTTTTCTTAATTTTTTGTCGGTAGCTCTCGTTTCGGAGGATTTGGAAGGTATGAAATACCTGGAACATTGGCTTCTGAATAACTCTTCAGTATTGATGCATTAATAAACAGTGCACTGGAAGGTATTCCATACCCCCTGGTTTGCCAACGGCCGCAAAGTTTCGAGATTACTCTGAGGACATTTTTTCTCATCAAGTACCTACAGATTAACCCGCATTAATCAAGTATCGACTAAAGTCTCCGTATAAATATATGCCGCTAGCGATTATCGCAATAATGCAATTATTTAATATATCTAAGAGCATAAGAAGAATGCAATTCTTGATTTTGTATCCAACGTAGCACGCAGTTAAATGTCAGCCGCCTTATCGTGCGTCCTCTATTATCCTAGATCATTTTTTTTAATTCAAAAAAATTTGTGAGGGGGTTAAATTATACTAATTGGCTCAAGGGGTAAATGTATCAAAAATTTTGTGTTCACTTGTTTGAAATTCTGTTGATATCATTGGAAATCTCTGGAATTCAGTTAAAATTCCTGGAATTGCTTGAAAATCATTGAAATTCTTTAAATCTATGAACTTGTTTGGATATCATTGCAATTTTTGAAAATACTGAAATATTTAACTCGAGATTAGAAGAAAAAAAGATTCAAGTCTTGTGAGGCTTTTAGGTTTTAAAGTATTTAAAAAAAAAAATTTGGTAAATTAAACGGCATTTAAAAATCGAAAATATTACACAATATAAAAATGTCGGCGCATCGCTACTAGTAAGCCATCCGATCGGCCATGGCTTAAAGAACGGGAGCTGTTGCTTTACGTGAAACCCGAACCACGGAGGGGCTGTGGTGGAATGCGAGTTTTAATTTTTTCAGATTCGAGAAACGAGTGACTACTCATCTATACTGCCCACCCCCCTTGGAGGCCCCCGTAGCCTTGTGCTAAACAAATACACGAGCTTCGAGCAAAGTTGTTACGCCACTGGTTCTACATGTAAAATTTAGTACTTGAGTCTTATTTTATGTTTGGTGTTCCTCTCCTTCTTTCTTTCTTGCACCTGTTTTTACAAATAAAAATTCAGGAAGAACAAAATTTGTTACGCATAACATCGAGTCTACTTTTAGCCATTCGGTGTCTAAATCCATTAACATCAGAATGTGCAAAAATTAATAAAAAAGCGTCCTATGCAGTGCCGTAGCACTGAGGAAAATTTGAATATATGCGCCCTCCTTCCAAAAAATTCTGACATTTCGAAGACTTGCATCATACTGAAAAGGTGGGCCGCACGGCACTGGCGTAGTATTTATCAAATGTATTAATTAATAGTAGCGTTGAATGATAAGTATAAGATAAGATAAGTATAAGAATGATAAGTAATTATAAAGAATAAAAATTTTCCATGACATTTCAATAAATCAGAAAATAAAAAGGCAAAAAAAATCTTAATTTTAAAATTAAATTAAAATCAATAATTTTAATTAAAAAAAATTAATTTTTATTTATTTATTTTAAAATTAAAAAGCAATTTTAAATTAAATTGTTTACCTCGACTGACAATTTAATATTCTTGATTTTTTTATTCTTCTCCATGACTTTTCCAGATTTTCTAAAGAAGTGGGAACCCTGTAATTGTTATATTGCTAATAAGCAGTGGCGTATTTACAGGGGGGGGGCTAGGAGGTTCGGGCCCCCTCTATAACTAATCAATATATTAAATAACATACAATAATTATTTGTTATTAACATATTTAAAAGTCTTGAACAATTTTTAAATAATTAATTTAGGTCAAAAAATTAATTATAATTAAACTAATAAAAAAAAGAACGAAAATTAATTTTAGGAAAAATTATTTTCTATTCCATTAGTGTGCGAGACCTTGCCTCCGCTCGTGTTTTAAATGTTGTTATTTTACATTTTGATCCCAGACCCCACAAGTTCAAAGTTCTTTGGGATGATAATCTCGTTAATCCTTTCATGCGCACCAGTGATTTCGCATACAATTTTGTCCAGAAATCTCAAAATTATGAAATCATTGTAGTATAATACAGCCTTGAAACCTAAAATCAAGAGCGGATCTAAGGAAAAGTTCTTGGATGGGGGAATAAATATATTGTGTATTTTCATGTGATATTTTTAAAATTTTAACAAAATGAAGTACATTTTTTTATGGCTCATGAGGGGGGGAATGATATCCCGTTGTATCTGCCTTTACTAAGCAATATTAGAAAAGGGGAAATTTAGAATATTCTAGAAAATCGTAGGATAGCCATTGGCCAAAGAAAACTCAGAAAATTGAAAAAGGGAATAAAAGGATTAATCTATGGATTAATTAAAGATATCCCAAATTTCCTAAGAATTCCTTGGGAAGAAATTAGCATTCTTAAAGTTTACTAAGATTTTATAGAATTTCCTAAGATACCCTAAAATTTGCTTAGATTTCTTTTCAGTTTTGTATATTACGATTTTCCCTTCGATTTTCCAGTTAGTATAAAACTAAAAGGAAATCATCGGAAAAATTGTGTGTACTAGTGAAGGGAAATTTGAAGAAATTCTGGAAAATTCCAAGACATTTCAACAAATCGATTCTAAAAAATTTGTAGAAATATAGAAAATCTCAAGAAATCCATAGAAATTTCAAGAAAATCTCAGGAAACTCGAGAAAATTTCAGTAAATACGAAATCGAGAGAAACGCAGAAAACTCGATGAAATGGAAAATTCTAAGGTATCTTAGATATCTCGAAAAATCCAGAAAATTTTAAAGCCATTGAAATCTCAGAAAATGGAAATGGCAAAAAAAAAGATAATCTATATTCTATCATAATCTAGATTTCCTCAAATTTCCCCTGATTTCCCTTTAATTTTGCATATGACAATTTCTCCATCATTTTTCCACTTATTAGTCAAAAACGAGTGGGAAATTTGAAGAAATCCGGAAAAATTTTAAGAAATGCCAAAAAATTTTAGGAAATCCAAGAAAATCTCATTAATCTCACAATCTTAGGAAATGTAGAAAATTAGAGAAAATCTTAGGAAATAGAAAATTCTAGAAAATCTTAGAAAAATATCCAAAATCTAAATAATTTCATGATTTTAGGAAATCTTGTGAAGTGGGGAATCACAGAAAATTTTAGGATATTTTAGAAAATCTAGACAATCTTTGAAAAATCAAGGAAATCCCAGAAAACTGAAAAATAAAAAACTCAACTGTATATTTTTGATAAGAATTAAGGTATAATTTTCAAATTTTAATAAAATTAAATAGGGAGGGGGGTCTATATCCGCCCTTGTTTGGAAGGAATTCTTTGGAAATCACTGAAATTGCATGGAAATTGTCGGAATTCCAAAATTATGGTTATATAAGTTATTTATTATTTTCTTTTATTTTTGTCTTTTATAAAACCAGGGCCCCCGTTAACAACTTCGCACACGGGTCTCACCTGCTTGTTACGCCACTGCTATTCTGTTTATGTTTTAGAAATGATCTGGTGTTATGAGGTTCACCAAGTTTTAAGATTTAAAAAAAATCGAAGACGAAACCGCAAGTTAAATTTTAGTACACCAGATTTCCTTTTATTAGTTTTCTTGGGATTCCTCTAGTTGGCCGCGGATTTCATAAAATTTCCTCGGATTCTCCTTGGATTTTGTAGGAGTTTCTAAGATTTCTTTGGAGCCTCAAGATTTTCTTTAAAATCGAAAAGTTAAAAATATCAAAAAAAACAAAAAAACAGTAGAGCTTAACCCTCGGTCGGGCGCACCTCGAAAACTACCGAGATCGGGCGCAGTGTGCCTGAGAGGCTCACTTTTAAACTGTCGATAAAATCCATTCTAATCAATTTAGCGCGACAAAAAAAAAATCCTCACCTTTGTTGGGATGTATTTGAAGTAAATAAAATTTCATATTCACTAAAAAACTTCTATAACACCTATATATAATTTATTTAATATAACCCTCTAAAAACACATTAAAATTATATGAAGAACGTAATCTTACATTATTTACTTCAAAACATTAAAAAAATTGAAAAAAAATTTTATGGTGAGCCATTCAAATAATATAACAAGCCTTTTCAGTCGGAATCAGATTCAGAAAGCGTCGTTGAGGGTAAGCAACGGCAGGCTGAAAAACAATCATTGCAAATAGTGTTCGAATGGGAGAGGCAGATCCCTTGGTTGCATGTTTTGCACGCATAGTTGGTTAATCTTCTGATACCAGTTTCCACAGTGCAAGTGACACATCTACTTCTTTTTTTCGGAGGGGGGGGTAAATTTTCACGGTCATCTACGGGGAGAAATCTTTTTAATCTGATTTGCAAGTCGGTACGGATGCCGGACGTCTTCTGACTTCTTCGCTGAAGCTCCCCAATTGTCAGTTCATGAGCCAAAGTTTTCAGAAATAATCTTCGACGCATTTGTTTTAAATTATTGCCTAAGTAAATCACTTGGGAATTGATACCCCCAATATTCAGCATGGCAAAGAAAATGACCATGGGCCAACGCTTTATATTTCGTTGGACGTTGTAAGTAGCGCACATTTGATCCGCGGTATCAACACCACTTTTGTTCAAATTGTAAAACGTTATCATTTCAGGCTTCGCCTTATCTCCAGTTTCAGGATCAATTGCATTATCGGAATGAAGGGAAGATACAAGTATGACGTTTTTCCCTTTACGTGGGACGTATGAAGTCAATACTTTTCCCTCATTGAACCCAAACAAACTGCTCAAGGGTTTTCTTTCTTTCAAATCGACAAAAGCGTAAGGCAGATGTCTCTTATTTTTCCTGACAGTGCCTACATAAGACAGCTTTTTCTTCTTTAATTCTTCCACGAGGTTGAAATCGGTAAACCAATTATCTGCAGTTATGCATCTGCCGGATCCAAATATCGGGGTTGCCAATCTCATCACCACATCAGACGGTTTATTGCTGACACGAAAAGGGCCTTCTGGCTGTTTTCCAGCATATATCTCGACATTATACGTATATGTCATTTTAGAATCGACTAACGCAAGAAGTTTTATACCATATTTATTCGGTTTTGAAGGTATATATTGTCGGAAGGGGCATCTTCCACGGAAACCAGGCAGCATTTCATCTATTGTGACGCATTCGCTAAGACAATAACTGTTCTGACAATTTTGAATAAAGTTATCAAAAATATCTCGAATCGGAGCAAGTCGGTCTACTGCTTTTCGTTTGTTTCTGGTAATTCTGTCATCAAAACGGAGGACACGAAGCAAAATCTTGAATCGTTTTATATTCATAACGAGGCCAAATTTTTCAATACCATCACCTTCCTTCCCCCAAAGTTCTTCCAGTAATTGACGATTTGATTTGTAAGTTCCTGCTAGATACAGGAGGCCAATGAAAGCTTTCAGTTCAATGAGATCTGTATGTTTGATGTCTCTCTCTCTAACGAACTTGTTCTTGATGATGTCGATGTATTGGTTTGTGAATTTGACAATAATACCAAGAATCTCATCAGTGAATATATTACCCCAACATTCAAGAGCAGTTTTACCATTTCTTGCATTTCCTTTTACTCCAGGAAGGACTTTAACCATTTTGTGGGCACTTAAACGACGTACTTGTGATGGTGGCTTTTTATTCCACTTCGTTATTTTATTTCGTGCCAAATAGAATTCATCATCGATTTCTTGTTCTTCTTCATCGAATGACAGCTCTTCATCATCTTGTTCACTCTCTGAATCTTCTTCGCGCTCTTCCACTTCATCGTGAGAAGCGATGTCGCTTTCTTCTCCGAGTTCCTCAGTCCTTGCAGGGTCTTCTACATTTTCGTCTAAGAGAAAATTTATTTCGTCGTTAATATCCTTTGAAGTAGACGGATTACAGCTGCTTGTGTTCATTTTGATCGATAATTGTTTTAATTTATTTAATAACACTTATAACTTTCTTTATATAGTTTTTAGTTATTACCAACAGTAGTATAGTTTAAACATCATAATCCAAAAAATTAGTCACAAAATCAACGATTTTATCCGCTCGTTACTAAATTCTAACGATGTAATTCTTTGGTTTACCCAAAGAAGGCTGTCCTTTTTTTGAACTATATACACAAAAATATAACTATATACACAAAACAAAATACATTAAAAATTGAGAAAATTTATATTTGAAATACAGAGTTTGAAATAAAATACAAGATATAAAATATAATAATGTTAAATAAATTGCTATTTTAAATATCGAACCTCATTAATTTTACTTCAAAAAATGTATAATACATTCACAAATAAATCAAATTTAAAGATTTTGGTGAAAAAAAGTGCAAACACTGCACTTCGAAAAACAAACGACTTCGGGCGCAGTGAGCCTGAGAGATCAAAACGCCTGTGTACGCTCTCTAAAGAAGTGGCGGGTAATCTGATCTTATGGGGTCAGTTCAACACCAAAAGTTAGGAAGCTACTGAAGGGATGAGAATTTTGCGGAAAAAGGGGGAAGAGAGACAACTCCAAACGTAATTGCTGTGCCTCTCAGATCGGCTGCGCCCGACGGAGGGTTAAGTTTGCAGTATTTGGTTTGTCGACTGTAACAATAAAGTGATTATTAATAAATTATGAAGATGAAGCTGTTTTCAAGGACGTATCGCAGTCCCGGTACAATTCCAAGGCTTTTGCTTGTATTTCTTCTTGGAATTCTTTGATATCATTAAACTTAGCGACTTTAACACGTCGGTTGGGCACCAACAGATGCTTTGGTCGTTGGATTTATTTTACCATACCGCCATAGCTTAAATTCCAAAAAATACCCAGCACCCAATAAAAAATCAATTGATTGTGGTTTATAAAATTTGGGATTTGCAAGATTGATGTTTGCAGAAATTAAGACAGAAATTGCAGGAACTTTAATTACATCCAAACGAGTATTACATTTTCGAAATTATGATTGAGTAACTTTGGTAAATTGAAGGGATTTATGTAATTAATTTTAATTTGTTTTCCTCAGTGGCGGCTCGTGACTTTTTTATTTGAGGAGGCTAATCATAAAACTAGTATACTGCCGTCCTAAGCTAGAAAGCAGTAACTCCATTTCATAAAAATTTTATTTATATTGCTTTTGAGGATTATTACAACAATATCTGTGATCCTGCAACACTAAAAAATAGTAAGACTACTAATTATTGCATATAACTATTAGTCCTACTAGTTTTTAGTGTTGCAGGATCACAGATATTGTTGTAATAATCCTCAAAAGCGATATAAATAAAATTTTTAAGAAATGGAGTTACTGCTTTTTAGCTTAGGACGGCAGTATAGTGTAAGAGTGTAAAACCTGCTCGAACTTCTTTTTAAATTATAAGAAAAATTAATTCGAATGATCCTGATAATATTTACAGCATACGAAAGTACAAGATTCACAAAAGAGGCTGACGTTCAATTAGGTCATTAAAGAAATACGAAAACAATAAATAAGTTTATTATAAATTTATATTACCACTAGGTACTTTTTATTCTTTAAATTAAATAAATTATTATTTGATTGCCCCCCCCCCCCCATTAATGGTAATTATCACAAAGCAATTTTTGTGTACTAAATTTCTTTTTATGAATATTTCCCCAGATTTCTTCCTGAATTGCCTTAAGATTTATTTAAAAAAAAGTTGAAATCCCATAATAAAACTCATTTAAAATATTTCCAAGATTTCCTAATTTACTTGGATTTTCTACATTTTTTTGGATTTCCTATTTTAAAGATTTTTGCGGGTTTCTTATGATTTCTTAAATTTCCTAAGATTTACTGAGATTTCCTCCGATTTTCTTTTACCTACTTGCACTTGCGCTCTGGATATATTAGAATGTTGATCTTATTCGGTATCCGTATTGACGCGTATGAGTGGATTAATGTGATTCCTTCTACCATAATCCATTATTTTCGGTTTGGGGCGGCATTAGAGTTTCCATGTCATTGTAGATCCGTAATTTTTCAGTTTAGTCGCATTTTGGTATTTGGAAATGTTTTTACTAAGAGCGTAGGCTCAGAGATTTACTTACCTTGAATGCTCTTCAGTTCAAGTTATGTGACGTAAGACGTGAGGTCAAAATGGGGGGGAGGGGTCCGGCAAAATCTCACCTAATCTCATTTAAGGGGTGGGGGGGGGGTCAATGAAAATCTCACTTCAACCTTTCAACCTTCGGTTAGGCGCGCTATTTTAAGCTCCATAAGAAATACATTAGAGTGTAAAATTAAAGATTATGAAATGTGCAACAAAAAATCTTTAAAAAGTTTTGCTGTCAAATCGATTTTTATATGAAAGAAAGCGGCTACATTGAGTACATTGAAGGGACGGGAGTTCACACCTGACGCAAAACACACAAACGCGAAATACCACGGACAGGTCTGGTGCTTAGTAATTTATTTATTAAAATATTACTCGTTAACCTATTCATGCGCAGCTGTGGTAGACTGGTAAATTCTGTTTGGTACAAGATTCGAATCCAGAATTTCCTCTCTGTAACTCAACTACTCAACAAGCGATCACATCGATGCACTGCCGTTGTTGAATTGCAGTTTAATTTCACAAAATTCCAGTAGGTACTTCCATAATAACTCCACATTTTAAATAATTTATAGCTATAATGCTGATATAGTGGAGTAAAGAGTAACTCAATCAAATTATAAAAATAATCTCTCCACAAAAAACACAGACTCCACAAAAAAAATTAGGAAATCTTAATAAATCTTAGGAAAAAATAGGAAATGCAATGAAATGTTAGGAAATCTGGAAATATTTAGACATACTACGGACAACTTTTGTTTTTTGTTTTTTTAAATTTTATTAACATTTTTGAAAACAAATTTGGAAGCAATCCAAATAAATCCTACGAAGGATTTCAGGGGCAATTTAGGGAAAACCAAAGAGACCTCATAAAAGGAAATCTGGTGTTCAAAAATTTGAGGTAGTTAGAAAATCCTAGGAAATTAGGAAATTTCAGGGATACCGACTTTTCTTTTCTTGTTTTTTTTTATTTTATTAACTTTTTCGAAGAAAGATCTTGAAGTAACCCAAGGAAATTCTAAGAAGTTTTATGAAAACTTGGGAAAAATCTAGGGAAATCTAAGAAGACCTCATCATAAAAGGCAGGGGCGGAACTACCGGGGTGCGCTACACGCGGGCACCCTGCTAAAAGGACCCTCAGTTGTACTGTGACCTTTTCAATCTTAATAAAAATCTCAAAAATAGAAGGTGCATAACTAGATGTTATTTAAAGTCTGGTGAGGTATAGAATACCCCCAAGTCAACAGCAATCAAGGGCGTCGCTTCCAAGAATTGCAGGGGGGGGCAAATTTTTTTAAACGCTATTAAAATTAATTATTTATGTTAAAATTTTTTATATTTTTATATTGCATTTGTAAATTTATATGTTTTGCCAAAAGCCAGGGGGGGCTGTAGCCCCCCTCTGCCCCCCTTGGCGACGCCCATGACAGCAATTATGTTTAAATGATTGCCATGCTATTAAACTTGTGACTTCCGTACCAGGAATTTAATTATATTCTGTAGGGTGTTCCACACCCCCCAGACCCCCCGGTGAGAGTCTTCACGACGCATAGATATATGCTGTATAAATATGCACTACAACTTTTTGTTTGTATACAAACTATATGTAGATGTATTTGTTCTAAGAGAATAAAAAGTTTTGATATGAAGGTAACTCATACAACTTACACACACACCTTTGGGTTTTTAAACCGGGGGGTCTGGGGGGTATGGAATACCCTCCAGTGCACGATAAATTATAGTTAAAGGATTTTCCGTTCCAGGAATTTCACTTTCTAAAAGGTCTTACAATTACTATGTTCTGAGGAGTGTTCCACACCCCCCAGACCCCCCGGTGCAAATTTTTACGGTGTGTGAATATCGGTGACGGTGCAAGAGTAGCTAGGGCCCGTAAGCAAATATTACAAAACGGGGCCCTAAAAAAATGTATTACTTTTGAATCGAGTATTTTAATTTAAAATCTCTTTTTTGGGATTTACTACCTTTTATGGTCCCGGGCTTCTAAGCATTTGCTTATTTATATAACCTCCACCAGTGGCGTATTTAGAAAATGCTTTTGGAATGAGGGGCAGATCAAAATATTTTTCAGAATCTCGTAAATCCATTCGTGTGCATCAGTCGTAACCGAATGAATAAATAAATAAAAATTAAACAAATAAATAAAAATAATTAAAAGTTATTAAAATTTTAAAACCTCTTTATCAAGGAGCGCTTCAGGGATACAATCCGAGTCATCTTTGGGGAGGGGGATAATTGTCCCTTTGCCCACCTGTAAATACGCCATTGCAATTGCCCGATTTAGTGGCCTAAGTGCACGTAGGGATATCTCTTTGCCCTCCTACCTAAAATACAGAATCTAGAAGAGTGCACTGGGGGTATTCCATACCCCCTGCTAAATCTTTCGCTGCTAAATCTAAAAATAATTTTATTTTTGCACTCAGGGAGTAAAAGTCTAAACATATTATTTAAGTCACAAAATAATTGGTGTGATCCGGGGGGTCTGGGGGGTATACCCCCCAGTGCACTCTTCTGGATTTTAAGTAGGAGGGCAAGGAGATATTCTATGCGCATTTAGGGAACTAAATGGGGCCCATTGTACTACCTTCAATGCAGCGGCTCTCCGTCCTGTCACTCAAGCCATCCTGTCTCCAGGATAAATTCGATCGAGACAGCTGCATTGGAGGTAGCACAATGGGCCAGTGGCGGTGCAAGTGTAGCTACGGCCCGTAAGCATATAAACAAAACGGGCTCCTAAAAAAACAATGTATTAATTTTGAATTGCGTATATTATTTAAAAATCTCTTTTTTGGGATTTACTACTCTTTATGGTCCCGGAGGGGGGCGGTAATGTAAACTGGTCCAGAAAACTACTTGAAAGTGGTAAACTGGGCCAAAAGCAAATACTTCTAAAATTTTAAAAATAGTAAACTGGGCCAAAACCAAATTTCAATAAAATTTTGAAAATGGTAATCTGGGCCAAAAGCAAATTTTACCAAAATTTTTAAAATGGTAAACTGAGCCAAAGGCAGAATCTTTTAGGTAGGCTGAATAAAAAAAACAATTTTTTAATTTTTTTAAATTATTATTTTAATTATTTTAATTAATAGTTATTTAATGAAATAAATCGAGCTGGAGTGACTTCAGGCATGTTTTTAGCGAGTTAAGCGCCAGCCAAAACGGCCTGGAGCGCCCTGAGCATAGCGGAGCAGAGGGTAGCGTAGAATCAGTTTTAGCTGGCTCAACCAATGCAAATCACAGATCCACCGTAAAATGAATGAATTATGTAAGTTTAGTAAGGAAGTAGAAGTGGTAGCGAAATGTCTTAGAAGCAAAATGTCCTAGTAGCGAATTGTTCGGGAGCAACATGTTTGGAAGCGAAATATCCTAGAACTGCTAAAAACAAAAAAAATCTGTGCAAAAATGTAGATCGGGGGCGAGGATGTAGATCGGTCGGTAGGTTACAGTTAGTTTTTGATATTTTTTTTTGAAATAATATCAAAAAAGAATTTACATCGGCACACCCTGCCTACACCCCTTCTTTTACCTTAAATTTGCCTTTGGCTCAGTTGACCACTGTCAAAATGTTAGTTGAAAATGCCTTTGGCCCAGTTTACCACTTTCATAATTTTAGTTAAAAGTGCCTTTGGCCCAGTTTACCATTTTCTAAATTTGGCCCAGTTTACCATTGGCCCAGTTTACAGTCACCCGTCCCGGGCCCCTAAGCATTGCTTACATTCGCTTATTGATATCATCGCCACTGGTGAATATGCACTAAGACCTTTTGTTTCTAAAACTGGGGGTATGAGTTGTATACAAATAACGTATAAATCTATTTGTACTGACAGAATGAAAAATGTTTATTACAAAAATAAATCACAAAACGTATACACACACTTTTCGGTTAAAAGCTTAGATCCTTATTACAAGGAATTAAAAAATTTTAATTAAAAAAAATTAATATTTAAATAAAATAAATTTTATATTAAAATTTGAAAAAAAATTTATTTTAAAATTTAAAACAACTTTTAAATTAAATTGTTTACCTCGACTGAAAATTTAATTTCCTTGACTTGGAGAGAAATTCCCTGGCAAAATTAGGAAAATCTTAAATTTTCCATGACTTCTCCCGATTTTCCAAAGAAGTGGGAACCCTGTAATTATTATTTTTAGGAAATATTATTTTTGTATTTCATATTTTACATTTACATTTTAAATGTTATTTTGTTTGTTATTTTACTTTTCTCTCCCACAGTTCTTTGGGATGATAATCTCGTTAATCCCTTTATGCGCACCAGGGATAGACAATTTCGCACACAATTTTGTGCAAAAATCTCAAAATTATGAAGTCATTGCAGTCTAATAATACAGCCTTGAAATCTAAAACCAAGGGCGTATCTAGGCAAAGTTGGGAAAAAGATGGGGGAATAAATATATTATGTGTTTTAATATGAATATTTTGGTTTAATATTTATATTTTTAATATTTTAATATTTTTAAAATTTCAACAAAACAAAACGTAGTAAATTTTGTTGTTTTTCTAAGGCTCAGGGGTGGGAATTGATATCCTGTTGTATCTGAATTTGCCAGGCAATCTTAGAAAAGGGGAAATTTAGAATATTCTAGAAAATCTTAGGAGAGCCAATAGCCAAGGAAATCTCAGAAAATTAAAAAAGGAAATAAAAGAATTAATCTTTGGTATTCTAAAGATTTCCTAAAGTTTTTCTTGGGAATAAAATAGCATTCGTAAGTTTTACTAAGATTTCATAGAATTTCCCTAAAATTTGCTTGGATTTCTTATCACTTTTGTATATCACGATTTTTTCTTCGGTTTTCCAGTTAGTGCAAAACTAAGGGGAAATCGCCGGAAAAATTGTGTGTTCTACTGAATGGTAATCTGAAGAAATTCTGAAAAATTCCAGGACACCTCAAGAAACAAATTTTTAGAAAATTTGTAGAAATATAGAAAATCTCAAGAAATCATAGAAATTTCAAGAAAATCTTAGAAAACTTTAGAAAATTTTAAAGCCACTGAAATCTCAGAAAATGGAAAAAGCAAAAAAAAATTTATAATTTAATATTTTGAAAGTTCAGAGGAGGCTAAGCCGCTCTTGTCTCCTCTGACGAGCCGCCCCTGGGTTATAAGTACAAGTACACATTCAAAAAATATAAATTATATTATGTGGATTAAAATGATTGGGAACACTTTTGTCGGTAAACCGTAGGAATATTTTTTATTATTCCTTTAAAAATAATATGGACTCAAGTGACACTCAGACACTGGGTGTATTATTTATTCTAGGGGAAGTCCCAGCAAAAATTTATCTTATAGCGCATACAATCTATGGCGCATACTCTTCAACCGTTTTTCAGGCTGTACTGGCTGCAGTTGTGAACAAACAAATCAGTTATCACTTAAAACTCGGGAGTACCGGTTGTTGTATTTGTTAAGTGCTGGTGCTATTTTTTATGAGAAACTATTAATTTTCGAAAATATTTATCTGTCGATTATTTATACATTTGTAGGTAAGCAACATTAATTTTCAAAAATTGTGTTTGTTATGCCGATGCCATCAATATAATAAAGAAAATTTGTGTTTTCTTTGTATTATAAAAATTGTGATTCGTGCACTTTTTTCCAAAGCCTTTTCGGATGCCTCGTTGTTAATGTTAGTTTTTATTTATATGTAACAAATAATTCATTATTGAATATTTAAACTTAATTAATAATAATTATTGCAGTAAAAAAACTCGGACATTCCTATGCTTTTGAATTCGTGTTTTGTCGTATAAAAATTGATTTTACACCAAATCTATTTCTACATTTTGTGTTGCAAATCACCAAATTTAAATCTGTGGGATGATTTAGATCACAATTATTGGAAAACCCCCGTAAACAATAGGAAACACTTAAACAATGGTTCCGACATATTAAAAAAATCATAGTATCCGTCGGGTGCTTTTTCCGTTAAAATCTTTTTAAACAGAAAAAATAAGCTTAGTGTCCCATTTGTTTTTTTGTCAGTTCCTTCAAGTTGGACCCTCTATTTTGAAATTTAAAATTATTTTGTAGGTAACTTGGAAGAGCTTAGGGGGCGTACGTGAGGCGTTTAGGGGGGGGGGTCGAGCCGAATCTCACCACATCTCACGTGGGGGAGAGGGGGGGTCTCAGCAAATATCACGTAATTTTTTTGTGTTAACTATTCTTAAATAAAAATAATTAAGCAAATTATGCTTTTTCAATAAATCCAACGCAATCCAGCACAGATTAACGTATTTACACTAAAAATACGCATTTTAAAAAATCTCACCTGAGATTAGAAGGGGGGGAAGGAGTCAAGCCAAATCTTACGACATCTCATCAAGGGGGGCGCACAGTGATCTAGATTTGAAAAAAGTGGGACATTATCAATTTATTGAAACTTCGAATATTACAATATGAATATTGAAGAAGCAGAAAAGAAGGTTTCGAGTAACAGAAATTTACATTTTTACTCCTTTTTATAACAAATGACGGCAGGTTTTGACTATATGAACCAAGCGTACTTTGATTGTCACTTAATAAGGAAAGCAATACAACAAAAATGCACTTTTAGATATCAGCAATGAAGTCTTCTTTTTCCTTAAAACGGCACAGTTTTAATTTAATCGCTTTCTATTAATGTATTTTAAAAAATTTAATGTTTTTAAAACATTAATATGCATCATATGACGTTCGCTGTGAAGACATGCTGAAATACAATAAATATACCCATGCTTGTTGTAAAATTAGATCTACAAATCGATTCGCATTACTTCGAGTCTTAAAATTTTATTCATCAGTTTTGTTTGTTTGTACAGTAGGCATATCAAGTACAATCAGGTGCAACAAAGTGCAAACATTTATTTTATCGCCATTTTTGACGATAAGTGGATTATCTGAGAAATTGATTATTTGGTGTAGAAATATCCCAAAATTTTTCTATATTTTTCCTAGTAATTATACTAGGAACTATAATTATTAACTATAACTATAATACTATTAATAATAGTAATATTAAAAAAAAATTTTCAACAGTATCGAAAATAATCAAAAAAGTTTTATTGTGTAAAGTTGTAACTGGTAAAGTTGTAACTGGTAAAGTTGTTTCAGATTACAATATTTTTAAACTAACAACACCAAAACCCCGTGAATACAAAAATTAATAACAAAACTCGAAAAAAGGATTAATGTCCCACTTTTTTCAAATCTAGATCACTGTGTGGCGGGGGGGTCTAAAAATCGTCAAAATCACCTCACGTAATTAATGGACGCCCCCTTACGAAGTGTTTGCCGAATGCTGTAAATTATGTTGTAAGTACCGAGTTCCTTAATTTTTTATCAGCAGAAACCCGTTTTTGGGCCGAGAGGGGCCAATTTGGGAATTTTTTATTTTTTTAAAAATTTCCGTTTTCACTTTAAAAATTTTAAAATTTCCTGGTGAAGTGCGGCGATTGCTGTAAATTTTTTTAAAAGTGCTGGGAGCTTTAGATTCTGATTAACCCTCTTATGTTCCCGGATCGGGGTACCGGGTACTTTTTTGACTTTGACAGTGTATATCTCTGTTTGTACTTATGTACAGCTGCTGCGTGCTGGGATTTTACACAGGGTCGCTGTTTGAAAACTAAACAGACAGGATTGGGGCCAGCAGAATTTTTTTTTCATGAAATGCAAAAACACGTCAATTTTATCATCGAGGGGGACAACTTTTGCGACCATTGTCACTCTCGTATTGTTTCATCCCTTCGCGCTGTGATGACAACCCCTGAAATGTTAATAGGGATGATATGGCAAGTGCAATAATTTTTTTGAAGTTTTATCAATTATTCAGCAAAAAAATTGAAGTTGCAAAAATGCGAAATAAATACGATATTTCAAAACATTTAAGAAAAAAAAAGTTGAAAACGCTTGGACAGGTTGATTTTAATTTCAAGGGGGCTACATTTAGTGCTATTCATAAACATGCCAAGTCAGGGAAATTAAATTTTCAGCAAAGGAAAATTATTTAACTTAAAAAAAAATTAATTTTACAATAATATATTTTTTTTAAATTAAAAATTAAATTTTTATACATTACGTTTCTTCTTTTTTATCTTTTTATCTTCCGATTTATCGAAATATCAGGGAAAATTTTGATTCTCTGCCAGGGAAATCCCTGAAAAGTCATGGAATTTGGTGTACTTGGAATTTTAAGGTTCCCACTCGTCTGGAAAGTCTTGAAAAGTCAGGGAATTTAATATTTATCTAATTTTGCCTGAGGCGAGACAGGGAATTTTTCATTTTTAGCCCCGAGTCAGGGAAATTAAATATTCAATCAGGGAGAACTATTTAATTTAAAAAAAAAATTTAATATTAAATAATAAAATAAATAATAAAAATTTAAATTAAAAAAAAAATGAATTATTTTTAATTTTAAAATTAAGTTTTTAAAGTTTTTCTGAATTTAATGTATTTTACTCGGAGCTTATTTTTTAAATTTTTTAACAAAATGGATAACTTTACATCATAATTTATAGCATTCGCCAGCACTTCGAGAGTAAACTTTCGAATAAAATTTTAAAAAAAGGGGGAGTGCGTCAAGTTGGGCCGTCCAAATTTTTAAATTTTAATTTTCCAACGATAATTTAACAGGCTCTGTACTTAATAAAAAATTATAGTATTCGTCAGTACTGGAAAAAATGAAAAATTTAAAAGTGGAAGGGGTGAGTTACGTTGGTCCCTTTCGGCCCAAAAACGGTTTTCTACAACATTTACATCAATTTACAACATTCAACACTTGGCGAGCTTTTCCAAATTACACAAAAAAAAATTAAATTTCAAAATGGAGGGGCCAACTTGACTGAGCATTTTTGCCTGGTAAAGAGCTCTTAAATTAATTCAATTCCTGTAACTGTTCTCGTTTGTACGCAATTTTAATCAATTTTTTTTTGTGTCCGTCAAGTATGTATAAATTAATTTTGTCAAGGTAAAGTCAGGGTAAAGGTAAAAAAGGGTAAAGTAAAGTCAAGAATTCCTCATTTTTAGTGCCAAGTCGGGGAAATTAAATTAAATATTCCGGTGATTTCCTTTGGTTTTTTATGAAATTTCGTAATAATGTCCATATAACTAATTTTCTAAACCTTTTGTTTATGTTATATTAAATCACAATAATTACTCACTTAACATTTATGATATATTTGTGTATTATTTTATTAAAAGATTTAACCAATCAGGTTCCAACTTACAACTCTCCTTCTCTCACCCCTTCGGCTTCCTCTTGTAATAATTTTTCGAAGGCATTGAGCGATATCGACAATTCCTCCTGCTGTTCTTTCTTCTTTTTTAAATAGTCAGCCGCCAATTCTTCATCAATTTTTCGTTTCCGAATACGCTGCGCTGCGACTTTTTTTTTCGCAATCTTAATATTAAGACGGCAGTTGTCGCTTTCGCAAAAATTTTGCAATATCTCTGTCAAAGATTGTGTAAGAACATTGGTGTATTCTAATTTAACTTGCCAATCTTCATATTTAGCAAATGACATAGCCTTCGCTAAAGTCTCTTGTATAACCATTCGAAATTGTGGTGACGACATTTTCTGATTTCTAAAAAAAGGTAGTAAAATGATTCTTGCCTGGCCTTGATTGTTTTCTTTGCTGTTTTCTCGATTTACGATTGCTACTCACTGTCGTTTCACTTGAACTTGTGTTTGTCTTGTTGACTGATTCCTTTTTGTTTATATAATAAACTATTTAGGAATAGTCTGTTGCTAATAGTCTGCACCTGAGGTACAGGGATTATCCCTTCTTTAGGATTTTCTTCCTCCAGGGGGGTCTCGGCCTCCTCAGGGGGGGGGGGCGAATTTTTTTCTGGCCGGTTTCTTTTTGTTTTGTCCCCTGGTTGGTCGGATCCTCTTGGGTATTTTCTTCCATTACCAGGTTGGTTTTGTCCCCTGATTGATCGGATCCTTTTGGGTATTTTCTTTCGTTACCAGGTTGGCTTGGCTGACTTCATTGGCGGGAATTGAGTTTTGTAGAACACGTGGATTCGGATCCAAACTCGATTTCGTTTTCACGGTTTCGAATTTTATTTATTTTACTTTGTATCTGATAATAATATCGCACTTGCGATGTTACACCACGTGTTTACTCCACCGCTGTCAAACTCCGAACTCGAACAACTCAAATCAACTGTGAACATACGAACAAACATACGGACATTCATTTTTATATCTAAGGAGATGAAAGGATTAACGACCCTGTATAAAATAATCCGATGACTTCATTGGTCGTCACCTTGAAGGTCGGATTTTTACGCGAAAATGAATGCTAATGCATACTATACTATGCCTATAACCTTCCCGCAAGTGTTAGCAATAAGTTGGCCAAGTTTCATCGCAATCGGATCAACGGTACGGCAGTGCATAACATACGAACAAACAAACATTCATTTTTATATATAAGATTTTCGAAAAATTTAATAATGTGATTAAAATATATAAAAAATAAACGATTCGTGACGTGACAATTTAAGAAATCCCTTTTGTACAGTGGATTTCCTTCTACAAGGTTGTTGAAAGATTTTTTCGGATTTTCACCTAGATTACCTTAAGATTTCTTTCTGCAAAAAATTGACAAAGCAAAACTAACGATTTCTACGTTATCCTAATGTACTAATTTTCTAAGATTTCCATCGATTTATTAACATTTCCTGAGATTTTTTAAGATTCAAGATTTAGCGAATTTCAAGATTAATAGAAAGTTCCCAAATTTCCTACTTGCCGTTCTCGAATATATTTATTTCAAAAGTTAGAATTTTTTTTTACATTTTTATGAAACTAATGATTTATTTTTTTATTTAGGCAATCTCGGACCGATCATGTCCCACAGTAATTGGAGAACCGAAAGTTCATCCGATTCTGAGCCGAGTTCATCCAATGAATTTAGTGCTTGGGGTCAACAGCGCTATTCCCAAAGTGGTGCAAGTAATGTTGATCCACGCAGAAATCATCCAAAATCTTTTAATGACGTGAAAACACTGGACGAATTATGGCAGAAAAATTCAAGCGAGATCATCATGGAGTTGATCATCCAGCAAGAATCCTTTTCTGAGTTTTTAGAATCAAATTTGGAACCCGATTGGATTGTGTTGACCATCGCGATTCTTTCCAAAGCGTTTTCTTCTTCCTTTACCGAGAACAAACTTACTGTTTTAAACGTTGCAGCGAAGGCTTCGTTCATTGATACTCTGGAAAAATATATTGCGAATCTACAATACGAAGAGACAAAAACCCGCGAACTGAATAAATATTTTTGGAACAACACTGATACATTTTTTGTTAATGTGATTTATGTGTGCGAAACTTTAATTGAACTCATTCCGACTAAGGCTTGCGAAATTTTGCCAAAGTTATTGAGAGTTTTAAACTTCAGTCTTCCAACTCTTCGAGAGTTGCAAAGGATCGAAGTGAGCGAAACGACAAACTCAAAAATTAAAACTTTGATAGGGAAATTGGATTTGTGTATGGAGGAATTGGTTCAAAAGAAACAAGATAACGAAAATCGGTTAACGCCACCCAACGATTTTAGAACATTGAGCGTATATCCTACTTGCGAAGAAATTTTAAGTTCGGATCCAGCCTTCGTCAGGAAAAATATAATCGAGGGACGGTACAATAATGTCGATCACTATTTGGATGTGCAATTTCGATTGCTGAAGGAAGATTTTGTTGCACCCTTACGACAGGGTATTGCGGAATATTTTGACCAATTGCTGGGGTCTAATCGGTATAAGAAATTTTCCAACGTCAAGATTTATACTGACGTAGTTTTTCGATCACCGATTTTTGAAAAAGACAAAGTAGCTGTGATTTTGAAGTTTTCAGACAAGAAAGCGCAGGAGCGAATTTTCACGGCTCGTTCCAAAAGTTTTACTTATGGATCGTTAGTTTGCTTCACGAAAAACACTTTTGAGTCGGTTTTGTTTGGAAAAGTAACCGATAAAGATTGTAAAGAAAAACATCTTATAATTAGTTTCGAAATGGAGTGCAATAATTTCGAATTGAATGTCCCATACTTAATGGTGGAATGTAAAATTTTCTTTGAACCCTATTATCACGTGCTAAGAGCTTTACAATGCATGTCGGAAGCTAATTTTCCAATGAAAAATTACTTAGTCGATGTCGATTCCAATGTTGAGCCACCTGGTTATTTTGATGGAGACTCTTCAGGCTTTACAATTCAGGAACAAAGCGTGGATTTATTTGGTAATAATTGGCCCACTGCCGATGAGTGCCAATTGAATTTGTCTCAGTATTTAGCTTTCAAAGCTGCCCTAACCCAAAAGTTTGTTGTGATTCAAGGACCTCCTGGAACGGGAAAAACTTATTTAGGGCTTCAAATCGTGAAAACACTGCTGCACGAAGATAATATCAAGTTTTGGTATAATAACACTCCAATCCTAATAGTTTGTTATACAAATCACGCTTTGGATCAATTTTTGCAAGGCTTAATATCCACTACGGACAAAATTGTGCGAGTTGGTGGAAGGTCAAAATGTGCAGAGCTGGACAATTTTAATTTAAGAAACGCTAGGAAGGATTGTAACATAAATCTTGAAGCAATGTATTTTTGGAAATCTAAGGTAGAAAGATGTTTAGATGAACTTCAAGATTTCAGTGAAAAACTAAAACTATTAAAGAAGTATGATAAAATTATAGATTTTAAGAATTTTGAAATCATTGATGAAAATATCACCAATAGCTGGTTTACCAGTGCTTCCAATAAGGATCTACTTCATTGGTTATTAGCTGAACACAGACATAGGGACTTAAAATTTAATTCCAATGCAATTGAGGTTTGTCAGTTTTATTTAATCCTTACCTATTTATTTATTTTTTACATATTGTTATCCACAACAGTGGCGTAGCCAGGAATTTAGTTCGGGGGGGGGGGGGGGCACTACCTCAAACTATTCAAAAAATTTTTTTTTAGCCGGACAAAGGGTTTATTAACCGAAATTAAAAATTTCGAGAGGGGGTGGCTCCCCAGGCCCCCCCAGGCTACGCCACTGATCCACAATTCTAGAACGGTTGTATAATGCGAGGTGTACGAGTGTCACTTAATTTTGTAGAATTTGAAATTGTAGTAAAAATTGGAAATTTTAGAATTTTCATAGAATTTATTTTAAATTATCTTGCAATTTTTGGAACTTTTACATAATTTTTGGAAAATTTTAATAGAAATAGTACAATTTCGCATTTTGGTAGGTGCATGTCGCTGGCTCCCTCAAATCGAATATTTTATTAACATTGGTGTCAAATGTTTGAGCTTTATTTGAGGCTCAAAGAGCTTCTATTTCCGTCGTTGGAGCCGCAACGGTCGCAGAGTTATTCGCGAAATCGGGGGGAGGAGGGGGGGCGTGGACATGTTTTTTAATTTTTTGTTTTTTTTTTCAAAAATTTTGCGCAATTTTGGTGTCAATCGATAGAGCTTCGTTTGAGATTCAATGAGTTTCCATATTCATCATTGTAATTTTGTTCAAAACTATAGGTGTTTTAAATTTTGTCCACCTCCGAGCAAGTTGCGTTGGAAAACCCTTAAATTTAATTTCGTAAACATATTGAATTTGTAAACAAACGAATTAAGCTCCAAAAGTAAAGTTTTTAAAAAAATATATTTTATTAGTTAATAAATTTTAGAACATACTTGACTTCTTAGTAAAATCTTACTATTAATTAATTGATTGCGATTTTAAATTTACTACCACTATTATAGTGGTATAATGTTCTTTTGCTTCATTATTTTCATTTTACCTGATTTTAGCGAAGGGATTGGGCTGCGAGGCAGTTTTTTTTATTTTGTTTTCGCTCTACAATAGATTTATATAGAGTTAATCGTAGACAGTTCTGTCAAAAAATTGGTTTTATACATTAATCTCTTCACAAAGGTCGTGTTCGGTCTGGCACTTTTTTCGCTTTGAAAGCTTGACGAAAAAAGCTTGTGAAATGTGCGTTCGCTTTGGAAAAATGCGAATTTGGAAACGGCAAAGACGTGTTATGTCATGAATGTGTATAATAGTTAAAGCGAACAAATTCAAATTCATTTGAAATTTCTCGCCACAAACCAAAAGTTCGAAGCTTGAACCAAAAGTTCAAAAAAGCGTGTAAAGCCTTTAAAATGGGCGGAGCCAAAGCATTTGAAAGTGCAGAAAGTGCCAAACGGAAGGGGTAGAAAGTGTTTCGAAGCGAAAAAAGTGCTATACCAAACACGGCCAAAGTCGAATTTATGAATTACTTTTGATTACCTCAGCTGCCGCGAAGAAATGCCCAAAATTGTTACCGGACTACGGATAATCGGGGTTCTACTGTAATTAATAGAGATGAGATTTTTAGGTTGTATAAATTCAAAAAAAGGTAACTAAAAAGGTACTAATAAAAAGTATTTTAGGTTAGTATTTTGTAATTTTAGGTAAAACCACCACTAATTAGGTACCAAAATTTTAATGGCTTTTTCAATATTTTTGCTATCGAGGTTTTGTCTTCTCGTATGTAACAGCCCCGGGATAGGGGACGCCGAAAAACTAGTTTTTATGCCAAATAATTGATACTTTTCCGGAAAATTTTTCAACACTTCAACCATTTATTCCACTTTTTCGGCCATTCGTGCCTGTCATCGAAACCGTTATCGGAGCGGAATCTTGTTAATCCATTCATGCGAGTCACGTCGAGGGCAATACTCGGTTACAATGTTTTTAAACATTGAAAATTACCTCTCTACATCGCAAGATGTTAAACTATGTATAACTAATATGTAAATTGCACATTTTGAAACTATTTTTGACATATAATAATTTGTTTTACAGCAAAAGTTTTTGGACATTTTTTGTTAAAAATTTTATTGTCTTCAATTTTGTACGTATACATTTTTCTATTTTGTAGCCCCTTTTTCACGGACAGCGACATAAACAAGACTCGGTAAAATACAGAAAATATTGTCACCTGTTTGTGTCTCAAAATCGGTGCTACGAAAACGAAAAATGTATAAGTAGTTTTTGTTGCAAATTTCATTCCGTACATTTTCGTTTATATACATTTTTCTATTTTGTCACAGCGTTTCTGAGATACAAATGATAATATTTTTTGTATTTTACAGTCTTGTTTATGTCGCTGTCAGTCAAAAACGGGGAGACAAAATAGAAAATTTTATAGGTAAATTTCCAAAAAGTTTTGCTGTAAAAGCGAATTTTATATGTCAAAAAACGGTTTCAAAATGTGCAATTTACAATGTTTACATAGAAGGGTTTGAATATTTTCGTTAGCCTCTGTATGTCCCTAGTGCTTTTTAAAACTTTTTTTTTTATTTTTTTTTTATTTTATTTTTTTTTTTATTTATTATTAGCTTCACTTTTTTAATTTTTAATTTTCTGAAAAAAAAAGTAAAAAAATTAAATTTTTATGGTTCTATTCAAAAACGCAATTTTAGCTTCACTTGTAACTACCTGCGAAATATAAAATCTTACACTTTTAGTTTAGACTACAAAACTTATGAGTGATTTAATTAGATAATCGGATAATCTACTTAACTACTTAAGATTTATGACTTATCAGACTTTGTTTAAGATTGAAAAGTTTAAAATAATATATTATAGTTTTAAAAAACCAAAAAACACGCTTTTATGACTTACTAAAAATTAAAAAATAATTAAATTTAACCCTTTCGGACACCTTGTAGTCAATTGATAATTGGTGACTGAAAGGGTTAATAAACTAATTCAAAAAGCGTGGAGCGCTTTGTTTAAATTAATTAAAATAAGACACATAACCAAAACGCGATCCACGCTTTTTGAATTAGTTTATTAACCCTTTCAGTCACCAATTATCAATTGACTACAAGGTGTCCGAAAGGGTTAAATTTAATTATTTTTTAATTTTTAGTACGTCATAAAAGCGTGTTTTTTGGTTTTTTAAAACTATAATATTTTATTAAAGTCAAAATGTAGGTGTCAATCCGGGGGGTCTGGGGGGCATGGAATGCCCTCCAGTACATTCTTTATCAAATACCTCGAATTGACGGATTCAGATGAGAAATATTTACCAATGAGGTATTTGGCATAGGTTGCACTAGAGGGCATTCCATGCCCCCCAGACCCCCCGGATTGATACCTACGTTTTGTGAATTTAAGGGGCAATTAGGTACATAGTAATTGTACATAGGTACATAGTTCTATTATGTTGCACCGATTTTGAGATACAGGTAATAATATTTTTTGTATTTTACAGTCCTCTTTAAGTCGCTGCTAGTCAAAAAGGGGGTGACAAAATTAAAAAAAGTATAGACACAAAATTAAAGATATTGAAAATTTTAACAAAAAATGTTTAAAAAGTTTTGCTGTAAAATCGATTTTTATATTTCAAAATCTGTTTCAAAATTATAAATACGTCCTCAAATCTTAAAATCAGAAAAAAAGTTTTAAAAATTCAAAAATAGGTACTTTTTAGCAAATTTTTAACATATTTTTCCATTAAACAAATTTTAGTTCTAATAAAATGTAAATAGCAGGGTAAATAACAAAAAGGTAAAAACCTAACAATCTCATCTCTAGTAATTAATAAACTTCCAAACTTACTTTACTTATTAATAAAATGGTATTATTTAATTTAATAATTAAATTCATTTAATACGAAATACGATACGTACAATTGCCCCCCTACGCTTATATTGTTTACGCTTATAATTTATAAAATATAATTTAGGAGGGGGGAGCGAAAAATCGTATTTAATTTTAAGTAATTAATTTCATTATTAAATTTAAAAAAATATTTAATTATTAAATAAATTTATTACAATTTTAAATTATAATTGTGGGGGGGGGAGCGAAAAAAATAATTTTTTGACAGAACTGTCTACGACTAACTCTGTATAAATCTACTGTACACAATAAAAACGTTTTCTTAGAATCAAAGAAACTGTTTTGTTTGAATAATTTTTTTTAAGCAAATAAATATTGTTTAATTTATATAAAATTTTTTTGGTTCAACAAAAATTTATTTAAATAAAAAAAAAATTGAAGTAACTAAATATTTTAGTTGCGTGTATTCGGGCAACTAAATTGATTTAAATAAAATTATGTTTGAACAAAAATATTTTATTTAAATTAATCAAATATTTGATTTAAAAAAATTATTCAAACAAAATAATTTTATTATTTAATTCAAAGAAAACGTTTTTACTGCGCAGAAATATTAATAAAATAAAGTTTTGAAAAACATCATGTCCCATCCCTCCCCCCACAATTTTGCAAATAGCTCCGCGACCGTTGAAGCTCAAACGACGGGAATGGAAGCCATAGAATAGAATTTCTAGTTCTTTTCTAAGCAAATAGGTAAATCTAGGTAAATAGTTACTAACTATATCATTCATCTATGGGCTCATTCAAGATTGAAGCTGATTGAGGCTCAAACGTTTGACTCCAATTTAGATAAAAAAATTGATTTGGGGAGCCGGGGGGGGGGGGGGGGCACCGAAATATACCTCATTTAGGAGGAATTTTTGGTTCGATGCTGTACTACTTCTTAAAAAAATGTAACTTTCTTTTAGCTATCAGAACTTGTAGAAGAAGAAAGTAATGAAGATACCACACAATTTGAAAGTTATCGTGAAGTGGATGACGTATTTGGTATTTTGTCAAGGTCTCCGATGAGGCTGTTTGATCTAACAGTTTTGACTTCCAAACTTCAACTGCTGTATCAAATTGCAAGCATCCAAGTAGAATTGGAAGAAATGGAATCCAATAGCAAAAATGAAACAGAAGTTATGCTAAAATGTGAATTTGAAACATATTTGGGCGATCTTTGGGAAACCTACCAGTATTTCCAGGTAATACACTTTTGTAGATTGTTGACAATACTGTACTAATCAGAAAATTCTTTAGATGAAGATGCGAGATGGAGAAATTTCACCGCCACCCGTGAAGCCCCGAAATGTAAACTATCTTTCGCCCTACCGCATGCATCCCAACGATCGGTGGAATTTATACTTTTATTGGTTAAATACGTATCAGCATTACGTGGAGGCGCAGCTTGTCGAACTGAAAAAATACAGCGAAATTAGAAACCTCGTAGATGCAGAAGTAATCAAGAAGAAGTTGGTAGTGGGAATGACTACCTCTTGTGCCGCACGTCTTCAAACAACCTTGCAGATCCTCAAATGTAAAATCGTAGTGGTGGAGGAAGCTGCCGAAGTTTTGGAATCGCATGTTACGGTTTCCCTAACGAATCATTGCCAACATTTAATTTTAATTGGCGATCACCAACAATTACGTCCAACCACGGCCGATTATCGTATCGAAAAAAAATTTAATTTGGGTATCAGCATGTTTGAACGAATGATACGCAATAAAATCCAATGCAATACGTTAAATGTCCAACATCGCATGCGTCCAGAAATTGCAAACTTAATCGTGCCCCACATTTATCCCGAACTGGAAAACCATTACTCCGTTTCCAGTTTTCCGCCAATTTTAGGAATGCAATCCAGCTTATTTTTTATTCACCATGAACACCAAGAGTTTGGCGAATTCGACACTAAATCGAATTTGCACGAAGCAAAATTCTTAGTCAATCTTGCATGTTACTTGAGACGAAATGGTTACCAACCCGATGAGATAACAATCTTGGCCGCTTATTCTGGACAATTCTTAGTCTTGCGTGACGAGATTGAAAAGTACGGGGAGTTTCTTGCTGGAGTTCGAATTTGCGTTCTCGACAACTACCAGGGGGAAGAGTGCAAAATTATTTTGCTTTCTTTGGTGAGAAACAATCATGATGGAAAAATTGGATTTTTGAAAACTGAGAATCGCGTTTGCGTCGCTTTATCGCGAGCCAGAGAAGGTCTGTACATTATGGGCAACATAAATCTGTTATGTGATAACAGCACGGTGAGCATAAAAAATATAACATTAGGTATACTTATGTGATTTTTACCACAAATTTATATTGTAGATTTGGCCCAAAATTAAGAAAGTTTTAGTGAAGCAAAACAGTCTAGGAGATTATTTACCCCTTCGTTGTGAAAACCATCGAGATCAGATAACGAAGATTAAAGAACCGGAAGATTTTGATAATAAGGCAGCAGAAGGAGGTTGCAATAGAATATGTGGAAGTTTGTTGAAGTGCGGACATAACTGCTCAAAAACTTGCCACATTTTGGATAGTGAGCACCAAATGTATGTGTGCGAAATTCTGGTGACTGCAACGTTGAAATGTGGGCATGAAGTTTTAGATAAGCCATGTTACGCTGATGTAAACAGATTTAAATGCACTTTTACGTGTAATGCTCGAATTGCACCTTGCGGACATTTGTGTATATTTCGTTGTCACATTAATAGCGATCCAGAACATTTAAAAGAGGTAATTTTTTTAATTTTAAAATTTCTTACATTCTAATAAATTAAAAGTATTCGACTTCATCTTTAAACCACCGACGTGCATGAATGGATTAACGATATATTTTTATAAAAATATCACAAAGTAAAACCTATTGTGATAGAGGATACGTGATATATACTTATATATTATCATAGGTGATAGGTGATGTATAGTTGATATAGGTGTTACAGGACACTTTTCTAAGCACAATATTTAACAAAATTTTTTTTTTAATTCAAACAAACGAGGTTTGGGACATGGTTTAGGACATATCCCAAGCTGGAATGACCACTTCGGAAAAAAAATTCGGACTATATCCCGGGATTTAGTGTTCTTTTGTTGCTCTTAAATCGTAAAAATCCCGTAGCCTAATCATCAACTCTAAAACCGGGAATGGGACCGGTGCACAATCGATTCAGCGCCAAACCAATTGGAAGTGTGGGTGTGTGGGACCACCCTAAAGAATATTCTTGCTGGAGTTTAATCTATGAATTAATTAAAGATATCCTAAATTTCCTAAGAATTCCTTGGGAAGAAAATAGTATTCTTAAGGTTTACTAAGATTTTATAGAATTTCCTAAGATACCCTAAAGCTTGCTTGGATTTCTTTTCACTTTAGTATATCACGATTTTCCCTTCGGTTTTCCAGTTAGTACAAAACTAAGAAGAAATCGCCAGAAAAATTGTGTGTATACTAGTGAAGGAAAATCTGAAGAAATTCTGGAAAGTTCTAAGACATCTTAAGAAACAGATTCTTAGAAAATTTGTAGAAATATAAAAAATTTCAAGAAATCCATAGAAATTTCAAAAAATCTCAGGAAACTCGAGAAAATTTTAGTAAATAGGAAATGGAGAGAAATACAGACAATTATAGGAAATTCGAAGGTATCTTAACCCGTGGTAACCACACCAGTGCAAATTCGCACCACCTAAAATTTCTTTTTCTTAGCTTTCTTTTACGGCGCTTTGTAACGGTATCCCTTTATAACAACAAATGTGTTGTCACCTTAGGTTATTACCTGAAAAAGGTTCCGGCAAAATTCGTTTCAAAACTACAGTTCTAGCAGTGCGTCAAGTGAAACGAGGTGCAAATTAGCACTAGTGTGGTATTAACGTTAGTAAAGTTAATGCGCGATTAAATCTTTTTTCTGCATATTAGATGCGGCCTTTGCATCGAATGGGTTAATAAAATAGATTATGATTAAGTTATTATATATTTCTTATAGATATGTTTCGATTTTTCTACTTTTTTCAAAAAAATACTTACATTTTGCTATCATAGATCTACCATGTACTCTATATTCTACCTTTAAAGTATACCATATTTTCAAACACCCTTAAAAAATCCTCAATGATCTGTTATGTTAATGAAATATTTTTTTCCACAAAGTACAATATTTGAACATAAATTTAAAAAAAAAGAAACATCATTTATGTCCTGAAAAAAAAAATCCTGAAAAATGGATCGGAAGAGGAGGAACTATTATTAATTGGCCAGCAAGATCCCCACTTTAATTTCCCTTCCCTAATTAAGGGAGAGGGTAACGAATGCTATTGTGGCTCATGACCAAACAGAAAATGTTATAAATAATACTATACAATATCTTTTAAAACAATCACTGCTCTGTCTATTGAAAGTGAGGGTGGTTATTTTGAACATTTACGTAAATTATTATGGAATAGTTTAACTTTAATTAATAAAATAATTTTTCAATAAAAATAAAAAATTTGTAAATTTAATTTTTTGTTTTGTAGCTACTTTGTTTATTATTTTCTGATTTTCTATGAAATGGATTGGCATTTCAAAAAATTTTACAAGACAAAAGTTGTAGTCCGTTAAATTTCCTATCCGCAATGAGGCGTTAGATTTTTTGTAAAATGTTTCGTTTAGAAGATACAGGGTTTTAAAAAAAAAACAAAATAAAACACAGAGAAAAAAACAATCCTCGCAATAATTTTGAAGTAAATATCAATTATAGTAAATTTTATATCAAATTTAGTAAAATTTACTTCAAATTTAGTGAAATTTACTTTAAAATGGGTTTGATGCTGATTTGAAATTTTTCTCTGTGCAAGATCGAATTTTTTAACATTTTTGTACTTACTTTAATTCATAACTCAAAAGCCGTGGATTTTCGACAATTACAGGTTAAACCAGTGGCGTAACAAGCAGGTGAGGGTGAGGGACCCGTGTGCGAAGTTGTTAACGGGGGCCCTGCTTTTATAAAAGACAAAAAATAGTATATTATACATCATGGGACTAAGGTGCTGCTTTTCATCTCGCGTGCGAAGGTTTTTGCACGAGGTGTTAGCCGAGTGCAAAAGTCCCGCAAAGGCGGGAGTAAAGTGAGCACTTTACTCCCGGAATTGTGAAAAAACAATTTGTATACAGGACTCGGAATTCCGAAGATTTCCATGCAATTCCAGTGATTCCCAAGGAATTCCTTCCAAGCAACAGTAGATATACAGACAAGTAACTACCCCCCCCCCCCCTATTTAATTTTATTAAAATTTGAAAATTATACCTTAATTCTTATCAAAAATATATAGATGAGCTTTTTTCTGTTTCAATTTTCTGAGATTTCCTTGATTTTTCTAAGATTGTCTAGATTTCCTAAAATATCCTAGAATTTTTCTGTGATTCCCCTCTTCACAAGATGTCCTAAAATCCTGAAAATTTTTAGATTTTTCCGAGATTTTTTTGGATATTTTTCTAAGATTTTCTAGAATTTTCTATTTTCTCCAATTTTCTGCATTTCCTAAGATTGTAAAATTAATAAGATTTTCTTGATTTCCTAAAAAATTTTTGGATTTCTTAAAAAACATTCGGATTTCTTCAAATTTTCCGCTCGTTTTTTTTCAAAAAAAAACCTGGACCTAAAACCTGGAAATGTCAGGATTTGATTTTGAAAATTTAGTGGGAATGATACCCACTTTACCTCAATAAGAGAAGACTGCCAAAATATTATATTTCATTGTGAATATTAAAACTTAAGGGGGTGTTCTAGTCTACAGGCATGAATTTTCGGGCGGTTTTTGAAGCTCTGTACAAACGAAACAAAACATTTTTACTATCCACTTTTTTACCATTTGTTTATTGATATTTTAAGATTACATAAAAAATTAACCGAAAAAAAAACTCAAAATTCAGAAAGTTATGAGGTTGCAAAGTGGGAGGTCAAAAAAAAACTGGTGTTCACGATATCTCAAGTTCTAATAAACCGATTTATTTGAAATTTGGTATGAATGTTCTTTATACATTCAAAATACAAAATTTTTAATTTTCTAATATTTTTAAAAAATTTGGATTTGTTAATAAAGCATGCAAATAAAATGTGTTTTTCTTCAAACGGCCGCCATTTTGTGAAAAAAATTTTGTTCTACTTATAGCGGCATCTATAAAAAACATTCACACCAAATTTCAAATAAATCAATTCATTAGAACTTGAGATATCGTGCACACCAGGACACCCTTTTTTATTTGGACCTCCCACTTTGCCAGCTCATAACTTTGTAAATTTAGAGTTCTTCTCTTTGCTTAATTTTTTATGTAATCTTAAAATATGAATAAACTACTGATAAAAAATGGATAGTAAAAATATGATTTGCTTCGTTTGTACAGAGCTTCAAAAACCGCCCGAAAATCATGCCTCTAGACTAGAATACCCCCTTAAATTAATTAATTAAAAAAGTTAAGCAGTACAACTGATAATGAGGGTTCTTTTAGCCGGGGGTCCGTGTGCGTCGCACCCACCGCACTCCGGTAGTTCCGCCCGTGGGTTTAAATCTAATTTGGCGATTATTTCACGCTCTTAAAAAAAGTGCTAAACGAAGAAATAATATTTTCGGAGCTATGGTCAAGTGAAAGTGAAAATTAAAAAGGGCTTACCTCTTGAGAGTTCGAATTTAGAAAAGTAATATTATTAAATATTTTTCTTAGAAACGTGTTCTATATCACCACCTAAGTTATGTAAAGAATATCCGGGGAGCGCCTGGAATATTTAGTAAAATTTTAGTATAAATAGTACAGTTAGCGAACGTTTGTGTAATTTTCGGAATTCATGTTGAATTTTTGAGAACCTTTCTGAAATAGTTGGCAAACAGGGGGATTTCTGAACACATATGCAGTTGGTAAAAAATTCCTGAAAGTTTTACCAACTCTAACGGGAATCTCGTTAGTGCATTCATGCGCGACGGAGGTAGTCTGATATCAGATAAGATCTAAACTAATGTTGTTATTTTATTTAAAGCGACGATGTTGGAAGCCATGCGAAAAGATTGCATTTGGTTGCACAACCAACGAGCACAAATGCAAGCAACTGTGCGCCGATGAATGTCTTCCTTGCAGAGTTAAAGTGAATAGAAGTTTTCCGAATTGTAGACACATGCAAGTCGCGGCTTGTAGTGCAGATATGAGCGACATGCGATGTTTGAAACCGTGCAAGAAACCATTTCCGTGCGGCCACAAGAGCCCAAAAACATGTTACGAAACTCGTGGAGGTTGTTTAGAACTGGTGAATAATTAATTAGGTTTCTGGATTTGAACAGACACTTAACGCTTTTTCTCGTTTCAGGTTTTGAAAATGTCTGATTGCGGACACAAGGTAAAGACAAAATGCAGTGAAACTCCTAATCGAAGAGATTGTCATGGTGCATGCACAAAACAACTTAAGTGCGGACATCCCTGCAAAAACAGATGTAACAAAGCTTGCACTAATCAGTGTTTAGAATTGGTTGAACATGATAATAATGCTGTTTGCGGACACAATTTCAAAGTTCCGTGTCACATGGTCACACAAAAATTACCTGGTAATCCCATCGAGTTGCTCAAGTTCTGTAGAGAACCCTGCTCAAAAATTTTGGAGTGTTCGCATAAATGTTCGGGCAATTGTGGCAAATGTTTTCAAGGACGCCTTCATTTGGTTTGTACTGAGAAATGCGACAAGACCCTCATATGTGGTCACAAATGTATGTCTCTTTGTGGTGACGTTTGCAAACCTTGCGAATTAAAATGCTCATCCAAGTGTGGTCACACTATATGTACGAAGAACTGCTGGGAGCCTTGCTCACAATGTAAAGCACCGTGTGCCAGAGAATGTAAGCATACTAAATGTAAAGCAAACTGTTCTGCTGAATGCGATGTCGATCCTTGCGAGAAACCTTGTGATGAACTTTTAAAATGTGGACATCCCTGCGTAGGTTTTTGCGGCGAACCTTGCCCTCCGTTGTGTAAATTATGCGATAACGAAATACTTACCAGATTATTTTTGGGTTACGAAGCCGAGGAGGATGCCAGATTTGTCCTTTTAGACGAATGTAAGCACGTCATAGAAAGCAAAGGTTTGCAAATGTATTTCCAACAGGGAGATACCAAAAATGAAGTTTTGGTCGGATCTAAGCGGTGTCCCAGATGCGAAACTCCGTTGGCATCAACTCTAAGGTACAAAAAATATATCCAAGAAACTAAAAAGGACATAATTAATCTTCAAATGAAAGATTATGGAAACTTTTATGAAAGAAAATCAAAATACCGAAACTTGATACAAAAAATGAATTATCTTCGCTCAGATATTGGAATATCTGAACAGTTTTTGCTTGATCCGTTAAGTAAATGTATTACAATGTTGACAAAACATAAGCAAACGTTTAATTTTAACATCTATAAAATTATTGAAACCAAATTCAGCATTTTGGAAAGCATCCATAAAATGAATTGGACGAAACTGGTGTTCGCTGATTCAAATAAACTTGGAAAATACTTGAATTATCTACTGGAGTTTTTGGGAATGGAAGATGCAAAATTCACCAGTCAAGTAATTTTTGACATCGACCGGGAGATGTGCCGATTGCAAAGAATGAACCAAATTGTTGAAAATTCGGTTCGTTTTTCAGATTTGGCCTATTTAAATGAAATTAAGAAATTTATATTGCAACCAATTCCATATACCATTGATTTTGATGATCGAGTGAAAGTTAAAGTGGATAAATTCTGTACACGGGGCTTCAAGGTTCCTAATTTGAAAAGTTACTCAATTTTAAAAGATTGGAATTTTACGAAGAGCTGCTGGTTTCATTGTCGCAATGGTCATTATTACATGGATTCAAGCGACCCCACCCAAATTTCCAAGTGTTATCAATGCTTGGAATAACGCGATATATTTTTTAATCTATTCTTTGTAATTAATTGTTTAAATTTGTTGTGTTTTCTATTGTTTTATGAAATTACTATTTTACAATGTAATCGCATTTTCTTATGTCAATCGTCTCATACAGGGAGTCCGAAACCTTTTTTTTACATTGAGCATCATTGTTATCATAAAAAATTGGCATGGAAACACTGCATAATAACTTTCCCCATTAAATTTGGGTATAAAAATTATCGTTCACCTCCTCTTTCCGGGTACCATTCGACGAGAAAGGCAGCGAGGAAGCTACAGTTCGCATCAAAAAGTCAAAATGTTGAAAAATTTGAAAACCCGTTTATTAAAGGGTAAATTTTCGTCCGCAACCCTCTTGCCGGGTACCGTTCGACGCGGAAGACCTCAAGGAAGCGACAGGTCGCATCCGCGGAGCTCAAAAATTGCGCTACGTGGGACGCGGGGCGTAAAACCCGAAAACATGTCAAAATTTCATAAACGTCAAACTTGAATTAATTTCCGAAAATTTTTAGAATCGAGTTGCGACGCGACTCGCATTCCGCCTAATTCGATATACGTGCTTTAGAATGAGATGTGACACGGTGCGATTAAATAATTTGGTTATAACAAATGGTGGTCCAAAAGTAATTGACACTTGAACTTTTTTTATTTTCTTTATCATTTCCGTAATTTTCAACTAATTTTGAGCTGGCCTCTAAGTTTAACTATGATGTACATTTATTCCAAATGTTTTGACAGTTGGTTGCGTGATTTAACCTGTGCAATGGATACTATTTCTTTTCATGTCCTAATCACAGACAGACATACAGACGAACATCCAACTAAAATTCATCAAAATCTTATCAGGACACATTTTAATACCTAACATTTTGATTTTTGAGTGGATTACAATACTTTCCCTTATACATACGTATACGTATGGGGAAAGTAAAAAACCAAATACTCTGCATCTTGTCAGAGAAATATGGCAATCACACGAAAACAAAGGACTGTAAAATTTACATAAGAATCATTTTGAACTATCAATATGGACCGAGATTGAACTATCAATCAGACCACTGATGGTAGACAAAAAAAGGGCAAATATCGGAAAACAGTTTGCAGCTTCGAAAGATCTGTGCAAACTTCATCGAAAAACCTAGAAAGTTTTCGAATGATTTTAGTTTTTGGTTCGAAAATCCTAAAAGGATACTTTCTACAGAAAACGTCATTCCAGCCTTTTTTAAGCTGTGAAGATTTCTTACAATTTGAGTTTAACCCCAATTTTTTAGGTCCAATAGATCTTGAGATACAAGACCTTACATATTTGATTTTTCCCCAAAAAGTTCAAAGTTTAAGTTTTTGCGTCTGTCGGGCTAAATATTGGCTGTAATACTCTTTATACTAGAAAATTCATTTGCATATGAAGTTTTAGATCAGTTATTTAACTTTAATTTAAGCCCTGAACGAAGTCTGTAAGCCTAACACGTATTTAGTTATCTTAGAAAAACAAAAATTGGTGAAATCGGGATAATGACAGGAATTATTGGAGCCTGACGATTTGCGGAACCAATAGTTGCTAGTGTTAACCTCAACTAAATCGAAAAACATATTTTAAAATATCCAATCTTTGAATTTTTAAATTTTTTTTTCAAATTTTTAATGAGTAGTTAATACTACCTAGATTTACAAAATTAAAAAATTTCAATAGTAAATCTGGACGAATTACATAAAATTTGCATATTTTCAACATTTGGGGCATATTTGAGTAATTAATGCATATTTGGGACATTTGGTATTTTTTGAAGAATTTTAATAGAAAAAATAAAATATTATTAAATTTTACTAATCTAAGCAATTATATTATTTTATTACAAGCAATTTAATTATCTATTTTAAAAAACATTTATTTTTTATTTATTTAAAAAATTATAAAAATTAAATAAAATAATTGTTAAAATTGGCAAATTTAATAATAATTTTTTATTTTCTCTATTAATATTCTTGAAAAAAACACCAAAAGTAGACCATTTTGACAAGCAGTTTTTCGGATTCGTTTTTACCTAATTTGTCCAGATTTCGAAACAAATCTGTTTACAACAAAAAAGTAAACAACATTAAAGAACATGCAAAAGCATAAAATCCGAGCTCTAATGGGGTAATCCCTAGTAGTCGAAAATTTGGTTTTTGCCTATGAAAATCGATGGCCGGCAATAAAAGACATAGAATAATAAAAAAAAATGTATTTAAAAATACTTGATTAATTATATAAATTGATTATTTTAAAAGTATACATTTGAAAAATCGCCATTTGGTGACGTAGTAACAAATCCTCCAATGGAAACGTTCCATTTACAGTTCAAATAATTTCATTTCACACGTTACGAACGTTACATGTACAAGACAGAGACAAAATATCACTTGTACGTCTGATATTAAGTCTTCATAAAATTTTTCAAACGTCAAATAAAAATAAACTCAAATAAAATTGTTTCTTGAATTTAAAATTGGTTGGAAATGGTTAGTATGATAGAGTAAGAAATTCTTTTACTTATTTGTTGACAGAGGTTTTAAGCCTAAAAGTTTTAGTGTAAATTGTTGAGTTCAAATTATCGGATTAAATTTGGTTTGTAGTAAAATTTACTATATAAGGAAATTAAACAACTTAAAATTAAATTAAATCCAATTGAAAACCGAACAAGGAAGTTATTACAGTTTGTTATATTTTGCAAAATGCCTACTAAGAAATGTTTTATTCCTAGATGTGATAATACCACAAATAATTCTGAAAAAGTATTTTTTTTCGTTCCGATGGATCTAGCTACAAGAAAGTTATGGTATGAAGCAGCAAGAATATCATTACCATTTTATCCAAAATCATTATGGCATTGTTGTGAAAATCATTTTGATGTTGAACACGATTTTGAAAACTGGATGTACTTTAAAACTATGGGAAGTAAGTTAAAAATTAAACATGGTGTGGTACCACATAAGTTTATTGACAATTCTCCATTAGAAACCCTCTCGAAAAGCTTAACGGATTCTGCCAAAAAAAGAAAGTTGGAAAATATTACAAGTTTTGAAGCAAAAAAAATTCAAAAATTAGCAATAAGCCATCAAAATTGAAAGTTGTGAGGAATCTTTTTTCTATACCACAGAATGTCGAAGAATGTAGTTTGATGCCATGTGCTTCGGGTGTTATATCGGTGTCGCCTGAAATAGATTCGTTACTTCCATCGACAAAATTAGTTGGAATACAAACAGTTTTGAAAAATTCAGTACGTAGTGTTCAAACAAATACTACAAAAATTATAGTTTGTGGTCTTATAAATTTACAGGACCCTTTAATTGCTCTTTAAAATGAATTTAATTACCTTTGTGTAAATTTATTTTTAAAATAAAATATAAAATTTGTAAAAGTATATTTGTTATTAATTATTACATTTTAATCTTAAAAATTAACAATAAGACGTTTGCAGTTTAGGATATATGGCACTTTTCCAAAATTCTTCACAAATATTTAAAATGTCAATTACTTCTTCTTGTAAATCCATGTTTACATCCACCTTCAGAAGCAGAACAACTTGTACATTTACAACTTACCACTTCCTCTTCTTTTTCGTTTATTACAGCACACACGTCATAGCCTTTTATTCTTATTTTGTGTTCTGGAGTGATTTTTCCTTTCACCGTACAGAGATCTGCACTTCGCTGAAGTTGTACATATGCAACAGCATTGTCTCCATACATTTCTTTACCTGTTCTTTTGGTTTTTACGTTACGTACTTCGGCACTAACAAAATCCATGTTGGAAGTATAAAAGTCGTTCAACATATCACCGTCCACCGATGATAAATTGTCCGATAATGCTTGTTCAAAATTAACTTCTAACTTATTAGTCATTTTGAGACACTAAAAAAAGCACTGCAAACTGTAATAATATTGGCGTTAACATTCATTTAATTTAAAATGATGGATATACCTATAGACAAAACTTACAAATAATAACAAAATTTTATAACTTAATTTCAAATTTTAAATAACAAAATAACCTCAAATTTCGAATTGACATTTCAAATTAACTTCAAGTGTCGCTAAGGGGAGTGGCCTAAAGCTATCATTTCTGTCATTGGAGAATTTGTTACTACGTCACGATTTACCGCGTTTTAGATTTTTAAAAAATTTTCAATTTTTAAATTTGAATTTGATGACTAAAAATTAATCAAAAAAATTTTTTTTATAACGAGGGGACCTTATTTACGTCTAAATATTTGATTTTAATAATAAAAAAAATTTATGGGATTAGCCCATTATAACACATCTTAAATTTTCTAAAACTTAGGTATAATTTTTAAAAATTAGAAATTTCAAAATGTACGTGTTGAAGACTTCCCAATTTCGCAACCTTCTCGATCAAAACCGGCTTCTCTTGGAGGGCCCATCGGGTTGGTTCAATTGTGCTGCTATAATCCTTGGGATGAGAAGGTGCACAGAGAAAAAATTGAAGTAATTTTTATTTCAATTGAAGTTCAAATCAGCCTCACACCAAATTTGAAGTAAATTTTATTAAATTTGATATAAAATTTTCCATAATTGATGTAAAATATTTACTTATTGTGTATATTCTATTTATTATTATTAATATTAATATTCTATTATTGCGAGGATTGTTTTTTTCTCTGCGATAGGTGGGAGGCTGTCGAGGTCTTCTTCATCGTCAGTATTGTCCATTTCAACGGTGACGATGTTCATACAAGTCTTGCTTCGACAGGATTTCATTGTGGGGGAGGGGGCTCTTAAAAAAAATTTTTTTTCGGGTGTTCCCCTTTCGAGAATTTTTTCGGGAAAAAAATTTTTTTTGCGCTTTCAAATATATTATCTATTTACCTATTTTATTTTTGAACTTCAAATTTTTTTTCTTTTGAACATTTCGGGGAGGGGGGGGGGGCACGTGGCCTCCCCCTGGCTACGGGCCTGGCGCCAGGGATGAACACTTGCTCACCCTGTTGATTGGAGTGCCCACCCAAATTTTTTAGGTGCTTATTTCAATAATGTATTTTTTTGAGTTTATTTATAAATTTTGTGATCTCCTGCTCACCTCAAATATATTGGGCCCAATTTGTGCCCACCCATTTAAAAAATGCTGCCGCCGTCGCTGGGATTAACATGTACGTTTCCCTGCTGTTGCCTCTGCCGTTTCTGAAACTGGTCTGAGAGACATAAAACAGTAAGACAAAGGCCAAGGTTACTAGGTCAACAAATTTAAAGTGCACTGGAGGGCATTCCATGCCCCCCAGACCCCCCGGTTTAAACAACAAAAAGTTTGTGTGCATGGTTTTTGATTAGTTTTACTAAACAAGGAACTTTTACTCTTTCAGAACATTTACACCGGAGGATCTGAGGGTTTGAAATAGTCTCCCACAGGTACTTGATTATTGAATATAACTTAAAGCAAATATACCCCCTCCTCGCCCGGTTGGAAAAATAAAAAGTTGGTAAGCAAATATTATAAGGATCTTTCGTTCCTTAATTTTTTAGTTTAAGAACAAAATACATTTTCAGGTCGCGTTAGGACCCAAGTATAAAATGACTTCTTGTAATTGTATGAAGTAATTTAGAATCTTTGTGTTTTTGTAAAACTTGGGGCATGGAATTAATTGTGTTCAGTTATACTATTCCAGAATCAATTACTGAATCAACAAATTACGAGTACACTTAAGAGCATACCATGCCCTCCAAACCCCCCGATTTGAAAAACAAGATCTTTTTAAAATATAGATCTTTCACTCTTTCAGAATCAAATACATTTTCAGGTCGCGGCAGTACATACCAGCGGGTCTGTGGATTATAAAATACCTTCCAGTACTGCACTAATTGTAAGAAGCGATTGAGAAACTTTGTGTTTTTTGTGTCTGGAGGGCATGGAATGCCCTCCAGTACATCATTAATTGTGTTAAGTTGTATTTCATAATTAAGTTACTCCGTCAGACTCTCGGATGTAAAGGTATTTGGCTCTGAAAGAGCAAAAGTTTTTTTTTTAATAATCCAAAAATATGTGAGCAAACTTTCCGTTTTTGAAACCTGAGGGTTCAGGGTACGTCAGTAATTGGGTTAAATTGTATTCCATTATCAAGTTATTGAGTCAATAAATAACTGTTGTACTGGAGGGCATTCCATGCCCCCCAGACCCCCCGGTTTCATTAACAAACAATTTATGGCCATATTTTTTTATGAATTTGATTAAATTAAGAACTCTCTCTTTGAGAACCAAATAGTTCCAGGAATATGAAACACCCTTTAGAAAGAGTGAAAGATGTTTAGATATTTATTCAATGAAATTAAACCCTCAGATTCTCCGGTGAAAATGTAAATGGTTCGGAAAGAGTAAGTTCCTTGTTTAATGAAATTAATTAAAAATTATACCCACATATACTAATTGATTTTCAAACCGGGGGGTCTGGGGGGCATGGAATGCCCTCCAGTACACTCGAAATTTGTTGACCCAGTAACCCAGCAGTGTCCGTAAAGCACACTGGTGCAGTGACGGCGCCAGGGGTGGGCACTTGCCCACCCTGTTGATTGGAGTTCCCACCCAAATTTTTTAGCTGCTTATATCAATAATGTATTTTTGAAGTTTATTTATAAATTTTGTGTGCTCCTACCCACCCCAAATATATTGGGCCCAATTTGTGCCCATCCATTTCAAAAATGCTGGCGCATCCCATGCGGCATTGCAAGAAAGGAACTTGAAGAGAGTTTGAGGGGCAGGGTCTGCAGTGTTTTGTAAGCGAAAGAGTTCCTGGTTGCTGCTACTCCAGCCCTATTTAGATGGGTCATTAACCAGCCCCAACCACTTGTTGGCTGCACTTCTTACTAATAAATCGTATTGGAGGGTATAGAGGTCGCGTCAGGCTGTAGGTATTTCTTGGCCTTTTCTACAAGGTGTTCATTTTTCTGGAAAAAGCCTAATTTTCATTTGTCTTTGCCGTAAAAGGGCTAGTAAATGCGTCGAGAATAATTGCAAATCCAGGGCAGAGCGACAAGCCCCCTCGATTGGAACTCGTAGAAGTAAACTGTTGACAACCAGCCTCACCCCTGCCACTTTTCTGGAAGGACACATGGTCAACGTTGCAGCCCAATCCATTTAGGAGAACCAGCAGACCCACATCTTCTCCAATGATGACAACTGTTTCATATAAAATGCTCTTCTTCACAGCTGTCTGCACAATTAAGCAGTCTCGATTAGAACTCGACTAGGCGCCACTTGTTTTTTTCATTGACGAGAAGTTTTCATATCGATGCAGTGTTTCAGCAGCTTTCGTGCTGTGTGCAGCCCCATTCTCTGAGTACCTGTCAAAAGTAATTTTTGTTTTTCTAAGATAACGAGGTACCTGTTGGGCCTACAGACTTTGTTCTGGGCTTAAATTAAAGCTAAATAACTACTCTAAAACTTCATATTCAATGAATTTTCTCGTAGAATGAGTACTACAATCAATATTCAGCCTGACAGACAACAAAAATTGAAATTTTGTACTTTTTGGAAAGAAATCCAAGTTTTAAGGTTTTGTATCTTGGTATCTATTAAACCTAAAACATTGGGGATGGGCTCATATTGTAGGAAATATTCACAGCTTCAAAAAAGAATAAAGTGACTTTTCCGTAGGTACTACCCTTTTAGGAGTTTCGAGCCAAAAATTGAATTGATGATGATGCATTGCATTACAATTTTTGATCAGGAATCACCACATTTAAACATCGGCAATTTGGGGAATATCGGTAACAATAAAAAATAAAATGTCATGTTACGTATAATTACTGGAGACAAATCAACATCAGTAAAACTATTCAATAAAAATAAATCAATATAACTACAAATTCACATCGAAAGATCACCGTAATACTGTATGAATTTTCAAATGAACATTTAAGCTTGCCCTCCGTGTAAATTTTTGATGACAAATTTTACACGTAAAAGGTTTATGGCCGGTATGCGCTCTTAAATGAACATTCAAACTTCCTTTTTGTGTAAACTTTTGATTACAAATATTGCACACAAAAGGCTTTTGACCAGTATGAATTCTTAAATGAGCATTTAAATTCGCCTTTTGGATGAATTTTTGTTGACAAATTTGACATGCAAAAGGTTTATCCCCCTTATGAGTTCTCAAATGAACTATCAGATTTACCTTATGTGAAAATTTGTATTCGCAAATTTCGCATGTAAAAGGTTTTTCCCCCGTATGCGTTCTTAAGTGATCATTCAGGCTTCCCTTTTGTGCAAACTTTTGGTGACAAATATCACACACAAAAGGCCTATCGCCCGTGTGACTTCTTAAGTGAACCTTTAAATTTGCCTTATATGAAAATTTGTGATCGCAGAGTTCACACGTAAACAATTTTTCGCCAGTATGAGTTCTTAAATGAACATTTAAATTTCGCTTTTGCGCAAACTTTTTGTGACAAATTTTACATACAAAAGGTTTATCGCCGGTATGGGTTCTCAAATGAACATCCAAACTTACTTTATGTAAAAATTTGTGCTCGCAAAGTTCACATTTAAAATGTTTTTCCTTCGAATGACTTCTCACGTGTACATTTAAATTACCTTTCAGTGTAAATTGTTTGCAACAAATTTCACAAGCAAAAAGTTTTTCGCCTGTATGGATTCTTAAATGAACTGTCAAACGATCTTTTCGTGTGAACTCTTTTTGACAAATCGAACATATAAACGGCTTATCACCTGTATGAGTTCTTATATGAACTTTTAAACTTTCTTTTTGTTTATACTTTTTGGGACAAATTGGACACACAAACAGTTTCTTGCCGTTGAATATCTCAAATGCTAGCGGTTGGCATATTTGCACTTTGAATTTTTTATCCAATTGAGTTGCAAGATTTGCAGGATCTTCGTCTTTAATGTCGATGGAATGATGCAAGTCTTCTAATTTGATGTCGACGTCTTCTACTCGTTCTGTTTTAATTTTCAACTCCCCAGTTGAAGTACATGGAGTGTCGAAAACTTTGAATTCTAAATTTTGTGGTTCCATTCTGGCAGCACTAAAAATTGGCCAATTTAGATATCGGTTACAAAATGTAATTATTTAAAATACTTCTTACAAATCACAACTTCTTTTCAACAAAAATAATAAACACAGGTTATGAAATGAAATGTCATTTTTCGTACATGTGGTACTCACTAGATGGCTTCAAACTTGAAGCATTGGCATATTATGACAAAATAATTATTGGGATCCAAGATTGGAATAAATAACAATGACAACAATAACAATATTGTTTGATGATAAATGATTAATGATAATGATGATTAAAAACTACGGTTAAGGCCAAGAAATAATTTTAGATATTTAACATCTGAGGGTTGGTACTAGTGGAACTGGTTACAAAATAACCAGAATTTCGCACGTCTTGTTTGTTTTACGAAAATTATGACAAATACAGAACAAAAATCGTATTAAGTTGAAGTAAAGTGAACCACATAGTGAAATTAGGCGAATCACGTGTGCGACCATGGAAGGTAAGTGAAATTATGCTCACTTTGTATATGGCGTTCTCCATGCATGTTCCTTTGCCCCTTTGAAATATCACAGTCCAGAATTCTATATAACATGGCCCACCTATCACGAATGAATTATCCTGATAATGATACTTGAAAGCCTTGAAAGCAAACCACGAGTCCTGTCTTAACTTGAACATAAACTTTTTAATGTAATAGATGCTACCACTGACGCGCATGAATGTATTAACGAGATTCCCCGTTAGTCTGATTTTTTTTTCTTTAGTAAAATAATATTTTTAAAGGCACAAATTTCAGTAGTTTGGCGACCGCTAATATAAACAATTGAAAGTTACATGCTTATTTGACAAATTAATTTTTCTCTACGTTTTCAGTTTTTAGCTTTTTTCTAATTTTTTGTCGGTAGCTCTCGTTTCGCAATACCCGGAACGTCGGTTTCTGAGTAACTCATCAGTATTGATACATTAATAAAGAGGGCACTAGAGAGTATTCCAGACCCCCCGGTTTGCCAATAGCTGCCCTGAAGCTCAATCAATATTTGAAGTTACAACATTAAATAAATATATTTTTAACCTCAGGCTTAAAGAGAAAGGGAAGTCTGAGGAAGCTAGTTTGAAGGTAAACATGAACTAACCAAAATTAAGCTATCTACTTCTATTACGATTTCTGCTATCGATTAATGACTTTCTATATACTCCCCGGCGGCAGTGGCAGTGGATCCAGGGGACGGCGGGTGGGGACGATCGCCTCCCTTGGAGCACCAAATATTTTAATTTAATAAAATACAAAATATAATTTTAGTTTTGCTATTATTACTATTTATTTTTCATATTTACTCTCCACTCATCTGGAAAAGTCAGGGAATTTGATTTAGAAAATTAAGTGGTATCCCTGATTTAATAAAGTTTTATTTTGTTCCCCCCTCCCCCCAATGGTAATTGTCTGTATCCGCTACTTCTCCCGGGGATGCAAGAATAAAATTATTTGTGTGCTCATCAACCGAATCAGTTTTTTCTTATTTTTCTTTAAACTTAGAATTTTAAATTTGAGTTTAAAGGTACAAAACATTGGTTGTAAACCGGGGGGTCTGGGGGGTATGGAATACCCTCCAGTGCACAATTTCTTTTTATTCGTGAATGATTCAGTAGCCAAGGCGTAGGGTATTTTATATTATATTTCATAAAAATAATATTTTTTGAAGTGCCAACAGTGGCGGATCACATAGCATCGATCTTTTTTTTTCTCTGATCACCAAAATTTCAGTAGTATTTTCTCTAGCTTTCGTTTCGGAATACTTCTCGATCCTCAGTATTGGTGCATCAATAACGAGTGTAATGGAGGGTATTCCATACCCCCCAGACCCCCTGGTTTGGCAATAGCTGCATTCATAATAAATAAATACGTTCTTTTAACCTCAGGATTTAAGAGGAAGGGAAGAAGTTAGGTTAGTTCAAGCTAAACATGAACTAACCAAAATTAAGCTATTTACTTCTATTACGAATTCTACTATGAATTAACGGATTTCTACTCCCCGACAGTGGATCCAGGGAGGGCGATGGGGGCGATCGCCTTCCTTAGAGCACCAAAAATTTTAATTTAGTAAAATACGAAATATAATTTTATTTTTGTTATTATTACAATTTATTTTTCATATTTACAAGGTTTCCACTCGTCTGGAAAATCTGGAAAAATTAGGGAATTTAAGATTTTCCTAATTTTGTTAGGGAAAAGTCAGGGAATTCCTCATTTTTAGTGCCAAGTCAGGGAAATTATTTAGTCAGGGAAAACAATTTAATTAAATTTTTTTTTTAATTTTAAAATAAATTTGTTTTTTGAAATTAAAATTTTTTAATTTAAAAAAAAATTATTTTTAATTTATTTTTTACCTTTATATCTTGTTAGGGAAAATTTATATTCTTTGTCAGGGAAAACCTGGAAAAGTCATTTGATTTAGAAAATTCACTGGTAACCCTGATGTAATAAAGTTTTATTTTGTTTCCCCCCTCCTATGGCAATTGTCTGAATCCGCTACTGCTCCCCGGGATCCAAAATTACTTGTGTGCTCAGCAACCGAATCAGTTTTTTCTTATTCTTTCCTCCAACCACCTTGAATTTTAAATTTGAGTTTAAAGGTACAAAACATTGGTTGTAAGCCGGGGGGTCTGGGGGGTATGGAATACCTTCCAGTGCACAATTTCTTTTTATTCGCGAATTATTCACGAAGCCGGTAATTTGAAACCCTGGTAATTTTACTCCCGGTAATTTCACCTCTGGTATTTGATTCCCTGGTAATTTCACGCCCGGTAATTTGGTCACCAAATGATTTCATCTTCAGGGCCCGGTAATTTTGACCCCGATAATTTCATCCCCAATTACGATTTATTATTTCACTGTAATTTTGTAACGAATTACTTAAAATACATTATTTTACAAAATTATTTCTCTTGATGTTTCCTCTATGGATCGGTTATGTAGGTTAGTGAAGGTTTATGCTTTTTCTTTAGTAAAATCGCCCGTAAAAGAGATATCCGCGCGAAGATATGCATCGGTTATGTAGGTTAGTGTTAGTTTATGATTTTTCTTTAGCGAAATTATCTTCAAAGGAGACATTGCCGGGGTTGAAATTACCGGGGATCAATTTACCAGGAATCAATTTACCACGGAGATCTAATTACCAAGGAGGAAAATGCGTAGGGTATTTCATATTCCCCAAATATAGGTGGTTATTTAGTATTTCCGAATCATATCCATTATCTGTCTACCACTAACGCGCATGAATGGATTAATGAAATTCCTACTGCCATGATTAGGCTGGGCGATATTCAAAAATTGATATCGAATTTCGATAATTGAAAAACTATCGATAACTTCGATTAATCGAATGTCGATAATTATCGGAGTATCGAAGATTAATCGATATTTCAAAAAATAAAATATTGTTCTTCGATAACTATCGATATTTATCGATTAATCGATAAAAATTCACAGCCTTTGTACGGAGTACTATAAATAGAGGAAGTGTCTTTATTAAGTACAACTTTTTTTTCTCGGACAAACCCAAAATTGACCAATGAGAAGTCCAAAAAACATAAGACAATGACCTAAATTAAACTCGATCGAAATATCGATAACTATCGGAACATCGATAATTATCGAAATATCTATTAATTGATATTTCAAAAATAAAATATCGTTCTTCGATTAATCGATAACTATCGATATTTATCGATTAATCGATAAAATTCTCATCCCTAGCCATGATTCATTATTTACAGGTTTAGAGATCTACTCACTTCGAAGATTCAAGATTTCTGAGGTGTTTGGGTTACATACTACCTAGTAATTTTGTAATCAAAGTATTTCTCGTTATTCCATTCATGCACGTCAATGGTAGGTAAATAATGAATAAGACTTGTATTTACTCAAGACTTAGATTTAATATGCGATAATTTGTCGATGACCAATGATTTTAATAATAATTAATAATTATTATTATAACTGATAGCTACTATAACTGATTCTCGTTGGTTTGCATAAACTCAGCTTAAGGCGTTTGCTCCCTACATATTTTCAATTTTGGTTTTAGTGTAAATTAAACTCTTTTCAGATTCCATGGCTTCACTTAACTTTAGAGAGTTAAATGTTTATCCAACCAGCGAAGAAATTTTAAATTCGACGCCTGGGTTTGTCGGTAACTATATCGCCCAAGGAAAGTACGAAGATGTAGACCACTATTTGGAGATTCAATTTAGAATATTGAGAGAACTCTTTGTTGCACCATTACGGGAAGACATCGCCAAATATATTAAGGATACCAGCAATGATACGGAATTATCATTTGTCGAAATTTACCAAGATGTAGTTTTTCAATCGATTAGTATCTCTCGAGATAGGAATTCTACAGGGATGATTTTAAAATTTTCAAACCTGGAAGTTTCCAACCGTATTTTTTCGCTCATAAGTAAAGTTTTGGATAGAGGATCGATAGTATGTTTCACTAAAAACCGATTTTCTTCGGTTTTGTTTGGAGAAGTAACAGAAAAAAATTGTGAACAACAAAATCTAATAATTCATTTTGAGCCGAAATATATTAACGAATTAATTTCCTCAGGCAACGTAGCTTACACAATGGTGGACTGCAAAACTAGATTCGAGCGATATTATTACACTGTCAAAGCTTTGCAAAGTATGTCAAAGGATTTGCCCATGACAAGTTATTTGATTGATGCCAATCCTAGGATGGAGCGTCCGGGTTATTTACGTGAAAATTTTTCCGTTTATAGAATTCAAGACAAAAATGTGGATTTGCTCGGCAACGACTGGCCCTCTGCCGAAGAGCTTGCAATGGATTCGACTCAGTATTTAGCTTTCAGAGCTGCCTTAACCCAAAAGTTTGTTATGATTCAAGGTCATTCTGGAACGGGAAAGACTTACTTAGGGCTTCAAATCATCAAGACTCTTTTGGACAAAAACAATAGAAAAATATGGTATCGTGGTAATCCTATCTTAATCATTTGTAAAACTAATTACGGATTGGATCATTTTTTGGAAGGACTTCTCAGTCCAAATTTCCCAATTACAAATAGAATTGTTCGGGTTGGAGAACAGTCCAAAAATAAGACGTTAGAAAAGTTTTATTTAAAAAACCGATACAATGATTGGAAACCTTCCAGGTATATTTTAAACAAAAGGAGAGAAGTGCTGACACTTAAAAACGAAATATTAAAAAAACTGGAGGTAAGTTACCATTTGTAATTATTTCCTATCAACATCTCTGTTTTGTTTCCCATAATTTTCCATGTAATATTTTCATCCTTTGTGGTGTCACGCTAGTTGGGAGTGTGGGGATTTCATCCACTAAATATTCTTCCTTATTTAATAACGTCCACGTTGGGCGCCAAATTTACACGAGATATTGTTTTGCCAACTTACCTGCACCTTTTAGGTTTTCTGCCAATAATCAAATAATTTGTTTAGATGAGAATCCACAATGAAGAGTCTACCGTTGAAGCCAATTTGTACAAAAAGATTTTGCTAGAGCAGCTCGAAGAAGTTAATAAAAGCTACGTTGAAGTTAGAAACATGATGGACTTGGAAATGATGAAAAGCATGTTGGTAGTGGGCATGACCACCACCGCAGCCGCACGTCTTCAAAACACTTTGGTAGCCCTGAAGTGTCCGATTGTTATTGTGGATGAAGCCGCCGAAATTTCGGAAGCCCACTTGATAGTTTCTTTAACGCCCTCCTGTCAGCATTTAATATTACTGGGTTGCCATAATCAGATACGTTCAACCACAGCGGACCATCACATGCAAAGGGAAGTTAAGTTGGGGGTTCCCATGTTTGAACGAATGATCCTAAATAACATTCCATGTAATGTTTTGGGTGTTCAGTATCGCATGCGCTCGGAAATTTCTCAATTACTCGTGCCCCGCATTTGGCCCGATTTGAAAAACGATAATTCCGTTACCAAGTTTCCGTCCATTTTAGGCGTCAAATCCCCTTTATATTTTATTCACCACGAACACGAGGAACTTGAAGGAGCTAACGGGAAATCCAATTTGCACGAAGCAAAATATTTGGTCAATTTAGCCAGTTATTTGAGACAGAGTGGTTATGAACCTGAAGATATTACAATTATAGCCCTTACTACGTGTCAAGTAGTTGCCATACGTGAAGAAGGTGAAAACTTTAATGACCTGCTTAAAGATGTTGCGATTGACCTCCTCGATACAATCCAACGCAAAGAATATAAAATAGTTTTGCTTTCGTTGGTTAGCAACCGTCAAATAAGCGAACTTGAGTTATATAAACTTGAAAAACTTGCAAGCGTGGTTATATCGCGAGCAAGGCAAGGTCTTTACATTATGGGAAACATGGATTTGCTATGCGAGAATACCAAGGTAAGAAGTCCATATTTCCATTAATATTTCTCATCAGAATTAAATTTTGATTTCAGATTTGGCCAAAAATGAAGGAAAGTTTGGACCAGCAAAATTGCCTTGGATATGATTTATCTCTTCGGTGTCAAGTTCATCCCGACCACGTTGCCCTAGTAAGAGATCCAGAAGATTTTCAAAACATTCCAAGAAGAGGTTGCAATAAAAGATGTGTAGAGGACGACACTTCTTAAAGATCCGTGCATTAAATATACTTTCTATTTTTAATTTTGTAATTTTCAACTTTTTAAATATCTAATAAACTTTTCTGTTTGACTACTGAATAACCCAATACTCAACAAGAAATTTAGAAGATCCCTGGGAAACTGCACTTACTTGCAAGCTAAACTAAGTGAGCGTGTAATAAAAAAATTCCTTCGCCCCCTCGGGGACTCACCGAATTCCCAATCTCCGACCCCTCATACGAATTGTGCCCGTCAGTTCAGCACAAAAATCCACCCAATGTGATAGCTGATAACTGACAGCCAGGCCGGAAAAAGAACAATTCCTCTTCCCCTCATGGAGCCTCCAGAATTTTTCTCTACACGCTGGGAAACGATCAACCAGCTTTTATTTACTGTAGATACCCAAGATGTTAATCTAGCTGTAATTATTGCGGAAGCGAGAGTCGTAAATTCCGGAAAAAGATATCAATAAAACGAAAAAAATAATCTTTGCAAGAAGTGTGCTGCCAAACGGCAGTTGCAACCAAACGCCAAAAAGTCGCAGCTACTCGTCTCAATTATTATCCTTAGGAGAAACACAACTAAGAACGAGCAGCAAACGGTAATTGTCGAACCAAAATAATTAAATATTAAACGTTGTTAAGGGGGCCGTCACGACCGTGGGCGGTAGATGTTCGTAAAAATTCATTTGTAAAGTAGCGATACGTAGTGAGTAGAGGCGAAACTATTAATCCTCAATTAATATGCTATTTAGATACAACTCGACTTTGATACTATATTAAATATTATGCATCTAAGATATGCATTTTTTACAGATTCACAAACTCGCAAATAATAATTTTTTGAGTGCTGCCGTATTTATAAACAATTTGCTACATAACGTATATTTTATAACAAATTATTTAATATTCAATCTCTAAAAATCAATTTTAGGGAATTGAATTAAATTAATTAATAAATGAGAACCCATTTTATCAAATATTTTTAAACAGAAATTATGTTTATTATAAAAATTTACTACCTATAGGTAAATAATTTATAATTGAAAAAGAAACATATTTCTTATCAAAGCGTAGAGCAGTGATTACTACCTTGAAAGGACGTATGCGTAATCAGCTAAAAAAATAGAAGCAGAGTTATTATTACAGAGGGGCTATAAATAGATCTCACAATTATTTCTTTCAAATCTGAATTTGAATATTTGGTTAGATCAGTGGTTCCCAAACTTATTTATGTCACGCCTCCCTTCTACCAGAAAAAATTATCAGCGCCCCCTTCAAAAAAAGTACTTTTCCACAAAACGAAACTTTTCAATTTTTCAAAACAAGGAAAGGGAGTTTAGGGAAAGTATTGAGTTCCAACCGTGTTAAAAATAAAATGAAAATTTTATTTCAACTACACAAGTGGCCCGCGCCTCCCTTTGCAGGTCTCTGCGCCCCCCATGGGGCGCAAGCCCTCCACTTTGAAAACCGCTGGGTTAGATTGTTAGATAATGTTACCAAAATTAATTAAATTTTATAAAGAATGTAAGCTCCCCAAATAATTTTAAATAGGAGAGAAAAGAATTTAAAATAAAGAGATCCTCCTTCAATAGTAGTAGAACAAAAACAGAAAAAATCCAATATAGCAAATAATTACAGTGGCTCATAATAAAATCCGGACACCCCTATGCTAACAATGTAAATTGCAGGTTTTCAAGTCTTTTTTATCATATAAAATACAGCAATACTCATTAAACATTTTTTGTTGCAAATTTCATCGCTTTCGTTTTTGTTTATATAGTACACTTTTTTATTCCGTTGCACCGTTTTCGAGTTACAGTAATTTAAAAAAGACCCTGTAAAATGCAATATATATTTTCGTATGTATCTCAGAGACGGTACAACGAAAGAGAAAAATTAATAAACAACTTTTTTTATAAAAAAATGTCATTCTCTAAATTTTGTCGCACCGTTCCTGAGATACAGACGAAAATTTTTTTTGCATTTTACACAGTGACGGTGATATCAATAAGAGAGTGTAAGCAATGCTTAGGGGCCCGGGACCATAAAGGGTAGTAAATCCTAAAAATGAGATTTTTAAATAATATCCGAAATTCAACATTAATTCATTGTCTTTTAGGAGGCCTACCTATAATTTTGGCGTAGGGATATCTCCCTACCTTTCTACCTAAAATCCAAAATTCAGAGGAGTTCCATACCCCCCAAACCCCCTGAATTACACCAATTATTTTGTAACTTAAATAAAATGTTTAGACTTTTACTTTTTAGGGAGTAAAAACTCCCTGATGAGCAAAATTAAAATTACTTTTGGACTTAGCAGGAAAACCAGTTTTTTCCGATTCTAAAGCTTTAAACATATTATTTAAGTCACAAAACAATTGGTGTAATCCGGGGGGTCTGGGTGGTAAATACCCCCAGTGCACTCTTCTGGATTTTGGATTTTAGGTAGGAGGGCAGGGAGATGTCCCTACGCGCACTTAGGTCACTAAATTGGGCCCATTGCAGTGACGGTGATACACTGGAAAAAAAATTTATGTAAATTTACATAGAAAATCATTGGCAACTTTTTGACCTATGATAATCTATGTAAATATACATAAGGATGTAATTTTACATACCCAAGTAATATCTGTATGTGGAAAATCATACTTACAGAACAAGCTCAATTTGTCTTAAAAAATAAGTACCTAGGTACATACATTATCATACTTATGAGATTTAGTAGAAAAAACCCTTGGCTAACAGTTTCATTAATTTGATAATGAAAGTAATCATTTTCTAAGACAATTGAACTTGTTTTGTAAAATCATAATTTTTGACATACAGTGTTATGCTTCTGAGGTATAGGTGTGCACTCATATGGGAACTGTAAAAATACTAGTTATATCATTGTGATTTCACAAATTTTTTGTAAATTTACAGAACAGAAATTAATTTTACATTATCTAAACCAGTAAATTTACATTGGTCTATTATTTTTACACAAATTTTTTAATTTTACACGAACGTTACCGTAATTATTTATTTACATAGATTTTCAACGTTAATTTTACAATAAAAATCATTGTAGTTTTCCATACATTTTTAACCGTGTATCAATAAGCGAATGTATAATCAAAGCTTAGGGGCTTGGGACCATAAAGGGTAGTAAATCCCAAAAAGGAGATTTTTAAATAACATATGCAATTCAAAATTAATACATTATTTTTTTTAGGGGCCCGTTTTTTATATTTGCTTACGGGCCCTAGCTACTCTTGCACCGCCACTGATTTTACAAAGTCTTTTTTAAATCACTGTAATTTGAAAACGGTGCGACGGAATAAAAAAATATATACTATAAACCAACACGAAGGCAATGAAATTTTCAACAAATTGTTTGATAAGTTTACTGTCTACAAAATTGTTTATGTTATATAATTTTTTTCTTTCAAATTTTACATAGTACCTACATACAGTGATTAACGAAAATATTTGAACTCTCCTATGTTAACAATACAAATTGCACACTTTGAAATGGGTTTTTGACGTAAAAATCACTTTTACAGCAAAACTTTTTAAACATTTTTTGTTAAAAATTTCATTGTCTTGAATTTTGTATATATACATTTTTCAATTTTGTCGCCCCGTTTTTAACTGACAACAACTTAAACGAGACTTAAACAAGAGAAACACAAAAAATATCGTCATTTATATCTCGAAAACAGTGCCATAAAATTGAAAAATGTATATGAACAAAAATTTAGGGAATAATGCCGTTTCTGAGATACAAACGAAAATATTTTTTGCATTTTACAGAGTCTTTTCTAAATCACTGTAACTCGAAAACTGTGCGATGGAATTGAAAAATGTACATAAATAATGATAAAAGCAATAAAACTTTCTACAAAAAATGTTTAAATAGTATTGCTGTAAAAGCGAATTTTTTATGTATGACAAAAAATGTCTTCAAAAAGTTTAATTTACATTGCTTATATTTATGTATTGCCTATTGAGCTTTTTCACATCAAAATAGTTCAGTAATGCCGTCAAGTTCAGAGAAGAATTAAAATTTATTTTCTCTTTTATATTATTTAGTATGGCCTATATAATAGCGTATTTAATATTATAAAAATAGTATACGGTTGACCTTTGATAACGTACTTTGATAAATGCTGACCGTCTACCCACATGTATATTATGTTCCTTATATTACCTACTAGTACATGATAAGAATTACTCTCATCATAGGTATTTCATCATTCTATTATTATGCACTTAGCAAAGTTTGAAACCTAGCCGGTAGCGTTTAACCCACAGCGCCATTGCTGAGAAAATAGACAAACTATTATTCAATAAAATTTAATTTTTTTTCTTTTAATACGGCAGATTTCTATCAAATATTTCAAGTTGATTCGCCATAAAAAGAAATAGAAGAAATATTGTACTATCAATTTGTATTTGCTTACGTTTCTACAAAAATGCATATAATGCTACCAATTTTTTTTTCAAGTTAGATGGAACATTTGTGCTGGATGTCAGATACTTCTTATACTTCTATTTATTAAAGTAATGTTTATAAAAATTATTAAATGGCTACTTTTGCTGTTCGAAAAATTGTAAATTTAACAGCAAAATTTTTAATATTTACGGTGTTCTGATCGTAATAAAAACTAGCTAGGGTCCGAGAGCCAACTCTTAGCTTTTAAATGGTTCCAAAATTGGTTTCTAAAAGTTCGTACTTTTTCTTCCTAAGCAAATACAATGACACCATGTTATTCATTTATTTAGCATAGGCGTGACGGCAACCTTAATAATATTTAATGTTGGAAAATAATCGAACGTTGAAAATTTGCGAGCTATGTATTGCTATCGACAAGCGATACTCGATAGTATGGTACCTACAAATTAAATTATTCAAAAATAAAATATTTGGCAATTCGGAAGCAATACTAGATTTCCAATCAGCTCAAGACACAGATCGAACGAGTAAAAGAACATCGCCAAAATTAGGTGTCTCCCCCACGAAGTTTCAATACAAAGAAAAATATTAAAGGACTTACTCAAATTCGACGAGACACGAAGAACACTCACACTTACGAAGGTTCACATCAAAAGTACCGGAATTTGCACTTACGCGTTTACAAAACGCAAACTCCAATCCCCCCTAATCAGACTCTAAACAGGGGCGCACTCAGAAATAACACAAATTCAAAAAATTTGTTACAAGCTTAACCAGATCGAAAGAGGTAGATCGCCAACAAGATGGATTGATCGACAGTACCGGATCAAGCTATTTCAGCGCCAGGTGCAAATTAGGTAAATGGCGCCTAATGGTCGGTTAAATTCATACCAAATGATCCTGGCACAAATCCTAAAATTTAAAAAAAAATTATTTTAAAAATAATCATTATTCACTTTGGGGATTATTCGTCTTTATAGACGTAAAGGGGGTTTCGCTCCCCGATTTTGTAAATCCAAGATTTGTGTGCATTCTTTGTGATTAATTTAATTAGATTAGCAGCCTTTCTCTTTCAGAACCAACACATTTGTGGCAATAATTTTATACAATCAGTTGGATACTGGGGTACTCGGTACTACTCAGTGCGTATTGCCTAAACCTACAACAGTGGCGTATTTAGATGGGGGCAAAGGAGTAATTGCCCCGTTTTTTTGAACTCTGGAAGAGGCCAGTGCTTTACATGGATGCCGAGACAGGTGGCTTATTCTGGTAATTTTTCGCCCAACTCTACACTGGAAGAATTTTTTCAACAAATATGGAACATGAAGGGCAGCATGAGCAAGCAGGTCAAGATTTAGTTGTCGGAGGTGACTTTAACGCTAAGGCAACAAAGTGGGGGTCTCCGACAATCGACGCCAGAGGAGTTATTCTGGCGGAGGTCCTGGCAGAGTTGAACTGCATTATATGCAACGTCGGCAACACCCCAACTTTTAAGAGGTTTCGGAGTGAGTCCATTCTGGATGTAACGGCGGTCTCGTCAGAATTGGTAAGGGAGGTGAACTGGAGGGTCATGAACGAAGAAACGGCCAGCAATCACAGGTATATGGCGCTTGAGATTGGCCTTGCCTCCACAATAGCCGAACCTCCTCCCCTCGTTGGCTGGAACTGGAAGCAAATCAATAAGTGCAAACTCTAAACCTACTTGCGGAGACCTGATCTGCAGCACTCCATCAGGTAAAATGGTATGTGGATGGTAAAAATCCGACACTACCACCATTATTGGACAAATATTTTAAGTCCTAATCTTGGTTTATATATTTTTTGGTTGGTAAAAAAAGTCGACCAACCAGAGTGTTTTTTTTCCAACCGAAAAATGACACGTTGTAGTAGAAGCAGCAGAAGCGTGCTGGGATTTCATGTATTACGATTAGTTACAACCAACGCTCATGAACGAATCAACGAGATTCTTAAAAATATTTAATCTGTGTCCTTTTCCTAAAAGCATTTTCTAAATACGCCACTGGCCTACAATGTACTTATTCTCAAAAAGTGTCTTGTTAAGTAAGTAAGATCAATTACAGAACATATACACAAATTTTCAGTTTTTGAAACCGGGGGGGGGAGGGTCTGGAGAGAGTTCCACAACCCCCCAGACTGAAATAAATGTTAAAAAAATAATAAAATAGATAGGGGGCGGAGCATCCTCCGAAAGCGGGTATCCCTGAAGCTCCGCTGATAAAAATAATGTTTACCAAGAGGTTTTAAAATTTAAATAACTTTAAATTATTTTTATTTATTTGTTTATTCATTCGATTATCACTGACGCGCACGAATGGATTAACGAGATTCTGAAAATATTTGATCTGCCCCCCCCCAAATTTAGAAAAAAAAATTTGTTAATTATTATTTTTAGAAAATAATTATGTAAAGTGTATCTGGGGACCACCTGGCACCCATGGTTCTGTTAGCACTGTAATAATATAATCAACAGTTGAGTGCTAACCGTAGTCGATGCATAGCCCATAGAACGAACTAAGCTCAACAGAGCAGTTGGATATAAAGCGTTTCGAGGAGAGTGAATGTTTCATAAAAATTCTTACAAATGTAAAAACTGGGCACTACACGCTGTTTGCCATTTATAATCAGGTTGATAAGCTGAAAGCTAGAAAAGTGGGATAATAAAACAAAATAACACTGTGGTAACATTCTAATGAAACATAATTAAATTAAAAATTAACCGAATCAGATCTAAAAAGACTATATCAGTTACAATCACAAATTATCGATAAAAAGCAGTGCTAGTACACCAGATTTTCAGCCTTCAATCGGAATGGGCTAGGTGTCGGGTGGCTCCGACTTAGTTATGTCCTCAGTTTTTATTACATCATGAGTCCGTATATGAGTGTTCAAATTACCCTTTTGAGAAGATTTATAATCACAAAATTTACATTCAAAAGGTTTTTCGAAGCTATGAGTTCGTAAATGTTCCTTCAAATCTCCCTTTCGAGAAGATTTATAATTGCAAATTGTGCATCCAAAAGGTTTCTCGTTGGAATGTTTTAGTAAATGGTTTTTCAAATTATGCTTACGAGTACATTTAAAGTCGCAAATTTTGCACTCAAACGGTTTCTCTTTGGAATGCTTTAGTAAATGGCTTTTCAAAGTACTGGCATGGCAACATTTAAAGTTACAAATTTTACACTGAAACGGTTTCGCACCTGTATGAATTCGTAAGTGATCATTTAAGTTTCCCCTTCGAGAAAATTTATGGTTGCAAACTTTACACTCAAACCGCTTCTCCCCACTGTGTCTTAACAAATGATATTGTAATAGTCTTCTCTGAGAACATTTATAATCACAACTGTCGCACTCAAACGGTTTTTCCTTGGCATGAATTCGTGAATGTTCTTTCAAATTTCCTTTTCGAGAAAATACCCGATTGCAAATTTTACACTCGAATGGTTTCTCACCTGTGTGGGTTAGTAAGTGATTTTTTAAAGTTTGCTTATGAGAACATTTATAACCGCAAATGTTACACTCACACGGCTTTTCGCCGGTGTGGGTTCGTAAATGACATGCCAAGTATGCCTTTTGAACACATTTATAGTCACAAATATGACACTCAAACGGTTTTTCGCCGGTATGAATTAGAAAATGACGTTTCAAAGTTTCCCTATGAGAACATTTATAACCACAAATAGTGCATTCAAAAGGTTTTTCCCCGGTATGGGTTCGCAAATGAGAAGTCAAATATGCTTTTTGGGAACATTTATAGTCACAAATGTTACAAGCAAACGGTTTTTCGCCGGTATGTGTTCGTAAATGTCTTTGCAAATCTCCTTGTCGAGGAAATTTATAATCGCACATGTTACACGCAAACAGTTTCTCGGTGGCATGAATTTTTGCATGCTTCCTCAGTTGCAATTTTTTGGTAAATATTATACTACATATCTCACATTCAAATTGTTTGTGTTCTTTTGTTTCGCAAGCGTGATCCGGTTGAAATTCGTTAACCGAAGTCTCTTCTTTGATGTCAATAGAATGATGCAGGTCTTCGATCTTGATATACATGCTTTCCACTTCTTCCGATTTAATTTCATTGTCGACATTTTCTACTTTTTGTAAAGATACCATCGTATTCATAATCGATCTGAGTAACAGCAATTTTATTAGGTTTCACAGGATTTCTTGCTGACATAAACACATTAATGTCACCGCGGCCATGACTTAATATAATAGCTACCTATTGGCTGCATGAGATGGCGCTGCTTGCAACAAAAAATGAAAAACAGGTAAATGTGGTTAGAAAAATATTTATCAGAAGCAGTGCCGTAACAAGCTTAGGGCTATCAAGTATGTCGCCCAGGCACAAAGAAGACGTAAAGGGCGCAAACAACTGCATGTCGACAAAGAAATTACGAAAACATTTTGCAGGAAATGCGTTTGAGGGATCCTTCTTCAGTCAGAAATTACATGAAGAGTCAAAACATTCTATGAAAATTAATTTCTCCTGGAGAAAGATGGGCTAGTATTACATTGAGGTCATTAAAGGAAAATCACTACGAAGTCGGAAAATTTCTGAATTGATTTCGGTGTTCTGATGTTCTATGTATTTCTTTTGTTTCCAGACTGATGAAGATAAATTAAAATCGAAACTAGTCAGTTAAGAAAAGATTAGTTGTGTATATAATTCTATGGTTGGACAATAAATTGTTCTTCTCAAACCAAATCTATCATATAGAAATGAAAGTTTGTTTGTTTGTTTGTTTGTTTGTTTGTCTCTTATGCACTCTTAGACCCTTTGACCTATTTCATCCAAGCTTTGCACACACTTACTCGGTAGGGCTTGGAGAAGGTTTTTGTGCAGGAATATATTTAAAATGTGAGAGAAGACAGACAGAACAGGTGGCGCGACTAATGAAAAATTATATGTGGATTAAATTGGTAATAAATTTTTAGAACAATATGTTCCGGTTAATGACGTAAATTGGCCATTGACGTCAATGGCCGGACAATGACGTCAATGCTCATTTACGCTGGACATTAATATCATTGACCGGCCAATGACGTCAACGCTCGTTGACGGTAGCCAATGATGTAAATATTTTCATTTGATTGTAATATTTACGTCTTTGGCCGGTCAAAATGGATTGAACAACGATGATATAGAATAAATACTATCAGGAACTGTAAAATGGCGATGCCCTTCAACTCGGGACAATTATTTGTCGTGCACGCGTTTTTCCATGTAAATGACAGCAACACTGGCGTACCTAGAGCATTTGCCGCCCTCTACCCCCCCCCCCTTACAAATATTTTTTAAATATTTTTTTATAAAATATTTTTTTATTTTTATAAGAATATTTTTGTATCAAAAGAAGCAAAATGCCGCTCCTAAAAATGTGCCGCCCGGGGGGGGGTTTGCCCCCCCTAAGTACGCTAGTAGACAACAACTAATTTAAACAAACGTAAACTCATTTTAGGGTGGATCCGTGAGTTGTTGTGATTGCGTCAGCCAAAACGGCCATGAGAAAAATTGAATTAACTCGTTGTTAAACGTGTGTGACGGCTGTCACTGGCACTGGTGGGATTGGCCCATAGATGATAGAGTATGGAATCAGAAGAATACTAGTTATATCATTGCCCACACTGTGTTGGACACAGTGGCGGTGATATCAATAAGCGAATGTAAGCAATGCTTAGGGGCCCAAAAAAGAGATTTTTAAATAATAAAAAGCAATTCAAAATTAATACATAGTTTTTTTAGAAGCCCGTTTTGTATATTTGCTTACGAGCCCTAGCTACTCTTGCGCGTAGGGATATCTCCCTGCCCTTCTACCTATAAAATTCAGAATCCAGAAGAGTGCACTGGAGGGTATTCCATACCCCCCAGACCCCCCGGATTACACCAATTATTTTGTGACTTAAATAATATGTTTAGACGTTGACTCATGTGCAAAAATATAATTACTTTTAAACTTACGGGCGAAACCAGTTTTTTCCAATTCCAAACATCTAAACATATTATTGAAGTCACTAAACAATTGGTGTAATCCGAGGGGTCTGGGGGTATAAAATACCCCACAGTGCACTCTTCTAGATTGGATTTTAGGCAGGAAGGCCCAATAAATCAATAAGCGAATGCTTAGGGGCTCGGGATCATAAAGGGTAGTAAATCCCAAAAAAGAGATTTTTAAATAATATACGCAATTCAAAATGAATACATTGTTTTTTAGGGGCCCGTTTTGTATATTTGCTTACGGGCCCTAGCTGCTCTTGTACCGCCACTGATTGGGCATTAACGTCATTGCCCGGACAATGATGTAAAAACCACATTTGAGAAGTTAAATGTCAACATTTCCCAAAATGCGTGGTTATTAACGTCAATGCCCAGCTTTGGTGGGCCGATGACCGAATTGTCATCATTGACCGTAACATATGAAGCAACTCGAATTTTCGAAATGTTACAAATTCGAAAAATACCCAATAAATTGCTATTGAGGGATTGATCTCAGGATTAATTGGACACTGTTATGCACTAGTGTATCAACCCTCACAAAGCTAGTTTTGAGATATAGACGATTTTGATGCATGGAATGAAAACAATAACCAATTGCATGTTATAACTAATATCATGTTTTTTTTATAGAATATACCGTTTAAGAATAATCATTGATGAGTTCTTTTAAGTAAAAATATGATTTTTTAAATTAAGTTAAGGGAAAACAAGGTAAAACAACATAAACCATTAGCGCAAAATACATCCAAGACACTTGTGGGTTATAACAGTGTTCCAAGGCACTTGAATCATTAGTGCAAATTCCAAAATATGATGTAGGCAATATCATTTTGATTATTAATCAATGGGTTTATAGAATTTTAGTAAAGTATTTTTTATAAAAAAATAGTAATTTGGTATTTTAATAGTTGATTATTAGAAATACTAATTAAAACCAAATTTTTTCGAGTTGATTACTTTTTAAAAAATTTGAATACTTCAACTTAAGAAATTATGTTTTTTCTACAATAATGATGATAATTACAAGTTATTAATAAAATGTTTCTGGACCTAAATTCTAATAATATTCTAAATAAACTGCAAGTCTTCTTTGTTGTTAATTGTTAACATTGTTTGTTAATAACACCAACAAAAACTATTTTAAACACTAAAATTTGGTATGTAGGCTAGAATTATTTATAAAAATTATTACACTTCTTCAATATCAAAATCTATATAAATCTAAATCTAATCGAAATTCACAAGCTTCAACATTTTTTAGAAATTTGTAAAAGTATTTGGCGTCACTAAGAACTAATTTTACAATTTCCTTCAAGTCAATTTTTTTAGCTGCTGATAATGGTTTACCATTTGGGCAGAGCAATGGAAATTCTAAGAATTTGCGACCTTTACATTTTTTGAAATATCTATATAATATATATTATATAATATAATATAATAATTTATTGGGTCATCTTTTAAATTATTTTTTATGAAAAGTGTCAAAGGCACATATTTTTGTAGCTCTATCTCACATGTATTGGTCAAAATATTTTTTCCTTGCTAGTGCCCTGTTTTCTATTTGTTGTAGATTTTAGATTCGGTTTTACAGATTCAAAGTCTTCCGTGTTATTTTAGTTGCTGTAAACTTATTTTTCTTTTACACAATTCCGTTATGTTCATGAATTCAGCGTCCGTGTAAAGTCTGGTATGAGTTTTTAGAGCACATTCTACATCTCCAAATTCTAAATCATTAGGTAGATACGTTTGTTCTGGTTGGAGAAATCTTATTACAATGTTTTGCAAATGTTCATGATTTTGGAGAATGTAAACCAACATAGCAATAAATCTTATACTGACATTTTTATCCTTTCCTAATAGCTTAATAATAATAACCCAGCACTAATAAATTAATACAATACTCAAGCCTATTTTAAGTATTAGCAAAGAGTATGTATACATAGAGGGACAGCCATTAACAAATATTTGTCACAAGTTTTTGTTAATGGCTCTGCTACGCCATCTAGTAGACGGTGTGATCTCTACGTTTTAATTTTTAATTTATGGCTGATCCTTTATATACAGGGAGGTATTTTTGCAAAAATAAGTTTTTACATGTTAATTTCCCATGTTCAGCTAACTCATTCAGCACCCTGTATATAGAGGACCAAAAATTAAGACGTAGAGATAACCCCCTCCACTAGATGGCGTAGCAGAGCCATCAAGAAATACTTGTGACAAGTATTCCCATAAGAGCTGTCCCTCTATATATACATACTCTTTGGTATTAGGTATCGCTTTGAAAATAAACCCAAAATAAAATTTAAAGTACGTCAAACGGGGTGAGACTGGACAGGTTTTGATATATTTTGAATGACTGTATCTTTTCTGTCACATTTAGAGGTCCAAGTATTTAACCATGTTGCAATCAAAGCCTAAGCTATAACTTGGACTAAATATTTTAGCAAAAAATTATCCAAATTAAGAGAAAACATTATTTGTTTGCCGTCCCGACTCACCCCAGTGTTTGGGGTGAGTTGGGACAACGCTTTAAAATGCACAGTTTGGCTTGTATTTCCCATGTGTGGGATGAGTCGGGACATATTTAATGTTTTTAAAAAAATATCACGTAAGAAACTTTATTTATTTGGAATTTTTTATAGATTAAACATAAAAATAATAAAATAAAAATAACTTCAAAACAAATTATAAAATAATAACGACAAGAATAGGTAATATATATGTTAATAGGTTAATATGTCCCTGGAGACAGCTGCTCTAGAACGTTTGATGTTTTCACTTAGGCGAACAGTTAACTTAGCCCTGTGGTATTTCATAAACCTAAGGCACCAGTCTTCACCAGGAAAGTTATTTTTAAATCGTGGTTCTCTGCGGCCAAGGCTGTCTAGATAACCTTTTACTAGAAGTCTTATATCGATTTTTTCAAAGGGGTAGCCCCATTCAGATGCAACAATAATAATATCGACAAACATTTGTTCTTCTAGTGCAGAAAGGACACATTGCCCCCCTGAAGTTTTAAAACTTTTTTTAACATGATTTTGCAAAGTAGATTTTGGGATTCCGTAGACATCTTGGGCTTCTCTCAAGGTCATTCGTTTATTTCGCACATGTTGCAATGCTTCTATAAATATATTTTTACTATAATTGCTTCTTTTCTTAACTCCCAGTGGGGTCTTGTAGATTCTAGGCATTGTCCGAACTCACCCCGAAAATGTACTGGAAAAATAAAATGGGCTCATACAAAAAAGCAGTACATTACATTGGACGAACAGAACCATAACCTCAAAGTACAAATATCACTGAGTAAGAAAAAAAATATACATACTTTAAAAAAAAAAGTAGTCCTTTTGGTCTAACAGGAACTATCTCATTAATAAAAAACAGGTAATTTTTAAAAAAATAATTAAATTTAAATTACTGACGAACATGTATGACAAGCACAGATGCAATACAAACATTCACTGTAGGCGACATCGGTGAGTCGGTTTTGAAACTAGAAATTAAAATTTACCGTCATTTATTGGCATAAGAGCGCTAAATTTAAATCCAAACACGTTTGTCCCAACTCACCTCGCATGTCCGAACCCACCCCGTTTGACGTACGAGTAGATTTGTACTAAGTAGTATGTACATATTTGTAAATAATTTTAATTAAAGTTAAGTAAAAACACAGTACGCAGAAAATCAATTATTCAAAAAATCAAAAAAGACACATCATTTTATTTTTTTGATTTTTTGAATAATTGATTTTCTACGTACTCGATTTTTTCTTAACTTTAACATAAAATTATTATAGCTTAAGTTATCATGAACGATTACAATTTGCATTAATGGCTCAACTTACATACTTGAGACATTAGTGCAAAACACAAAAGCGGGTGTAGTTTAAGTAAAAATGATTCAAGGGACTTGAGCTGTTAGTGCAAATCATTAAAGCTCTTTTTAGTATTATGTAATAAGTGTTTTTCATTAATTACAGCTTCAAAAAATTTTTAATTATTATAGGCCATTTTCCATAATGTTAAACACTTAATTTTGAATAAAACTGCATTAATAACTCAAAAATGTTATTTTTGTGGGTTGATACATTAGTGCATAACACTGTCCAATTAAGCAAAATATTTGGCGATTATTTGCTGTAAGGATTATTTGTGAGGGGATTATTCGTCGCGACACCAATATGTCCCCTATACAATATTCATTATCAATTACTCCCCGATTTTATACAATCATTTGTGATTGAATACAAAGATTTGTGTGCATGCTTTGTGATAAATTTTATTACATAGCAGCTTTTCTTTCTTTCAGAACCAATACATTTATATTTTGTATGTTGTGGCAATAATTTTATATAATCAGTTGGATACTGGGGTACTCCCTACTCGGTACTACTCAGTGCGTATTGTCTAAACCTACAATGTATTTATTCTCAAAAAGTGATAGTCTCTTATTAAGTAGTAAGATCAATCGCACAAGTTTTTAGTTTTTAAAACCGAGGGGTCTGAGGGGCGTGGAACGCCCTCCAGTACACCTAAACAAAATTGGTCCCAGAATCTAGCTTGCTATAGTTTTTTCCAAATATCTTTTGTAACCTATGTAGATCCAGTAATGACCAGTGGAATCACAACAACTTTAAAACTGGAATCGAAATCTGTTTGCTATTTGAAATATTTTCGGTAGAATGTACATGTGGTGTGAAATGAGGGACGAGAAAAATCCCGTCCCGTCCCGCATCGTCATTCGCGCGGGACGGGACGGGACAGAATGCTAATTTAATCCCGCGCGGGATGGGATGCCAATTTAGTCCCGCGCAGTACTACACACTAAATTCTTGGCGACTGTCTTCCAATATTGAATTACTGGCATTGTTTTATTAATTTTATTAATAATTTAAAAAAATTAGTTTTATTAAAAAATAGATCTCTAAATGATCTCAAATCCAAATCCAAACTATCAATTTTAGGTACATTTTCGTTTGTAAAACGTTCTGCAATTTCATTGGCTGTTGGTTGAAAGAAAAGAACCAATAACAAACTCAAAAGTGTTGCGGGCGGGATTTGCGGGACCCGCGGGACTTGCGGGACGTACGGGACCGGACGGGACCTATTGGTCGAGTCGGCACTGCGGGACGGGACGGGACAAGAAAAGTAGTCCCGCATTCTTCTCTGTGAATATAGTATAGTGTGCTCGCCAGCCGTCCCAGTTTCGTCTTATCTGCGCATGACGTCAGCTTCAAGGAATCCATTTTTTGACGTATAAAAATCGCTTTTACAGCATAACTTTTTAAACATTTTTTGTTAAAAATTTTATTGTCTTCAATTTTGTACTCTTTTTGACTGACAGCGACTTAAACAAGTCTCTGTAAAATACAAAAAATATTATCTGTATCTCAGAAACGGTGTAACAAAATAGAAAAATGTATAAAAACAAAATTGAAGACAATCAAATTTTTAACAAAAAATATCTAAAAAGGTTTGTTATAAAAGCGATTCTTATGTCTTTAAATTTAAAAATCCCATTATTTTTTTTTCTCTTAATAATACAGTAGAATCCGCTTAATGTGATCTCGGATAATGTTATCAGTCGGTTATTGTGATCACTTTTTTTTGGAAACCGGCCACTTTTTCTTTCTTTTTTTTCTTCTATCTTGTTCTAATCCAAGTCTTGTAAAATTCGTCTTTTTCTGAATTTCGCTAATTGTTATTAGTTATCAGTTATCAGTTAATATTATTAAAATGAACTTGGCCCAAAGTGATCACATTAAGCGGATTCTACTGTATAATAGTAGAGTGCTCGAAGCCCAATAAAACGCTTAAAAACGATTTCTGTGGGCACGTCGGGGTTAAAGGCTGAAACTTTCAAAAATGAAGGGTTAGATGGTATATATTCATAATCCGGAGGTAGTCAAAATTTAGAACGCGCAAAAGGGCGCTATTTAAAAAAAAAGAGATAACAGCATTAACAGAAAGCTAATAAGATGTGAATTATTTTGATATATAATTTGACATAAGTTTTGTACGAAATGCATGTTATTTTTATGTTTGAAAACTGTAAATTGTTAAGTCGCTTATGAAAAATCAAATCTTGAACTGCAATTATCTCGGTTCGAACTTCGCAAAAATTTAATTATATTTTACAATTTTTATTTATATACTCTTCTATTTGCCAAACGAAAGCCTTAATCAAAATTTTTTATTTTTGAGAAAAGTTGCGCATATGTATGTAGATTCGATAAGTTTAAAAATCATAATTTTTTGTTTAATATTAAACACGATATTAAATTATTAGTAACACCTTAAAAATTACAATTTTAAGTCGCTCGCAGGTTAGCGTCGACCGACCGGGTAACCCCTACCACAAAATGGAATGTGTCCGTCTCTTTCAAACCTAGTGTGTTACGTTTCTAACTAGTACTAACGAAGAATTTAAATTTCAATAATTATATATTTAAAAAAATAAACACTTTATTCTCTTTTATACATTCACATTTTTATTTCAAATTTTTGACTTTTTGATTCGAACTGTAGCTTCCTCGAGGTGTTTCTCCTCGAATGGTACCCAGAAAGAGGAGGTTGAACGATAATTTTTATACCCAAATTTAATGGGGAAAGTTATGCAATGTTTTTTTAAGACAGTCAAATTTATGCGATATGTTTTTATTTATATAATTAAAATAAAAATTACTACAAGCATTTAGACGAAATTGAAGTACATATTGATGAACCTCTTCTTTCAAATTCTGCTTCGTGTGAAGAAGAAGATGAAGTATCAAAAATAACTACCAACTTTAAAGTAGCTATTTCTTCAAATGGTAATGTAGCTGGTTCTTCAAAAAAAATTTGAAATAAAAATGTGAATGTATAAAAGAGAATAAAGTAAAATAAAAGAAAATAAAGAATAAAAAAAAAAGAGAATAAAGTGTTTATTTTTTTAAATATATAATTATTGAAATTTAAATTCTTCGTTAGTACTAGTTAGAAACGTAACACACTAGGTTTGAAAGAAACGGACACATTCCATTTTGTGGTAGGGGTTACCCGGGGTTACCCGGTCGGTCGACGCTAACCTGCGAGCGACTTAAAATTGTAATTTTTAAGGTGTTACTAATAATTTAATATCGTGTTTAATATTAAACAAAAAATTATGATTTTTAAACTTATCGAATCTACATACATATGCGCAACTTTTCTCAAAAATAAAAAATTTTGATTAAGGCTTTCGTTTGGCAAATAGAAGAGTATATAAATAAAAATTGTAAAATATAATTAAATTTTTGCGAAGTTCGAACCGAGATAATTGCAGTTCAAGATTTGATTTTCCATAAGCGACTTAACAATTTACAGTTTTCAAACATAAAAATAACATGCATTTCGTACAAAACTTATGTCAAATTATATATCAAAATAATTCACATCTTATTAGCTTTCTGTTAATGCTGTTATCTCTTTTTTTTTAAATAGCGCCCTTTTGCGCGTTCTAAATTTTGACTACCTCCGGATTATGAATATATGCCATCTAACCCTTCATTTTTGAAAGTTTCAGCCTTTAACCCTGTCGTGCCCACACAAGTCAAAATAAATTCAAGAAAGCACTCTACTATAACCAAAGATGTTTAAATTATAAAATTCATTTCCAAATTTCCGAAAAATATTAATAATTCATTAATTAATTAAACCCTGGTAACGGCATTGAGCTTTACTATGCCAAATTGTACGTTTATCGCCCGAGTGCCTCGAAACTGACGTCACAGACAATCGGCAGCATGCGCGTGAGCACACCATACTATATTCACACCACGAATGTACACCTATTTGTTTTTTTAACACACTTACAGGTATACTGGAGGGTGTTCCACACCCCCCAGACCCCCCGGTTGTAAAAACTGAAAACTTGCATATACATGTTCTGTGAGATTGCTGTTATTTTTTGCTGAAATAAACAGCAAAAGTAAGTGAAAAAATTAAGCAAAAAAAAACCGAAAATTCGATCATCTTTAATGATTTTTTTACAATTTCAGAGGACAAATCTTCTCCCAAATCAACTTTCGTGTTACAAATATTAACTTTATACCTCTTTAGTTTAGGGGTTGTCCTTTAATCACGTGAGGTTCTAACAGGGGGGGGGTAGAATAACATCATGATTGATCACGATGGGGGGAAGGGGATGTTGTGACAATCACGTGTATATTTTTTTGCGACCACATGAAATCTCGAACGCTCAAATTTAAGCCTAAAAATCAACATATTTAGCTCTCAACTGGCTTCCGGCACTGAACCTTGTGACGTCACTCGTCGCCCCGCTGCCTGCGGCCTTCTGTTTCGCCGTTTCTGTATGAACAAATTTTTGAAAAAAAACACGTGATGTTGGCTAGGGGTGTGGGGTAACCTAAAATCTCTCGACGTATCACCAAAGGGAAGGGGGGTAAAAAAATTGCATAAAAAACCTCACGTGATTTAAAGACAGTCCCTTACCAGAAGAAATGTAAAGGCTAAAATAATTGTTAAAAAAATAATAAAATAGATAGGGGGGAGGGCATCCCCCGAAAGTGGTAGATGATGAGGAAAAACGCAGATCATATTCGGATTCAGAAGGTTAATTTACGTAAGATCAACGCTCGAAAAAAAAAATTGATTTGCAGACCTGTGTTATCACTAGTCGACGTCCATTAATTACATGGGCGTTTAGTGGTGGAAGAGGTCGAGCCGAATCTCACCCAATCTCACGTGGGGAGTCTCGGTAAACAAAACTGTAAAATTGCGAGAGACCTGGGTTAAATTAAGTAAAATAATCAATTTCACAAGAGATTAGAAGGGGGGGGGGTGAGAGGGTTAAACCAAATCTTACGACATCTCACCAGAGGTACGGGGGGTCGAAAAATCGCCTCACGTAATTAATGGCCGGCCCCTACTTATTTTACTTTACCAATTAAATCAAAGAAAAAATATGAATTTAATCACAATTTATGAGTTCTCGCTTAGCATTTTGTGAGTTATTGATTTCTTTTTATTCAAAATTTAATATTTTATAGAAAATTCTTCTGAATTTTGGCGCTGGGTGCGACGGCTTCATTGCACCCATGGTTTATCCGGCCCTGCACCTGTGGTAATTTTCTTTTTTGAGAATTAATTGTTATTTTAAGTAACCAAGTAGGTAAATTCTACATAAAAAATGGATTGTAACATATACAGAGAGTAATGAAAATATCCGGACACTTCTATGTTAACAATGTAAATTGTACATTTTGAAGCCGTTTTTCGACATATAAAAATTGTTCTCAAAACGTTTTGAACATTTATTGTTAAAAATTTCATTGTCTTCAATTTTGCTCCTATAGAGTTTTCTATTTTTTCCCCCCGTTTTTGACGGACAGCGACTTAAACAAGACTGTATCTCAAAATCGGTGCAACAAAACAGAAAAACGTATGAGTAGTTTTTGTTGCAAATTTTATTCCCTAATTTTTGTTCACACAATACATTTTTCTATTTCGTCACATTTCTGAGATACAGATGATAATTTGGTTCGTATTTTCCGGGGCGACAAAATTGAAAAATGTATACAGTGAGTGTAGAAAGTATTCGTCACCTCCTATATTACCAATGTAAATTGTCCATTTTGAAAACGTTTTTTGACATATAAAAATCGCTTTTACAGCAAAACTTTTTAGACATTTTTTATTAAAAATTTCATTGTCTTCAATTTTATATCTATATATTTTTCTATTTGGTCGCCCCGTTTTTGACTGGCAGCGACTTAAACGAGACTCTGAAAAACACAAAAAATATTATCATCTGTATCTCAGAAACGGTGTGACAAAATAAAAAAATGTATATAAACAAAAATGTAGGGAATAAAATTTGCAATAAAAACTACTTATACATTTTTTTATTTTGTTACACCGATGTTGAGATACAGGAGACAATATTTTTTGTATTTTTCAGATTCTTGTTTAAGTCGCTGCCAGTCAAAAACGGGGCGACAAAATAGAAAAATGTATAGATATAAAATTAAAGACAATGAAATTTTTAACAAAAAATGTCTAAAAAGTTTTGCTGTAAAAGCGATTTTTATATGTCAAAAAACGGTTTGAAAATGGACAATTTACATTGGTAATATGACGTAAGGTGACGAATACTTTCTACACTCACTGTAGATACAAAATTGAAGACAATGAAATTTGCAAAGAAAATGATTTAAAAGTTTTGCTGTAAAATTGATTTTTACATGAGAAGAAACGACTTCAAAATGTACAATTTACATTGCTAACATAGAAGTGTCTTTTGCGAGTCACTAGTAAATAAATTTTTAGGTTCTCTCGGTGGACTTTTTTTTATTTTAGTCTTTTCAAAATTAGAATTTTCAAACAGGTTTTCTTGTGTTGCAGGCCAATAAGTGGGCAGCCTAAGTAGCCTGCGCGTAAATACGGTTCTGCTCATACTCGACTATTGTTTTATCAAACTTAAATAAAGGTAAAACTGTAACTTACTCATTACCACTTATTGTAAAGGAAATTATGATTTGATGAACCAAATTTTTTATTTATCCTAAAGTAAACAAAACTAATCTAACACAAAAATGCAAGACATTTATTTCTAAAAAATGTCGACATAAAATAAGCAGAAATGCATTCCCGGAACGGTTTACGTGGGTTTACGTGTACTGGACATGTAAGTATTTGATCCTTGATGCAGTCTCGACACATATTATCATGTGTTTCAGGCGCCGCGCCGTGAGATGTTTGATACCTCGGCGGTTCTTTGGAGAGCGACGATAATTAATAGCAACGCTGGTTTTCGGTTTCTATATAGCTAAGCATTTTATCTTTGCTGTTATAGCAATGAGTTAATCGAGCTTATCATTTTTTCTACAAATTGCAACGACCAATTTTTGCAAAACCAATTTGTGTTTCAAATTTAAAAACAAGTAAAATAAAATGGATTAAACCATTTTCCATTTCAATTTTTTTTGTTTAAAATTTAATTCGAAAACGTCCACCTTAAGTTTCTCTTGACTACATCAGTGACGGCGACAGGGAGGTAGTGCCCACCCAAATTTTTTAGGCGCTTATTTCAATAATGTATTATTTTGTGTTTATTATCAATTTTGTGTGCCCCTGGCCACCCCAAATATATTGAACCCAATTTGTGTCCACCCATTTTAAAAACGCTGGCGCCTTCACTGGACTACACCAAGTAAATATTATCTAAAAACTAAAAAAAGGGGTTTTTGGAGATATCCTCTTAGTTATGATACTTTTTGTGACACCTTAAATCAGTGGCTTATTTAGAAAATGCTTTCTTTGAGGGGGGGGCAGATTTTAGATTTTTTAGAATCTCGTTAATCCGCGAATACGCGTCGGTTGTCCTATCTTATATTATAATTTATAAAATCCCAGCACGGTTTTGCTGCTCCTGCTACAACGTCTCATTTTTTGGTGGAAAAAAAAACACTCTGGTTTGAATTTGCATTTTTAATCAAAAATGAGGGAAGTTTAACCTTCGGCTAGAAAATATTAAAACTTGGAAAACATATTTATTTAATTACCTTAGGGGGCGTCCATTAATTACGTGAGGTGATTTTGGCGATTTTTATACCCCCCCGCCCCCCTTGGTGAGATATCGTGAGATTTGGCTTGACCCCCTCCCCCCCTTCTAATCTCACGTGAGATTTTTAGTGTAAATAGTTAATCTGTCGTGCTTGATTGGGTTGGATTTATTAAAAAGCATAATTTGCTTCATTATTTTTATTTAAGAATAGTTAACACAAAAAAATTACGTGATATTTGCCGAGCCCCCCTCACCCCCACGTGAGATTTGGTGAGATTCGGCTCGACCTCCCCCCCCCTAAACGCCTCACGTAATTAATGGACGACCCCTTATTGCTCACGGAGTTTAGCAGCAACTTTCTGTGTTACTTTGAAAGTTAATTATAAAAATAATATACAGTCAAAATTGTAAACCGGGGGGTCTGGGGGGTGTGGAACACCCTCCAGTGCATATCTCAGGATTTCCACTCTTTTTGAATACTTGGAGAAGATAGGGGATTTATAATTTTACAAGTTTCGCCTGGAAAAACCGAGAAATTTGAATTTTTTAGCAAAAATGAGGGAAGTTTAAACCTTTGGTGGCTTTCGACCAAAAATTTCCCACTATAGAATTCCCACTTTTCTAGAATACCTACAGAAGACAGAATAATTATACAAGTTTCGTCAGAAAAAGCTGGTAAGTTTTTTATTTTTGGAGCAAAAGTGAGGGAAATTAAAACGTTCGGCTAAAGAGAAACTTATTTATTTTTTTATTATAAAAAAATTTAAATTGCCCCCGGCAAATTAAGTTTAGCAGCAACTTTTTGCGTTACTTTGAAAATATAGAAAAACAGAAATCACCCAGTGGCGAGAAGCGAAATTCAACGCTTAAATATTATACGCTAGTTGGATATCCCAAAAAAGCGTACGCCGCGCCATCTTCTGGTCAATTATAGCCAGATTCTCACCTAATTTATGCACAAAATCACCGCCTAGGCGGCGGCACCATAGCTGTCCAACTAGCGTATAGCGCTAAAAAAGAGAACTACCGTTTAGCTGCCCGTCCTTGGACGGGCTTTCCAGCTAGTGAATAATTAAATACACAAACAAATAAAAATAATTTAAAATTATTTAAATTTTAAAACGTCGTGGTAAACATCATTTTTATCAGGGGGGGGGGGGTATAATCCGAGTCAATTGCCCCTTTGCCCCCCTATAAATAAGCCACTGTGTCTCACTCACATTAGCTCGGATAATCTCGAATAATCCAATTGATGTTTTTCGAGAATTAATTGTTATTTTAAGTAAGTTCAAGTTTGATTTTAGTCTATTCAAAATTAAAATTTTATATTAAAAAAAAATGAATTTGTTATGCAGGTCCATAGATAGGCTGCAGCCTATGTAGCTTGTGAGTACCGCCCTGAAGTACCGCCCCGGTTATCCTGCTGTTGTTATCCTTCTCTACAGTCGGAATCCGCTGAATTTTTCAGTAGTCAGAAAGCTCGCATGGTGTGAAAACCTGTATGGTAGTCGTCAGTGTGCCGTGGTTTTTTTGCAAAGACTTCATTGTTCAGTGTTACTGTGAATTTGTTAATTTGTGAAAAAAAAGTGAAATTTTTTAAGGTAAATGCACAGTTTATTTATATTTGTGTGCTTGGTTTAATTTTATATTATTGGTCAATAATAAAATAAGAAAGGTCCGATTTTACTGTAAATTGTACCAATTTCGTACAAATTCATTTAATTAATTTTATGTTTTTCGAGAATATTTTAAAAATTGATCTGCGGGCATTTGAAGTTTTTTTTGAATTTATTTTTAAAATCCCATCCATATTACCATTTTAAATCGCATTTTACGTTCGTGAAAGTCTCCCCGTCGGCACCAAGTGCGGATCTTCCCATAATGGGAATTGAAAAATTGACTAGATTAATTTTTATTGTTTGCATTATTATTATTTATTTGATTAGTTACATACAGTGGCTTCAGAAATTATTAATCCACTCTGATGTTCGCAATGTACATTGTACCTCTCCAAAGCTTTTTTCTAATATAAAAATCACTTTTACAGCAATATTTATTAAATATTTTTTGTTGGAAATTTCGTTCTCTTCATTTTTGTTTATGTACATTTTTCTATTTCGTTGCATCGTTTCTGAGTGAGAGCGACTTTAAACACTCGGTAGAGAGGTTTTCAGTTGGTTTTATTAAATTTTTTACAGTGTTTTTAAAGTCGTTCTCACTCGGAAACGGTGCGACAAAACAGAAAAATATATAGAAATAAAATCGAAGGGAAATTAATTATTAATTATATTAATCAGTTAAATTAAAAATATCGTACTAGAAAACACCTACATAAATGTCAAATAAAACATAATAAAGGTTATATTTGAATAGGCGGAGTTGGCAAGTTTAATATCATAATAAAAATTGAGTCAAATTAATAACTTATATTGGGGGGGGGGGGGGGGTCAAATTTAAGATTTTTCGGAATCTCGTTAATCCATGCATGCGCGTCAGTTGTAACTAATCCTACATATTACATAAAATTCCAACACGCTTCTGCTACAACGTGTCATATTTTGGTGGAAAAAAACACTCTGGGTCTCGTTACATAATAACTAATACTATTAGTCGGAAAGTACAAGTTGATAATTATTACTATTGAAAAATAATGGAGAATGATTTTTGGCTATGCTTGTAGAACAAGTTATTTCATGAATAAGTAGCAAAAACCACGCAGCTAGGTGTTCAGATTAAACGATTTGAAGAGTGTTTAAAGTTACTTGTAACTTGTAATATTAGTAAATTTTCATTATGAAACAGCGCCCTGGTTGGTCGATTTTTTTTACCAATCAAAAAATACATTAAACTAAGATTAGGACTAACAATATTTGTCCAATATTAATCCAAACCGGGAAATTTGAATTTTTAATCAAAAAGTTTAACCTTCGGGTAGAAAAAATTTTTAGCAGCAACCTTTTGTGTTACTTGGAAAGTTAATTATAAAAATATAAAGTCAGAATTGTAAACCGGGGGGTCTGGGGGTTGTGGAACACCCTCCAGTACATATCACAAGATTTCCACTCTTTTACAATACTTGGAGAAGATAGGGGATTTATAATTTTACAAGTTTCCCCAGGAAAAACCGAGAAATTGGAATTTTTAAGCAAAAATTAGGGAAATTTAAACCTTTTACGTTACTTTGAAAGTTAACTGGCAAAATTATAGTCAAAAGATATTTGATGTGCAAGTGAAGGGAAATTAGAGAAAATCTAAGGAAATCTTAGGCAAAACTAAGGAAATCCAAGGATATCTTAGAAATTACATATAATCTAGCTTTTTCAATTTTTTCAAAAGGAAATCATGAGACAATCCAAAGGAAAACCGAAGGAAATTTTAGGAAATTTGATGTACAAGTGAAAGGAAGTTTGAGAAAATCTAAAGAAATTTTAGGCAATCCAGGAAATCTAAGTAAATCCAAGGATATCTTAGAAATTACAGATAATCTAGCTTTTTCAACTTTTTCGAAAGAAAATCATGAGATAATCCAAAAGAAAACCCAAGAAAAATTTAGGAAATCTGGGAAAATCTAGAGAAATCCAAGAAAATGTCCTGAAAGGAAATCTGGTGTACAAAAATTGGATCTTTGGTTTCCTTCTCGTAACAAGCTAAGAAATTATGTTTTCTTCTTATTTTGTCTACTTTTACCTTAATATTTATATGTATGTCAATGGTCAATATAATATTAATATTATAGTAGATCGCGAAAAATTTTTGAGAAACATAGGCGATCGTATATATTGTAGTGGTATTTTCAATTGGGGAAAATCTAACCCCAACGAAACCTTTGCCACACTTTAAATTTTCCCAACTAACTCAATATGCCGGTAAACATGAGACGCTCAGATAGTCGGTTCCCGTGTGCTTTGAACCGCACGAATTTTATTTTCAAAATCCAAAAATCAATCCAACAATAATTTCCAATTCAAATTTAATTAAAAATAACGTTCAAACAAAATTTCAATGTTGTAAAAATGGAACGGCGATTGTGAGTGCCGCTTATCGCCAGGTGCCACGCGCGTGTACAAATTTTGCCTTTCCTTTCCAATTTTTTAATTTCAACTCAATTTAATTAAACCAAACCAAGTTTTAATATTACCAATCAGCATCAAAATCATCAAATCCTAACGTCCAAATTATTATCAACTTTGATAATAAACGCAGAATCCAAAATAATCAAAAATCCTCACCAAAACAACTTCTTTATTTGTTAAATTAACAAATCAAATCGCACAATTTCAAAATCAAATTATAAAATGCCAAAAACTAGGCACAAATCTCAAAATTAACAAGAGTGTAACGGAATACGTCCGCCCTCTTGACCACTACGCCGGCAAAAAGCTGCCACTCTTCCAAAAATCTTACCAACCTGGGAAATTTTTTGTTTTTGGGCAAAAGTGAGAGAAATTAGAACATTCGGCTAAAGAAAATTAGAATTTGAAAAACCTTTTTTATTTTTATATTATAAAAAAAATTTTAATTGCCCCACGGCACATCAAGTTTAGCAGCAAAATCTGGAATCACCCAGTACGAAGTTAAATGTTTAAATATTATACTGCTAAAAAAGAGATCTACCGTGTAGCTGCCAGTCCGCGGACGGGCTTTCCAGCTAGTAAATAAATAAACAAATAAATAAAAATAATGACGTTGACACATTTTAAAGTGCGTTGGGGTATAATATACCCCACCAGGCAAATGGCGGGTTAACGCAAGAATAGTTAGAGTCAATAAACTACAAATTTTTTAAATGCCAGCGGGGCTTCATCGGGATCAAAGTTCGATCGACACCTTGTAAAATTGATAGAAGATTGTTTTTCGAATTTTATCAAAAATGTTATTTTGTTGATTTGTAAGCTAAATAAATAAAAATTATGCGGTTTCTGCGTTTAAAAACCCTAAATTTGAAATTGGTTTTGTTGTGTGTTGCAAAAACATGTTGTGCATTGTACTAATACTTGAGGTGTTTGAAAAAATTTTCAAAATTTCGTTTTTAGCAATCTTGAAAGTACTACCTGCCTACCACAAATATAATTTATTGTAAAGCAATAAAATAAAAACAGCGCCGGCCGGCTCGTCAGAGGCTTAGCTGCGCCTGAAATTCTGGAGTATTAAATTATTATTAAAATTTTCAAAAAAGAAAAACGTAAATTTTTGATTGTGAGAATTATCAAAAGATAAATACTCCTTCCACAACACTTATGTAATCTCGAATCCTTGTTATGAACAGTTTTGTTATTTCAAATTTTTTTATTAGCAATTCAAAATTTTCCCATATCCAATTTTTTCACACATCCGATTTAAAATATTATCTCAGGATACATAGTACCTACATAAATTAAAACTAAATTTTAAAAATGTAAACTTTCACACGGACCAGATCATAAACAACCCTTAATGGTTAAGGTCACTCGTTTGGTGCATGATCAACTCATGTTTTGCTTGTGGGATATCAATGCACCACTTTAAAAATTTGATTCCTGTTTTTAATTTTTAAGAGGAAAAGATTCATATAGTCCAAGTTCGTTGTAATGCGCACCTAGTGGAATTGATACATCTTCGCCAAACGGACTTCTTCTAAAATTTTAATTTAAAAGCAAAATAAAATTCATGTCGAAGATAAATTCAAAGATTTACATTATAATTCAAAACAAAAAGTTTTGGATTAAATTATCAGAAAGCCGCGCAAGCAGTAGGCGGAACTACCCCAGTGCGATGGGTACGACGCACACGGGCGACCGGCTAAAAGTCTCCCCAGTTGTACTGTTTAATTTTTTTAATTAATTAATTTATGTTTTAATATAATATTTTGACAGTCTTCTCTTATTGAGGTAAACAAAGTGGGCATCATTTATCATCAATAATTCAATGTTCCCACTAAATTTTCAAAATCCAATCCTGACAGTTCCAGGTTTCTCCTGACAAAGAATAAAAATTTTCCATGACATTTCGATAAATCAGAAAATAAAAAGCAAAAAAAATTAATTTTTAAATAAAGTACATTTAAAATTACAGTAACCGTAAAAAGTATTCGTACACCTGAAGATTTCAAATTAAAAACGTTCTTGTTCCTTTCAGCAACTAGTAATTTCAAAAATTTTTTATAAAACATTTAGTTCCATACTTAGATTAACGATCGAACTAAAAAAGTTACCAAAAATTGAATAACTTCTAACATAAAAAAAAATAAATTTCAGTTGAGCTGCAATACACGTCACCCAACACGTATTCGTACAGTAAACGGTAACTAACATTAAAAAATAAAAACATACAACTTAAAGTTTTTTTTAATATTTTGTAGGATTGTCCTTGGCTTTATTAATTGCTTGCAATCGCCTAGGCATTAAATTTACTAAATTTTGCGTTACCGAAGATGGAATATTCTCCCATTCTTCTAGAAGCGCACTTTTTAAGTCATTTTTATTAGATATTTTATGATTTCTTATTTTGCGCTCAAGATCATCCCATAAATGTTCGATAGGATTAATATCTGAACTTTGGGGTGGTGTTTCAATATGTCGCGGTGTATTATACAAAACTATACAACTTGTCCTGCATAAAAATATAATTGTCTTTAAACCCCATTTTTTCAGCACTAACTGACAAATTATTTTGCAAAATGTCAATATACATTTTTTGATCCATAATTCCATCGATAAAGTGCAAATTTCCTACACCAAATGCACTCATGAACCCCCAAACTATAACTGAACCCCCAAACTATAACTGAACCACCACTGTGCTTCTCAGTAGGACACAAGTTTTCTTTATTTAGTTCGGTATTCTTTTCCTCCAAACTAATTTCATCCCATCTGAGCCGAAAATGTTGAACTTGGACTCATCCGTGAATATCTAACGATTCCAAAATTTTTCAGAACGATTTTTACACTCTTTCGCAAATTCAAATCGTTTTCTTTTATTGCTCAATTTATAAAGTACTTGTTACGGGCAGTTCTGGCATGATACCCTGATTTTCGTAAAATACCGCTTACAGTTTCGGTTGATACATTTGTACTTGATGTGTTTTGCATTTCAGCAGCAAGTTTCGCTGCACTTAACTTCGGATTTTTCTTAACTTTAATTAAAATAGCATGTTTATCAGAAGCACTTAACTTTTATGGACGGCCTGTACGCTGTTTATTTGTCATTTTTTTTTTGTAAAAGAGTACCTATCTATAATTGTTTGTACTGTTCAACGTGGTCTTTTAATAATTTTAGAAATTTCACTTAAAGATTTCAATTGATTATGTAAATTTATTACAACTTTTCGTTCTTCGATAGTAGTTTCTGCACCTTTGCGACCCATCTTGATGTTTAAATTAATGTCTACTGCATTTCTGCAATACTGTATTACATTTTGTATCATGTAAATTACATATTATAATCATTATGCTATAAATGTAGACAAAAGTAAACTGATTAGCAGCGCTTTTTATATTACCTGTACGAATACTTGTTGGGTGACGATTATTGCAGCACAAATGAAATTTATTATTTTATGTTTAAAGTACAGTACAGCCTCGCTTATCCGGACACCCTTTATTCTGGACACTCCAGTAATCCGGACATTCCGACTCTTCGGACATTTACATTTTTTCTGATCAACTAGAAAGGTGAAAAGTTAATATTTATAGCAAGAAAGTTGATTTGGGAGTAGATCTGTCTCCCGAAATTGTAAAAAAATCATTAAAGATGATCGAATTTTCCGTTTTTCTGCTTAATTTTTTCACTTTTTTTTACAATCATTTTTTTTTCACAATCAATCACACAGAACATGTACATATATGCAAGTTTTCAGTTTTTACAACCGGGGGGGTCTGGGGGGTGTGGAACACCCTCCAGTATACCTGTAAGTGTGTTAAAAAACACAAATAGCAAACAGATTTCGATTCCAGTTTTAAAGTTGTGATTCCACTGGGCATTACTGAATCTAGGTTACAAAAAACATTTGGAAAAATCTATATAAAGCTAGATTCTGGGACCAATTTTGTTTAGGTGTACTGGAGGGTGTTCCACACCCCCCAGACCCCCCGGTTTCAAAAACTGAAAACTTGTGTATGTTTTCTGTAAAACTTTCAAAATCAAAATCCCTAACTTTTCCAAGACTTCCCCTAGATCAGGCGTCGGCAACCTGCGGCTCTTTTGATGTCGAGATGCAACTCTCCAGGTCCACGCACAAATATTACCTAATAATTTTATTATTTTATTTTCAAAACTCATAAAAAGTATTATTCTGCAAAAAAAAAACTTTAAACAGGGTAAAAACACTGGATAAAAACAGGATAAAATACCTTAATATTGAAATAAAAATGTTAATGGCTCTTTAAAACCTGGGAAATTTTGTAAATTGTAAGTTTTGGCTCTTCCGTTTCAATAGGTTGCCGACCCCTGCCCTAGATCAAAATTAAAAATTTTTCAAATTTTAAAAATTGTAAATTTTTTATTTGTCGAATTTTCCAAGAATTTTTCGTAATTAATTCCACGACTTTTTCTTAAAAATAAAAAATTCCTCGACTTTTTCTGACCAAATTTATGTAAGTCTCAATTCCTTTATTTTTGCAAGTGAAAATCCTGCTTAAAGATTTGCCCTAATTTATAATTTTTGCCCCCCCCCCCTTGGCCTCTTAATATGACAAACTACAAGTCACTGCTTAATCCATATTGCGATCATAGGCGGTTCCAGAATTTTTTCTGGAAGGAGCAAAAATATCAGACTGGCAAAAGGTGTTTTCAGATTTGGGATTGTTCCCTTATCTATTTTTAAACGTCTGAGGGATGGGTGCCCCAACCCCCCACCCCCCATTAATACGCCTAAGCTCGCGATTGATATCTGGCAGTTTATTGGCAAAATTGACAATTCATGCTTACGATACATTGTCAATTTGCCTAGTTGACACTGACAATATTGTCAATTTGTTTACAATCCGAGGTAAAGCCAGTTCTTCAATTATTATAAAATGATACTAAAAATGTTCTATCGGAAACTTAATTTATTCAACATTAATAGGAATTACGTTAAACCTTTCATGATTTAGGAAGGAAGTTAGATACTTCCGAAGACCTTAATTTGATTCGATACCCAGGTCAAATAGGAATTTTATGAAATAAAGTAAACAAAAAAAATCATAATAATAAGTATCGGCGTTTTTCCACTGGCCTGTTTAGAATTGGTTAATTTTAAGTTACCAGCCTAAAAATATTAAGTGATTACGGAAGTAATTCAGGCCACACAACCTAGGCAATCAGACTTCGTCAACTTTAATATAGATTTGTCAACTGATATATTTAGAAATTGTCAACTGCAATTCAGATTTGTAAACTGCTATTCAAGGATCGACAACTGTAAATTCAGCATTGTTCAGAACACCCCCCAGACCCCCCGGTTTCAAAAACTGAAAACTTTTTGAGAGTAAGTGCGCTTTTGTAGGTTTAGGCTATACGCACTGAGTAGTACCGAGGACCCCAGTATCGAACTGATTGTATAAAATTATTATTGATTGTATAAAAATTATTTTTGTAAGTTTTATTTTGACATTTTTATTATTTGTTAATTTTGTTTAGTTTAGTTTTATTAATGTAAACTATATAAAATAAAATAATTGAATAATACATACGTATCAACGGTTTTTAATCAATAAAATAAGTAAAAAAAAAAATCTTGTTAATCCGGAAAACTCGGTTATCCGAACAAACTCAAAACTATATCTGTCCGGAATAACGAGGCTGTACTGTAATATAATTTTTGGTAATATTTTTAGTACAATTGCTAGTATAAATACAGTCTCCCAAGAAAGTCTACGTACGATCTCATATTTTCTTGAAAAAGAACCCAAAATAAAAATTTTAAGTAAATTTGTGGAATTTTAGTATGTATTTATGGTTAAATTAAAAAAATATAAGAATAATACAATACGTAGAAAATCAAAAATTCAAAAAATTTAAAAAAAGACAAAATTAACATATAAACAGGTCTGGATTAAAAATATTTGAAATTATGAAAAATTCAAAATACGATATTACAATATAACGTTATTTCATGGTTATTTCCAATCCTCAGTTGTAAATAATCGTTTAAATTTATTTAAACGATTTATATAATCGTTTAAATTTATTTAAACGATTATTTACAACTGAGGATAATCGTTTAAATTTATTTAAATTTATTTAAACGATTATTTACAACTGAGGATTGGAAATAACCATGAAATAACGTTATATTGTAATATCGTATTTTGAATTTTTCATTATTTCAAATATTTTTAATCCAGACCTGTTTATATGTTAATTTTGTCTTTTTTTGAATTTTTTGAATTTTTGATTTTCTACGTATTGTATTATTCTTATATTTTTTTAATTTAATCATATTTTCTTATATTAGCCCAGTCAATTTAGCTTGAAAAAGGAGAAATAAAAACAAAAAATGATATAGTTTTAGGAATTGGCTTAAAACGTGTAGTAAGCTTCCCAATTCAACATACTAAAAGTCCCCTAACGTGGGTGGTGAGCTCGCTTCGCCATCTTGGATTTTATGTGCACATTTCTGTTTTTTTTCAAATATCACCGAAAGTGTCAAATTTTTGGGTATTACACCTATTTTCAAAGTTAAAGATCTGAAAATTTCCTATAAAATGACCTTTATTATTTTTTTCTAACTCGACTCATTTCGGAGAACAGAGTACTAAAAATCGAAGACTCAGAAAATATGTATGTGTGCTGCACGGGAGAATCAAGAGTTGTTGTCATTTACGAATTTCAACAAAGCTGGTGTTTAAGATTTATTCTCCCAGCAATCTTTGTTGTAAACACCTTATGTAACCATTGGAGATAAATGATACAAAAGAGAGGAGTGAAGAAGAGGTGTTATCAGAATGCATATAGCTTCTATTTTATCATTTTAATAATTGAATGCGTTCGACATGCTACCTAATTAAAACTCATATGAACAGGGACGGAACTACCGGGGTGCGGCGGAACTAGTGATGCCGTCAAGAGTAATCAAGACAAGAATTGGGAAGTCTTGATCTTGTCTTGAAATATCAAGACAAGAATTCAGTAACTCTTGATCTTGCGGTGTAGTTTCTTGATCTTGTCTTGAAAGTCTTGAATTTTAAAACTTTGCGAAATCGCATAATTGATAAAATTAATCATCACTTCTGCATCAACTCACTTACAGTGGCTCACAAAATTATTCATACACTATAAGAAATTTTTAAAAACGTAGAATATTTTTTTTAATAATACTTTTGTAACTTTTATTTTATTGTAATTTTACTTATTACTAAATTACGAATTGATAACAAAATGAAAAATAACTTTAAAATAATTATTAACAAATTCACAACAAAAAAACTAATTTTATACAGCAAATTAATGTCACAAAATTATTCATACAGTCAAAAGAACCTGCATTATCTTGCACTTTTACACTAAATTAGTATTTTGTGTGGTATCCTTTTGCATCAATTACTGCTTTTAATCGCCTTGGCATGGATTCCACTAATTTTGAAGTTGTTACTTCTGAAATTTTCTCCCATTCCTCTAAAATAACAGTTTTTAAAACTTCTTTAGAGGAAATGGACCTTTTTCTGATTTGTCTTTCTAATTCTTCCCATAAATTCTCAATAGGATTGAGGTCTGGGGACTGAGGAGGAGTATGGAGTTGTTTTTTTACATGATACAACAACCATTCCTTCACAATATAGGAAGTATGCTTGGGGTCATTGTCATGCTGGAATTGATAATTATTTTGTAACCCCAATTTTTCAACGCTGGCTTTTAAATTTTCTTGTAATATTTTTAAATATTGAAATTTGTCCATCGTTGTATCAATAAATTTAAGTTTACCAACCCCATTTCCGCCCATGCAACCCCAAACCATCACATTACCGCCACCATGCTTTACAGTTGCACATAGGTTTTCTTTGTTTAACTCAGTGTTACGTTTTCTCCATACCATCTGCCTTCCATCTGATCCAAAAATGTTAAATTTACTCTCATCACTAAACACTACTGTTTTCCAAAAATCAACACTTTCATTCACATATTTTTTTGCAAATTCTAGTCTTTTAACTCTATTAATTTTTGATATGTATGGTTTCTTACGTGCTACTCTGCCATTATACCCTTCTTTCCGAAGAACCCTACGAACAGTTTCGGTAGAAATAGGTTTATTAATAATATTTGAAACGTTTTCGGTCAATTTTGGCACACTTGTTTTGGGATTGGTTTTTATTTGCCTCACAATGTAATTGTTATTTGTTGGAGTCAGTATACACTTTCTTCCTCGCCCAGCTTTATTTCTCAGATAACCTTCATTTTTAAATTTGTTAACTATAGATTGAACCGTTGCATGACTTCTATTAACAATTTTAGCTGTTTCTCTGAATGATTTACCCTGGCAAATCAATTTAAGTATTAATTTTCTTTCTTCAACAGTAGTTTCTTTACCTTTGCGACCCATTTTTATTGAATGTTGGATTAAAACTAATATAATGTTGCAAATTATGCTTTATTTTATATCTAAGCTAGGCTACTATAAATAATCATCAAGTAGACATTAAAAAAACTGCATAGGTTGCGTTTTTGCACAATATAAAATAAGTCTTTATCAAGTGTATGAATAATTTTGTGACATGCATTAGCTACAGCTATACACAAAATTGAACGTACACTCATGAAAAGTATATATATTTGCATTTAAATCCTTAAATATTATTTTGATTAAAATTTTTCTTTATTACAATATTTACAGAAATCATTAAATTTGATAATTAATAGTAAAAATATTAAAATTTTGCGGTAAAACAAAAATAAAAATACAAAAACTTAAAAGATAAGATAAAATAGCAACACAAAATTGAACGTACACATAAGAAAATAAATCATTTAGTTTGATTAACATGAAAATTAATATTTAGTGGGGTACCCTTTTGCTTTAATAACTGCTTGCAAGCGATTTGGCATAGAACTCACCAATTTCGCAGTCACTTTGGCAGGAATTTTAACCCATTGTTTACTTAATTCACTTTTCAACATGGACTTGCTGGTTATCGATGATTTTCTAATTCTTCTTCCCAATTCTTCCCATAGATGTTCAATGGGATTTAAGTCGGGTGATTCAGGAGGTGTTTGCAACATTCTTGGTGCTTTATAGAGTAACCATTCCATGACAAGATAAGAAGAATGCTTAGGGTCATTGTCGTGTTGGAAATAAAAGCTATTCTGTAGACCTAATTTCTCAGCACTTTGATGCAAATTTGATTGCAAAATATTCAAATAAATATACTTATTCATTTTATAATCAATAAAGCTTATATTTCCAACACCGCTAGCTGCCATGCACCCCCACAACATTACATTGCCACCGTTATGTTTTATCGTCGGGGATAAATTTTCTTTATTCAATTCTTTATTAGGTTTTCTCCACACAAAAGTTCTTCCATCTGGACCAAATAGGTTAAATTTGCTCTCATCGCTAAATATTTCTTTATTCCAGAATTCGGGACCCTTGTTAATATGTTCTTCGGCGAATTTCAATCTTTTCATTCTATTTATTTTTGAAATGTACGGTTTCTCCCTCGCAACTCGGCCATTATATCCTTGTTTTCTAAGAACTCTTTTGACAGTTTCAAGAGAAATAGTTTTATTAATGATAGACGATACATCTGCAGTGATATCTGATACTTTTGTTTTTGGATTTTCCTTAATTTTTCTGACTATAAAATTTTTATTCTTCTCTGTTAATATCGGTTTTCTACCTCTTCCTGGTTTATTTATTAAAGTGCCCTCAAATTTATATTTGTTTATAATTGTTTGGATTGTAGAATGGCTTCTACCCACGATTCTTCCCGTTTCACGTAAAGATTTTCCTTCACAAATTAATTTAAGTATGGTTTTCCTCTCTGCTAACGTAGTTTTTTTTGTGTGACGACCCATTTTATTAAAAATACTACTAAATTAAATTTTTCTGATAAAATATTGTATCCGTCAGATTACCAACCACTATGAAACGTACACATTGAGTAAATGAAACTGAATCCGCAGATTTGCATCTTGGAAATTTTATAGTTGTAGTAGGTGTACGTTCAATTTTGTGTGCACATTTTATGCAGTAAGCATGAATTTCTTAAAAATTGATAAAGAAAATGCAATATATACATATACATTTATATACATTTTTTTCAACGTAGTATCTCATTAGAAATATTAGTAAGTCTTATTTATAATAAATAATTATAATTAACTTTAATATTACTAAATTATAGGCAAATAATTATAATTTTTTGAAGTGTACGTTCAATTTTGTGTATAGCTGTATGTAATATTATATTTCTTACACCTACACTTTTCAATGAAGGTTTTTATCAATTTTTTCTTTTTGTTATCAATTATGAAGAGTCATTTAATATAATGTAATTTAAATAAAAACAATAGAGTACTATTTGAAGAAAATATTACAAAGTTTTCCAACTTTTATATGGTGTATGAATAATTTTGTGAGCCACTGTATGTATGTATTGAAGTGTCAACCTGTCAACTATTGAAATTACCCTTGTTACCCTTTTCTTGCTGTTGTTATCAAATGCTGACTATGTAAAAAGTTACATTATCTAAGAATTTAATTACCAAACAAATTTAATTAGCTCCTAAACTGTGTATGATTGAATAATTTTTTTTAATTGATTAATTTAATAATTTCACGATTTTGCATTTTTATTTGTGCATGCAGTCGTATTGCTGGTGCAGTGGCTTAACAAGGCAGCTACGGGCCTGTGTTTCTGACTCAAGCGGGGCCCCAAATGGAATATTAAATTAACATGTAACTTTTTTATAAGCAGAACAATTTTTATAAATAAAATTTTATAATAAATATTAAACACGTTTGCATAATTAAAGAAGAGCAGTAGACGCATGTGTTTCTGGCAACTTGGCCGTCGTCAGTATTGCTTACCTGCTACTACCAAAACGATGAACAGGCTTAATTATGCAAAATTACATTACGGATTCGTCTTCGTTGCTAATAATAATAATAAATATTGTTATTTAGTTTTATTAAAATCATTTTAGGGATTTACTAATAAGTAAAAACAAGAAAATCATATACTTGACGGTTTTAATATATTAATAAAAAATAATAAAAAAACTAGCAGTGTAGTGTTAAAAATCAAAATATACCCTACCCTTATTTTTTTCGGTATTTTGTTAAATAAGGGTGACAGTTATTTGTTTATTACTGTAATCGCTACCGTATGGGAAGTTTTGCTTTGGAGAGTGCGTTCAATCTTTCTTGATGCCGCTTCAACTGCAATTCAACAAAAGGCGAAACAGGCAGTAAATATATTTTATATTTTAAATACTTAGGTGCATAAAAAATGTGGCAGACAAGTTATTTTGAAAAAGTGCAGCATATTTTCTGGTTTTATTGGTGCTTTCAATATTTAGTGCTACAAATCACAAAAATTTGAATTCGCATTAAATCATTAAAATATTTTATTTATTACCTAAAGTGTATTAAAATTTTGCTTTTTGTCTCGAGTATTTTGAGTTTATCTTGTATTTTCTTATTTTGTAAAATAAAAAATTATTAAATCTTTAGATATTCAATGACAGCATCGCCCGATAGTCGTAATAAACAATATAAACAAAAAATCATGACTCTTGATTGGCACCTCTTGATCTTGTCTTGAAATATCAAGACAAAATTAACGTCGACTCTTGTCTTGAAATTTCAAGATTTTCAAGACAAGAGTCTTGGTAGTCTTGATCTTGACGGCATCACTAGGCGGAACACCGGCCCCCGGCTAAAAGGGCCCCCAGTTGTACTGTGACCTTTTCAATTAAAAAAAAAAAAATTTAAAACCGTCAAAAATATAATGAGATAATCTAGTATTTTGATAAATCAGAAAATAAAAAGGCAAAAAAATTTTTATTTAAAATTAAACCAATTAAAATTTAAATTTTTTAAAATTCAAAAATTTAATGAAATTAAAATTAAAAAAAAATTTAAAATTAATCTTTTTTTTAAATTAAAAAAAATTAAATTTAATTATTTTCCTAGACTGAAAATGTAATTTCCTTGACTTGAAACTAAAAATGTAAAATTATATCCCTGCAAAATTAGGGGTTCGGGCCCCCTCTCTCACTAATCATATTAAATAACATACAATTATTTAAATATTTATAAGTTTTGACCGATTTGTAAACTCCGATTTATTTAATAAATTAATTTAGATTAAAAAATTAATTATAATTCAATTAATAAAAAAGAACGAAAACAAAGTTTAAAGTTCTTTGGGATGATAATCTCGTTAATCCCTTCATGCGCAGCATGAATTTTGCACAATTTCGCACACAATTTTGTGCAATTTGATGAAATCATCAAATTAAAATTATAAAGTCATTAATGGGGGAATAAATAATATTTATTATTATAATATTTAAACAAAATGTAGTAAATTTTTTTTATAGCTAAGGGGGGTTAAACAATTTTAGAAAAGAGGAAATTTAGAATATTCTAGAAAATCTTAGGATAGCCAATAGCCAAGGAAATCTCAGAAAATTGAAAAAGGGAATAAAAGAATAAAGATAATCTATAGATTAATTAAAGATATCCTAAATTTCCTAAGATACTCTAAAATTTGCTTGGATTTCTTTTCACTTTTGTATATCACGATTCTATATCACCGGAAAGACTGTGTGTACTAGGGAAGGGAAATTTGAAGAAATTCTGGAAAATTCCAAGACATCTCAACAAACCGATTTTTGGAAAAATTTTAGAAATATACAAAATCTCAGGAAATCCAAAGAAATTTCAAAAAAATCTCAGGAAACTCGTGAAAATTTTAGTAAATAAAAAATCGAGAGAAATGCAGAAAATTTTAAAGCCATTGAAATCTCAGAAAATGAAAAAAGCAAGAAATATAATCTAAAATAATCTCGATTTCTTCAAATTTCCCCTGATTTCCCTTTAGTTTTGCATATGACAAATTCTGTATCATTTTTCCATTTGTTAGTAAAAATTGAGCGGAAAATTTGAAGAAATCTGGAAAATTTTTAGAAAATCCTCAAAAATTTTAGGAAATCTAAGAAAACTTCATTAATTTTACAATCTTAGGAAATGTAGAACATTAGAAAAAATCTTAGGAAATAGGAAATTCTAGAAAATCTTAGAAAAATATCAAAAATCAAAAAAATTTCAAGATCTTAGAAAATCATAGAAAATTCTAGGCTATTCTGAGAAATTTAGACAATCTTAGAAAAATCAAGGAAATCTCAGAAAATTGAAAAATAAAAACTCATCTAGATATATATTTTTGATAAGAATTAAGGTATAATTTTCAAATTTTAATAAAAATATATAGGGGTCTCTATATTCGCCCTTGTTTGGAAGGAATTCATTAGAAATCACTGGAATTGCATGGAAATCATCGGAATTCCAAAATTATGGTTATATTATAAGTTATTTATTATTTTCTTTTATTTTTGTTTCTTATTGAAGCAGGGCCTCTGTTAACAACTTCGCACACGGGTCCATCACCTGCTTGTGACGCCACTGCATATGAAGTTACATTACATTTTATTTTTAAAACATTCAACATTTAGTAAGTATTAAAGTATTACACTCAAGGTATACAGGCACCATGGGGATCTCAGTTATTATAAGAGATACGAGGTCGGTTCAATTAGAGCAAAGTTGTGCATTTTCATTTTGAACAATTTTTCAAAAGAAAATTTGATGTGTCATTTTTAGTTTTTGAATTATTGGAAAAAAACGGAAATTTGTAATTTTTGATTTTATTTTTTCAAGCGAAAACCAACAGAACTAGACGTTTTTAATTAGGACGTTTTTGGGGCACTTTTTCATAAGAATTCTAAATCTGTCATCGTATTTTCCAAGGCGTTCTTGATGCCAGAGCTACAACACTCCACTTAGGTTTTTCTTATGGGCGCAATATTGGATTTTTGCATATTTTAAGTCTTTTTACTTTATCATACAAAGTATGAAAAAGTATTGTTATCGTGCGGAAAAAAAAAAATTGAGATTTTGATGAATTTAGGCATATTGGGGTCCCAGAAGCCGAAAATCATCATTTCCCAAAAATGTCTGTATGTATGTGTGTGTGGTCAAATTTTGTGTGCGCTCTAGCTCAAAAAGTAATAGGAATTTTTTGACAAAACTTCGTATTTAGTACATATATATTGAGACTTAGAACTGATTAGATTTTGGTTAAAATCGGTACACGGAAACGCAAAAAAAATAATATTTTGTAAATTAAAAAAATAATTTTTTCACTTCTTTTCAAATTTTATTTTTTTATTAAATTCTTCTCTATAATAATATTAAAAAAGTATTAATCAATAATCGTGTAAATAGCCTATTTTTGAAAATATTCTTTTTTCAAGTTTATTTTTGTCATTTTTTTTCTTCTTATTTTCACAGTTCAATTGAACGAAAGATCTTGAACGTTCATATTACGCCTCTTCTCACATGGTTTCTTTTTTCACTTTCATAGAAATATTCATCAATAGTAACACAGCAATAGAAACACTGTGTTCAAAAGTCTAAATGAGACTGTCACGATCGTAGAGTAGTAGCTGCTGCAATAGTTCGCCAGAACATATTATTATGAACTGTTACGGAGGAAAGTCCTGCTAAATGTTGATGTTTTCGGTCTCTTCTTTCTTCAATACACCGAGAAAACTTTTTGGTGTTGAAGTAACTTTTACTATAATTGAAGTTCAAATCAGCCTCACACCAATTTTGAAGTCAGGTACAACAATCCAGGTTATATACAAACCAAAACAACAATTTCCATTTAGTCAGTAGTTTCTAAATACTGTAAATAAAAGTTTTGCTAACTTTGTTTGCTAAGAAAAAATGAATAATTAAGATTTAATTTTGAAAATTGTATTGGATAGAACACTGCGAAAGACAGTTCTGAAAATGCTTTTATATCCATAAGTCCAATATTTCTATGTTACCTTTTAGCCAAAAATGGTATTTCCTGATTTTGTACAAAAATACTCAAATTATGTGGGTTGCTAGTTTTATTCATAATAATGAATATCTACAAAAAATCTTATTAGCTTGTTGAATTTTTTCCAGCTTTTTGCAAGTCAAAAAATAGTTCAAAATTAGCTCATCTTCCTAATTAAATAATTTTTCAAAAATTGTAGGTTGGTAGGGTTCTGCATAAAACTACGTCCAATTATCCCACTAGTACAAGTAATGGACTTTCAGTGCTATTTTCTCCGAAATTGGCGAAGTTACAGAACAATAATAAAAGTCATATTATAGGAAATTTTCAGATCTTTAACTTTGAAAATAGGTGTAATACCCAAAAAGTTGACACTTGCGGTGATATTTGAAAAAAAACAGAAATGTGCACATAAAATCCAAGATGGCGGAGCGAGCTCACCACCCACGTTAGGGGACTTTTAGTATGTTGAATGTAATTAATAAAAAAGGAAACGAAAACTATTTTTAGGAAAAATTATTTTAGTATTTCATATTTTTAATTTTGACCTTGAAACATTAGAAAAAAAAACAATGCGGCGGGGCTGTATGCCAGACGACTCGCTTTGCTCTAGTTTTAAATGTAATTATTTTACTTTTTGCTTCCAGGCCTTAAAGTTCAAAGTTCTTTGAGATGAAAATCTCGTTAACCCTAGAGGAGTACAGGGGGTATGAGCCAACCCCAGACAACCGCGCTTCTTATTCACATTTACCTATGTTAAGTAACAAAACCCTATTAATTTCTTTCCAAATTATTTTTTTTCTTTTTCTACACACAATAACGGATAAAAAATGTTAAAATAATTTTTTTGTAACTGCAATACAGAAGGCGCTAGCAATATTTGAAACTTGTACTTAAATAAGGTGGAAATACGGACGTATGTAAACTCCACCGACGGTCAATAATTAATCCGTCCTTCCAAAATGGTCAGCGTCGGTCACCTGTAAATTCCACCGCTAACCGTAATTAGGGATTACAACGTATTAGTAGGTGTACAATAGCCAGATTAATAAAATTAAAATCCCTTTGGAATAGGTTTTTTATCGACCATGAAACTATCAAAATATTTTACCGAAAATCGTCATCAAAACAACACTTTCCTGCTTATATACGCGCAGGGAAATTGAATTTTAATGACTAGCCCGGTAATAATTAGTAATTGTAATAAAATAAAAGAGACGTCGTTTTTTTCGTTATTACTTTTATTGTTTTGACAGTAACCATCTATGGTAACTATGTAGTCAACAAATTGATAAACTTGATTTTTGTTCATTTTAAAAATGTTGTTCAACAATGATTCAAAATTTCGATTTTTTACGATTTTCGGTAAAATTTAATACCATACTTGTCAGGAAAATGTCTCACTTTACTCGGAGCTTTAAAATACTTGGCTCAAAGTGCCTCGTATTTCAACATTGCTCCTCGTCAGTAATGTATCATTTTTCTGACTGTTAGGTAAATAACTATTACTTAGTATTAAAATTCAAAACAAATAATTACATGAAAACAATAATTATTAAAATACCTACGTATTTATTTAAAAAAATCAAATATAAACCACTCTACAGATTATAGACATCGTAAATTTAATTTAGAAAATATAATTAAAAGATTTTCATTCAACATTAAAAAGTTTTCATTTTTAGTTTTCATTTAACCCTTTGCGGGCAGCTTTTATTATAAATCGTCGTTTCTCATGTATAAGAATTTAAATACACCGATAATAAGTAAGTAAAGAAACAGTGTCAAAAAATATAATATTTTTGTGGTATATTCAATGTACTACTAAGGGGTAGTCAATAAATTACGTCACACGATTTTTAAGATTTTCAGACCCCTCCCTCCCCCTGTCACGTTTTCATTAACCCCCCTCCCCAGTGACGTCACACTTCTACCCTATAAAATTTAATAATTCGTAGAAAATTTTTTTTTACAACTAACTTAAATTAAATCAATTTTACAGGTCTGAAATAACATTTTATTTTTATTAATATTTAATTTTTTTTTGCCGCATGAAAAAACGCACGCAAGCGCTACTTATGTTGCTACAACCGATCCATGGATCAAAAAAATATATTTTTAAAACTTTGTTTACTTTGTGACATCACAATATTTAAGACCCCCTGTCACATTTTTGTCACAAATCTGAGATGACCTCCCTTCCCCTAACGTAGGACGAAATTTATGGATGGCCCTGAAGCTGGAAAGGGTTAATTTAGAAAATATAATTAAATGATTTTCGCTGTCATTCAACATTAAAAAGTTTTCATTTTTATACGTTTCAACTAGTATGGAATCAAACGCCGAAAAAATAAAAATTTGTTAAAGACATTTTCAGGGGGTGGGGCTCAGTTAATTAAATGCAAAGTCAACAAATAACTTCGACAGATAACTAACCTACTTCAAAATTGCTATATATCAATACAATATAAATTAATGCCTGATTTCATAAAACTTTTAACAAGCCGTTAGAGTTAACGGACGATTTCTATTGGTTTGTTAGCTTTAAGGAATAATTTAGTTAAATGTAACGGCCCGTTAAAATTTTTATGAAATCAGATATATAAGTAACCTAATACAATTTTTATGCAGTGTATGAAAAAACGCGATGTAACATTTACATAATTTATTAATCAAAAATATAAATTAACTAACTTAATAACCTAGTCAAAGTCTTACCTACTTAACGACGAATTATAAACTTAACAATTAAAAGATTAAATGTCTGACCAGTCTACCTGCCTAGTACGCCGGTGGAATATACATATGGGATTATGGGACCCTTTGACCATCGGTGGAAATTACAATCGCCCGGAAATACAGTGTACTCCTCTAGGGTTAATCCCTTCTTGCGCACCGGTGATAGACTATTTCGCACACAATTTTGTGCAAAAATCTCAAAATTATGAAGTCATTGTATGTAATACAGCCTTGAAATCTAAAACCAAGGGCGGATCTAGGCAAATTTATGGATGGGGTAATAAATAAAACGTAGTAAATTTTTTTGCTTTTTATGGCTATTGGGGGGGGGGGTGATATCCCGTTGTATCTGCCTTTGCCTGGCAATCTTAGCAAAGTGGCCAATAGCCAAGGAAATCTCAGAAGCTTGAAAAATGAAATAAAAGAATTAATCTATGAATTTTCACAAGATTTCCTTGGGAAGAATAGTATATTCTGAAACAAGTTTGGAATTAGGCATATTCCGCACGAGGGAAAAGTTTGTCACCCGAGCCGATAGGCGAGGGTGACGGTTCACGAGTGCGGAATAGCCATTCCAAACGTGTTTCAGACTATACTTTCTATACGACTATTAAAATAATAAGCTGTATAAGTTTTGACCGTAATTAGAACTTGTAAAACTGAGAAAATTTTTTTGTGCGCGATCGATCTGAATTTTTGCACATGCTTTCCTACCGATAATTCACAGGGGAGGAGTTGCAGCGAGGGGGGAGAAGTTTTTGCTCAGTTTTTCGATATCTAACGCCGTTTTCGAGTTATCGCTAATTCAAGTTTGAGTGGCGGAAACGCAGCAATAACTCAAGAACGGCGCTAGATATCGAGAAACTGAGCAAAAAATTGTCCCCCCCTCGTACACACCCTTATGTGAATTATCGGTAGGAAAATATGTGCAAAAATTCAGATCGATCGCACGCAAAAAAGTTTACTCATTTGACAAACTTGATTTTTGTTTATAAAATTTGTGAATTAAAAACAAAGACAAATTGACATAGGTTAAATCAATAGTAAATCAAGAGGTTATATTAAATGATAAATTTAAATTTATCCATCTTTTATAATACGCGAGTAAATTTTTAACTGTCTTTTATAAATTGTAATCCAGGCACTTAAATATAATATTTGTTATTAATTTGACAGATGTGTCAATAAATTGAGTTCAAAAATTTGGTAATAGATGTCACTTCAAATAGTAGTCTATTCTTTGCTCTAATTGGTCTAATCTGTGCGAGAATAATTATTCTTTGCTCTAATTGGTCTAATCTGTGCGAGAATAATTATTCTCGTACCGATAATCGGTGCAAGAATAAAAAAAGAAAGAATGTAGATATTCTGTATTTAAAAATAGAATCAGAATGCCCACATTCTATGATAGTCGTATAGAAAATAGTATTCTAAAGTTGTACTAAGATTTTTTCATAGAATTTTCTAAGATACTCTAAAATTTGCTTGGATTTCTTTTCACTTTTGTATATCACGATTTTCACTTCGGTTTTCCAGTTAGTACAAAAACTAAGAGGAAATCGTTGGAAAAATAGTGAAGGGAATTCTGGATATTCTAGGAAATGTAAAATTCTAAGGTATCTTAAGATATCTCGAAAAATCCAGAAAATTTTAAAGCCAAAAAATTATAAGAATAATACAATACGTAGAAAATCAAAAATTAAAAAATGACAATTATCACAATAACAGGTCTGAATTAAGAATATTTGAAATTATGAATATATTCTTATCTTTTTTTTAATTTAACCATTAATGCATACACAAATTTACTTTACTTTTGAGTTCAATTTCTAATTTTAAAGCCAATGAAATCTCGGAAAATGGAAAAATCAATAAGGAATAATCTATACTTTATAATATTCTAGATTTCCTCAAATTTCCGCTGATTTCCCTTTAGTTTTGCATAGGACAATCATTTTTCCACTTAGTAAAAAAATCTGATGTAGACACCACATAACTTCCTTGTAATTTTTATAATAATTGGACAGGAATCTCGTTAATCTATTACATTAATTACAACTTTTGGCACGGACAATCGCAACCAAAAATAGGAGGTGCACAACTAGATGCTATAAGTGTCTCAAATCCAAAATTTCAACTTTCTACGACCTACCGTATTTGAGTTATGCGCCGTACAGACGTCCGCACGTACGTACGTACGTACAGACGTCACAACGAAAATAGTCACAATGGATTCAGGGAAGGTCAAAACGGATATTTCCGTCAAAATCTGGAAATCTAAGAAAATCGGTATCACAATACTTCCTTGTTTTATAAAGAAGTAAAAACTCATCTATAAATTTTTAGTGATGGACATGAGACGAGACCACTTTTTAAAAGCGAGACGAGACTGATAAAAAAAAAGTCTCGTCTCGTCTCGAATAATGGGACATTATTTTTTAAATTTTGTATAATGGGACGTTGTTTTACTAAAAACTAACAAAAATATTAATTATAACTAAATACCTACTTCTTTATTAGAAGCGGATTTACCGGTGCGCGTAGTACTCAGCCGCGGAGGGCCTCAAAATTTCGTTATCATAAAAAAACTTAAAAAATAAAGAAATAATTAATTTAAATTATCATGGGAGAAAGAAAATGAACAGAAGTTCCCAATTTTACCAAAAATGGTTCGAGATCTGGGCAGTACACCGTCAATTTCTGTTCCTTTTGAAAGATTATTTTCTAAAGCAGCCCTAACAATTAGAAAATATCGAAATCGTTTAAACAACGAATCAGCACGTAGTTTAAATGCCGAAATAGTTGGGTAACTAATCTCGAACGAAAATTGTATACCAATTCTTCATAATTATTTATTATTACTAATTTTATTATTTATTTATAAAGATTTACGTGGAATCAGGCCGGTAATCAGGTGCACCTGGGGGCACGTGCACCCCCGAAATTAAAAAAAAAAATTGAAAGTAAATTTGAATTTCGAAAATAAAAAGGTAAATAGATTTGTTTTAAAGTGAGAAAATTTTTTTTCCAAATTTATTTTCACTAATTTATTGTTATTTACCTTGTCGGCTTATATGTCGACCCTACTTATCCGTTTTTACTTGGAAGCCATGGAATTGATGTAATATAGAAACCATGTAACGGTTAACATAACAGCTGTTAAGAATAAGGCTTAAACTTTGTTTATAATTTATTTATGGAATTTCCCACAATTTTTGTAAAAATTATTTGGCTAAAAGGTCTAGCGCTCATGAATATTCAATATTCATAGGTATATAAATATTGATACCGACCTTATAATAATTTTGCGAATAGGAAAGAAAGGCGCTTACAGTTTAAATTATAAAAAAATGTAGAGAACGAATAACTTTTTTTATGTAATTAAAAGAAAAGAAAAAATTTAATGTTTGTTTTAAATAAAAATAAATTAATAATAAATTTATGAGTTAATTTTACAAAAAAAATTTTAAAAAATTGAAAATTTGTAATAATAAAAATCATTGTTGAAATGAAATCCTGGCTACGGGCCTGTGTGGAATATTCTTAATTTTATTTTTAATAAATGTTTTTAGTATCACCGAGGGTTCGTTATTATTTATTTATATTCCAAAATGATTTGAAATGGCTTGAACTGAAAATAAAAATAAATCTCAAAATTTTTATGTTTATTTTGTTAAAATTCGTTTAGTCCTTAATCAATTTTAATCAGACGAGACCAACGAGACTTTTCGAGACGAGACGAGACTTTCTCAAACGAGACGAGACTTTTCGAGACGAAACGAGACTTCGAGACGAGACCCAACTTGACACCTTCGAGACGAGACGAGACCAGTCGAGACGAGACCAGTTCAAGTCTCGTCTCGTCTCGTCTCGTCTCGTGTTCATCACTAATAAATTTTTGATAAGAATTAAGGTGTAATTTTTAAATTTTAATAAAATTAAATAACCTAACCTACATGTAAATGATGTAGTCATCACATTGACCACACTTTTTTCTGTACCACTGATGATTTCGAGATATCTCCGATTACTGAGATTAAACCATAGTAGGTGGGTCAAAAGAATCAAGAAATTCAGCAGCACTGGTTTTAAACCCCTCGGGCTTAAAAATAACAAATTTCGTTCATGATCTGTGATCAACTTTATTAAGTAGGACCGTTTCAATGACAATATAAATTATTGTACATCGTAGATTATGATTGTGAGATCTATCAAAGCATAGGGCAGATACTTTTTTTTCTAGAACATACATGACGGTTGTTTAGCCATCACATGAGTTGCAAGGTTTTAGTTGACTAATAATGATTTCGAGGTTTCTTATCATCAAGCATAGATTAACCCACAGTGACTGAAACCTCTGCATAAGTATATGCCGCTAGATAATATTATCTAGCAATTTCTTATTGTATATCCAACATAGCCCATGCTTAAGCGTCAGCTTCAAACGGAAGCGTTAACCCTTAAATAGCATCATTCTTAGTTATTTTTTTCAATTCATAAAAGATCTGGTGGGGTTAAACTATACTGATTTGATTAGCCTCCTTAAATGAAAAAGCTAGGAACCGCCACTGGTTATTTATGAAGAACTATTGTATCAAATCGATAAACTCATAATTTTTAAAAATATTTAACTAAAATTGAAAAGAATTAGTAAGGGGTCATCCATAAACCACGTGTTTACACTTTGGTCTATTTAGAACCCCTCCCACCCTTCATGTAGCCTAACGTAGCTTTTACCATGGTCCCCCCTTGAATGGGAGCGTAGTTTGAACATTATTTGTTTCATATATTTTAAGCTTTTTGAAATAACAAAATCATTTAAAATAAATAAAAAATTACGTAGCTTAACTCTAGCTCCCTCTGCTCTCACGAAGCAGGTGATAATAATAATAATAAATAAATAATCAAAGATGATGGAATTACAAGGTTGTAAAAGAGTTTACAGACAATGCAAGGCAGCCTCGGTATTTTTTTATTTCCAACCTAAAAATTAAAAGTTACTAGAAAATGAAGGATCAACTTCAGGCCGCACAACCTGGACAATCGACACACCAATCAGGTTTTAGTACATTCAAACAGTAGCAGGTCAAGACGGCAGACAAAATATGAAATGCTACGGCGTCCACGTTTGCGCAACTTGCTCCTCTCCTGAACGCCCAAAAATGATTTGCGTCTGTTGGTGAACAAACTTCTAAGATTGTTGGGCGGTTTCTTTTTTTTTGGGGCGGTGCTCAGAAAAATTGGCCCAGAGCAACGATCCAGAAGTTCGACACAGTGGTCAAAACAAAGACAGCCAATTAGGCCCCATGAAAAATCGCTCGCCAAACTCTCCCCACCAGATTTGGAGTAAACGGCTAAAGCCCTGGTATCCAATTAAGGACACGATTTGACCAGGGATCGGCAATAATTTGGTCACTCCAATCAACAGGGTAGGCAAGTGCTCACCCTGGCCCACCCCTGGCGCCGTCACTGGTGCAAACCGAAGTAGTTGCGCCGGGCGCCAAATCCATATGTTGAAAATTTATTGAAATCTTTAAATGCTGGAGGAATGGAGCGCCAATGTCAAGTTCTTGCCCCGGTTTGGAAAAATCGTAGATCCGGGGCTGGCGACAGCCTATTGCCGATCGCTGCTAGACATAGGCGCACGCCAAACCGTAAACCAAATTTTTGTACACCACATTTCCTTTTAAAAGGTTGCTTTGGATTTCCCTAGATTGCCCCAGATTTCTTAAAGTTTTGTTGCATTTTCTCAGCGGGTTGAATCTACCCCCCCCCCCCCGCCATTACATATTTTTTTACCAATTAACGTAAATATATTTTTATATATTTGAAAAATTGGTATATAAACATACTGTATTTTATGATGTGTATGCTAATGATGTATTTATTATTTTTTTTTTTTAACCCCCCCCCCCCTCTTGAAGAAACGGGTCTGTCTCACCCACATTAGCTCTGATAATTTAGGATTTTCGAATTAATAATTAATTTTCGATAACATCTTTGATTCATTGAATTTACAGAGGTACTAAATTGAAATTCGTTATGTTGTTAAGATTTAAAAAAATATTTTTAAAAATAAACTGAAATTCACTACCGTACTTAAAAAATGCTGCCGCCGTCACTGGGATCAACATGTACGTTTTACTGCTGTTGCCACTGCCGTTTCTGAAACTTGCCTGAGGGACATATAACAGTCGGACAAAGGGCAAGTACTCTCCAGTACATCTGTAATTGTGTTAAGTTGTATTCCATAATAAAGTTACTAGGTCAATAAATTTAAAAGTGCACTGGAGGGCATTCCATGCCCCCCAGACCCCCCGGTTTGAACAACAAAAAGTTTGTGCGCATAGTTTTTGATTCGTTTTATTAAACAAGGAACTTTTACTCTTTCAGAACATTTACACCGGAGGGGGCACGGAATGCCTTCCAGTACATCAGTTGTATTCCATAATCAAGTTACTGCACCAGACTCTCGGCTATAAGGGTATTTGGCTCTGAAAGAGTAAAAGTTTTGTTTTTGATAAAATTAATCCAAAAATATGAGAGCAAACTTTCCGTTTCTGAAACCTGGGGGTTCAAGGTACGTCAGTAATTGGGTTAAATTGTATTCCATTATCAAGTTATTGAGTCAATAAATAACTAAAGTACTGGAGGGCATTCCATGCTCCCCAGACCCCCGGTTTCAGCAAAAAACAATTTATGGCCATGTTTTTTTATGAATTTGATTAAATTAAGAACTCTCACTCTTTCAGAACCAAATAGTTCAAGGAATATGAAACACACTTCAGAAAGAGTGAAAGATGTTTAGATATTTATTCAATGAAATGAAACCCTCAGATTCTCAGCAATGTAATTGGTTCTGAAAGAGTAAAAGTTCATTGTTTAATAAAATTAATCAAAAATTATACGCACAAACTGTTTGATTTTCAAACCGGGGTGTCTGGGGGGCATGGAATGCCCTCCAGTGCACTCGAAATTTGTAGACTCAGTAACTTGATTATGGAATACAACTAAAGTAATCAGCAGTGTGGCGCAAAGCACACAGGTGCGGTTCAGTGACGGCGCCAAAGGTCGGCCAGAGTGGGCACCATGTGGGCACTTTCCCACCCTGTTGATTGGAGTTCCCACTCAAGTGCCCACCGAATTTTTTTAGGAGTTTATTTCAATAATGTATTTTTTGAAGTTTATTTATAAATTTTGTGTACTCCTGCCCACCCTAATTAAATTGGGCCCAATTTGTGCCCACCCATTTCAAAAATTCCGGTTTTCGTTTTTGAGAATTAATTGTTATTTTAAGTAAACATCGTAGGTAAATTCATGATTTTTGGAATTTTTAAATTTTGATAAAGAAAGATCTTAAAGAACTAAATTCAAAATTGAAATTATAAATTAAAAAAAAATGTATTTGTGGTGCAAGCTCTAAGTAGCCTGCGCGGAAATGTGGGCTGTTGTTATCCTTCGTGTACAGTCGGAAGTCAGAGCCCGCTAAATTTCAGTAGTCGGTAAGCTTACGTGCTTACGTGCTTACGTGATGTGAGAACCTATTGGTTTTGGAGTTACGCGGAGCTTTTATTTTTTTGTTTAGTTATACATTTGCCAAATCTGAAGGTAAATATTATTAGACAAATTATTTATATTTGTTTGCCTGATTTTATTTGTATTGGTCAATAATTAAGAAGTGTCGGATTATTGTAATCGCTACCAATTTTGATCAAATTTACTATTTATGTAATTAATTTTATGTTTTTCAAGAAAGTTTCAAAAATTAATGTGCGTACTTTTGAAGGTTATTTTTGAATTTGTTTTTAAAATCCTATCCATGTTACCATTTTATAAAACGAGTTTTTCGTTCTGGAAAATCCCACTCCGCCCACATGTTGCACATGTTAACTTGGCGGGATTTATTATGCGCGCCAGAAATTGTTTATATTTCACTATGTAGATTAAATTTTTGTTGTTTGCATTATCATTTCCCAAGACTTTTTCACATAATATAAAAATCGCCTTTTCGGCAATATTTATTAAATATTTTTTGGTTGCAAATTTCATTCTCTTGTCGTCGGATATCCGTTTTCGCCCAGGTCTACCGATCGGATAACCTCGATTTGAAAACTTGAAAACAACTTCCAAGCTTTTGCAGAAAATTGATAATTCGAAATTTATCATTAGTATTTAGCTGATCGGTAGACCTGAGATAAAACGGGTATCCCTCAACGATGTATTCACGTAAAACCTAACGAACATAACCTCGAAGCCTAAGCTTTAATATATTGGGCTTTTTATTTATTATATTATTATTTAAGTAATTCAACTAAGTATTATTATGTTAATTATTTAATTATTATTTAATCCGAACGGAATTATCTTCGGAATTATATAATTATAAAATTTAGCAGTAAATGGTAATTAACCAATGGAAAGCACAAAATTTATTCACAAAATCACCGCCTAGGCGGCACCATAGCTGTCCAACTGACGTTATTGGTTGGACATCCCAAAAAAGCTTACGCCGCGCCATCTTCTGGTCAATTGTAGCCAGATTCTTACCTAATTTATGCACAAAATCACCGCCTAGGTGGCGGCACCATAGCTTTCCAACTAGCGTATAGCACAATTTTTTATTTTTTTTTATTTTAACTTTGCCAAAATATGTTTATAATGAAGTCAATTAAATAAATAAATAAAGCTGTAAATAAAACTAAATTCCATAAAATTAAATTAATGTTAGATTTTAGAAGTATACTAAACTGCACACTGGGGTCCGAGATACCCATAAAAATTTATTTTCAATTATTGTAATTCGCGTAATGACTAAAAGGCATCTACGAATATTCACACCTACTTAATTTACAAGAATGGATTTATAAAAAAAATCATTACAGCACATGTGGCATTAATTATTTATATGACGCTTAGGTTTTCTGAGACCCCCAGTGTGCAGTTCCAGGGTTAAGTGTCCGAGAGTTTATATTGTTGAGTGAAGAAGAAAAAATGATTTCTTCCTCTTTAAAGGGAACAGTATAGTGTTTATTAGAGTAAGATGCTTTTATTACTAATTTTTATTATTAATTTTTATTTTTGGAATTTTTTTACAGTCAGGGGTTTTTAAAATTTTTAATTTTTATTTTATTTCCCTCTTTTTGGAGTATATTATGTCAAAATGTATAGAGAAACCGAATAGATGTATCATAGTTATTGAATGACCCTACATAAACTAACAAATATAGAGAACGGGGGGGGGGGCGGAATTTCTTCTCGTGGGTGAAAATTCTATTTGACCAGCCAGGAACACTCTCCTGATCTTTACAACCATTTTGTCAAAAAAGTACGTCACCACCTGTAACCGTTCGGGAGATATGCTCACACAAACATATAAATACAGTAGAATCCGCTTAATGTGATCACGGATAATGTTATCAGTCGGTTATTGTGATCATTTTGACTGGGAACCGGACGCTTTAAAAAGCCGCTTATCACTTTCAAGGAATTTCCTACACAATAATCTCTTTTTCTAAGTATCTTATTCTGATTTGTCATTGAAATTTTACATATCTTTACAAAACACGTCACTCGTTTTGATTTCTATACAAAAACTAATGAAGTTTCCCGTTTCATGGCGTGTTTCTATTTTGCTAAATGTGCACTTTGCTAGGTATTTTTTTAAATAAAAATCTGATGTGGACACCACATAACTTCCTTGTAATTTTTATAATAATTGTACCCGAATCTCGTTAATCTATTCATGCGCGTCATGAATTACGACTTTTGGAACTGACAATCGCAACCAAAAATAGGAGGTGCACAACTAGATGCTGTAAGTGTCTCAAATCCAAAATTTCAACTTTCTACGACCTACCGTATTTGAGTTATGCGCCGTACAGACGTACGTACGTACAGACGTCACAACGAAAATAGTCAAAATGGATTCAGGGAAAGTCAAAACGGACATTTCCGTCAAAATCTGGAAACCGAAAAAAATCGGGATTACAATGCTTTCTTGTTTTACAAGGAAGTAAAAATATGTTACTGCAAGTATATTTTTAAATATCGCGGATTTTTACCTCCCAGCTCAATACTGTTATATAAATGGGGGGGGGGGGGGCACTGCTAGATTTTTGCCTAGGATGTCACATATCTTAAGATAAAAATTCTTAAAAATTTCATAAATAAAAATTAAAAATATAAAAAAAAGGACCCCGGGGGCAAATCCCCGAGTGCCCCCCTCCCTACGCCGGTACTCTCGGGGACTGGCGTTGCTTTAGCTCCCCCCACTTTCAATTTGGATTTGTGAAAAAACTGTAATGGTGCCAGCTTTAATATTTGAGTGCTAGCCGGTGCTAGCTCCATAGATTCGGTAGCTAGCTTTTTTGCCAAAAATGGACTCCCCCTTATTAAATCCTCGACCAAATTATCGCTGCACCTGTCAGTAGCGGATCCGACAATAATTATCATAAGAGGGACGGGGGGGGGTGTTTATATGCGAAGCCCAAAGGGATGTACATATTTAGGGAGGGATTTTCAAAAATATTATCGTTGTGTAAAATCGTTGTGTAAAAACCGACGGATCTAAATTTGTCAAAATTATTGAATAGAATAAAATTGGAAATTTTATAAAAAAAAATTTACAGGAAAAGTCATAGGTGTCCTTAAAAGTTATTTATTTAAAAAGTTTCAAGTTGAATTGCACGAGTTTCTGTTCCCACAGTTTGAGATGCAGTCGTCACGGAGCTGCTTCCGACATTTTTGGAACTGCAGGCACATTGCGTCTCTAATGTGTGATTTCTTTATCTTGAGATATCTATCGGATAACTAATCTGCCCGACAAATTAATCAAGTGACCAATCAGACAACCGTAATTCAAATATAAAACGACATCAAAAATTTGTACTCAAGGTGAAGAAATCGGGCATAAGAGTAGATTATTTTTTTAGATAAAATTGGTATCAAATGTTGGAGCCTCGATACACATCGTTTGAGCTTCCACCGCCCTGTAGTGATTTGCAAAATTTTTGAGGAGGAGTAGGGGGGTAGAAACGCGTTAGCCACGGGTTATTTCATAAAAATTATCAATTTACGCTGTATTTTTAGCATTTTAGCGTAAAGATCTGTAAATAATTTGGATATTGGCTACTATAGGTCAAAAGCTTGGACCTTAAGGACTGTGAAAACATAAATATTACTCTTATTTTTAGTTTTGAGTGCCTTAATGATAGTTATTTGCAGTGTAATAAAAATTGAGTCTAAGTTAGAGTATAAAATTAAACACTACGTGTTAGGTAAATTAGAAAATTTTAGTGTATCCTATTATTTTTTGACTTTATCGTGAATTATGGGCATACATATATGTCTAATCAGTTGCTTTGTTAACGTAGTTTGATATTTTTTATACAAGTACCCTTGCTATAGACGCTTAAAATTTGTGGGCGTATTTTTCTAACTCCTAAACCCATGACGCGATTTTGTTGAAATTTGGTGAATACCATATTATATAGGTCCAGATAAAGAATTTATAATTTTTTTTTTATTTCGACTACAAAAAAGTCAGGACTGAAAGGGTTAAATTAAAATTCAAAATTTCAAATTAGAAAATGGAAAATTTCAAACAGAAAATTAAGTTCATTTTGTGTTAATCCCCGAATTTAAAATTCATGATAACTCCTTATTTGGAAGTTTCGTCCACGAAAAACAAAAACTACCAACTTCTTAAAACTATAAATTTGCGATCATTAATATTGATTTTCAGTAAAATTCGAATTCTTACTTTCAAAATTTTCAAAATAATTTACGAACTCTTGTAAAAATTTCAAAAAAAAATCAGTAGTAATTTTAACAGTTCATCATTTTAGTCATTAAAAATGAAGTGAATTTTAACTCTTTAAATTCAACATAATCAAATAAATCCAAACTGCAATTTTAAATTCAATAATAAATTCAGTGACGGCGCCAGGGGGTGGCCAGAGTGGGCACGTGACCACCGTTGATTGGAGTGCCCAACCAAGTGCCACTCAAATTTTGTTTTTCCATCTTCAAGTGACCATAGCACCGAAAATATTGATTTTTCAGTAAAATTGTTTAGTGCGTTTTTAAAGAGCGTGAAATTATCTTCGAACTAGATTCATACCTTTTATTGTCTAAAATCAACGGTCTTTGAGTTATGAATTAAAGTAAGTAAGAAAATGTTGAAAAATTTAAGCTTTTTTATTTATTTTGTTTTCAAAACCCTGTATCTTTTAAACGAAACATTTCACAAAAAATCTGACGCCCCATTCTGAATAGGAAATTTAACGGACTACAACTTTTGTCTAATCAAAATTTTTAAAAAACGAATCCATTCCACAGAAAATCAGAAAATACTGATTTCACGTCACACTTTTCGTACTTCGCCGAGGTCGGGCTTCCCTGGAGAGGTCGGGTTTCCTAGTTGAGGTGGATTGATTTCAGGGATGTTTTTAGCGAGTAAGTGCCAGCCAAAACGACCCAGAGAGCCCGCAGCGTAGCGAAGGGTTGCGTAGGGTCAGTAAAATAATAAGGTAAAATAATTCAAATCGTCAAACAAAACTCACACACATTGAATTAACTTATTTATTTGCAAAATTTTTAAACATTTTAAACTAGAAACACAAGTTTATTAAAATTATCGGAGACTAAAATGGCTTAACGTCCGCGTTGTTGAACGGTCACCCCGGGAAAAAGCAAAAATTATTTTCATTCTCTCACCAACTCAACACTCTCGCGCCAAAAGCATACTATTTTAAATAAGTATTTACAATATTTACACGAAACTATTACAAAATTCAAATTCAAATTACACAAACAAAATTAAAATTCAGCTCCATAAAACAAATTTAAAATACAAATAAAATTCAATCTCAAAAATTAAACACAAAATGGTCCACCCAATAAAATTAAAAATCAAATTATCAAAATTAAAAAAAAGGGATTTTGGAACACGACAATATTTATATATTTATATGTTTGTGTCACCATATCTCCCGAACGGTTACATGTAGCGACGTACACTTTTGACAGCATGTTTGCAAAGATCAGGAGAGTGTTCCTGGCTAGTCAAATACAAATTTCACCCACGAGAAGAAATTCTATCGCAAAAAACCATCTCTCCATCTCTATCGCCCCCCCCCCGTTCTCTATATTTGTTAGATTATGTGGGGCCAAATTCATATCATTGGCTAACAATTCGCGCTACCACATCGTCTGACTGGACCACGAAGCGGTTTAAAAGATATTCGGTTTCTCTATACATTTTGACAAAATGTACTTACTCCAAAAAGAGTGAAATAAAATAAAAATTAAAAATTTTAAAAACCCCTGACTGTAAAAGCACTTGACTTTAAAAACTACTGTACCTTTTAAAAAGCAAGAAATAATTTTATCTTCTTCACTCAACAACATAAACTCTCGGACACTTAACTCGAAAAATTAACTTATCCCTCCCCCCCCCCCCCCACTACAAAATTTCAACATTAATTTTGAAGTCAGGGGAAAGTTTAGTGCATAAATTCCATACTAGTTATCACCTAAAATTATTAGTCAACTCAAGTTTAAGGGTGGATTACTTTAAACTATCGATGGTGACGTATACAAAATGTCGAACATTTTGTTTATTTATCAAATACAAATTCAAGAAAAAATTGGAACAATTTTGTGCATCAACATCAAAATTAAATATTTATCGTAGTCGATGAGCATAAATTTTTAGATAACATTCTTTTCCGCATATTCTAAAAGCCAGTACTATATTATTTATTCTTAGGTATCCAGAACGGCACGAGTAAACTTTGTATGAGAAAATTACATGTAACCCTTAATTAGGCGCATTAAGAAAATCATACAATTAATCGCATGGGGTCAAAATTGATTGTTAGACTCCAAATATAAATTAAATCAAAATAAACAATCTCGCACCTTTTTTTTTAATTTTAAATTGTTTTAACCCCCATCGCCAAATTAAGGGTTAATTAACAATCAATTTTTATGTTTCAATCAACCACTCCGAATCTCACATTCTAACTGCTAGCTTACGACCGCGCTCGTTTGCATTCTTTTGGTGGGCTATTTTATGAATTATTATTATTTCACCGCAGTTTTACGCTTCAAATTCAAAATTATAATTAAATTCTGACAAAAATAAGGCCCAGCGTTGAAGTCTTCCTGCTGCCATTTCTGTAATACCCCACCAAAAATTGTTTGTAGTGGATAATGTGAAAGTTTTAACCATTAAATATTGATAAAATTTCTTTTTTAGGGATGTCCATTAATTACAAGAGTTCAAAATGGGGGGGGGGGGGGTCGCGTAAAATCTCACCAAATCTCATTTGAAGAAAGGGAGGGTCAATGAAAATCGCTCGTTAACTTTTTAATTCAGAGAAAATAACAATTTGTATTTAAAAAAATTAGTAATAATTGAAAACTGTGAAACATGAATTAATCTGTCACAAACTAATTCGATTAAACTGTCCGGTCCCCTCCGCTCCGGGCCATTTTGGCTGACGTAACCACGGCAAATAACCGATCTATCGTAAAATGAACGAATGAAATTAATTTGGCCCCTCCCACAAATTTATATAAAGGATTTTATATGTAAAATTTTCGATCTTTAAGTGCCGCTTTTTCTAAAACTAATGGATAATCCAAGAAAATTTTTTTTAATATGCTTAAACAATAAACTGTCCTCTTTCCAATGGTATATTGGAAAAAATGAAATTTATGGAGTCAATTTCCCGACAGTCCGCAATAATTCAACTAATTTGCATAGTATCATTTTCCTCCTTTTATTTCACAGCAAAAATGTAGTACATAGACATCAGGTATTTAGTGTTATGAAGCAAAATACACGAACATACCAAATAAAATTAATTATTAAAAATTATAAAGTAAATCTCACGTGAGGGGGGAGGAGGGGGTCAAAATTTTAAGAAAAAACCTCGCGTAAGAAATGGACGTCCCCTTTCCCCAATATAACAGGCAGTGTTCCCACTCGTCTGGAAAACCTGCAAAAGTCAGGTAATTTAAGATTTACGTAATTTTGTCAGGAAAAAGTCAGGAAATTTCTCATTTATAGTGTCAAGTCAGAAAAATTAAATTATCAGTCAGAAAAACTATTTAATTAAAAATTTTTTTTTTAATTTCTTAAATTTTAAAAATGAAGTTGTTTATTTATATGCTAAATATAAAAATATATATTATAAAAATTAATTTTTTTAACTAAAAATTTAATATTTTAAATTTTAAAATTAAAAAAAATTATTAATTTGATTTTTTTTACATTTCTATTTTCCGATTTATCGAAATGTCAGAGAAAATCTGGAAAAGTCAGGGAATTTGATTTGAAAAATTCAGTGGGAACCCTGTATCAAGTTAAAGCTTAAAGCTTTCTTAATTTCTTATGGATCATCAATCATTCAAACTATCAATCATTCTTAAAATTTCAGAAAAACTTTATTGTTAACGTATTTTTGTCTATTAGCCTATTTTCTTTTCTTTTTATATCGTGGGTTCTAAAACCCCCCCAATAAACATGCCGCGGACCCCCGGGGGTCCGCGGACCTCAATTTGGAAAACACTGTTCTAATGTATATCAATGGCGGTTCCAGGAGAAGGTGTGGGGGGGGGGATTGTCCCCCTCCTTAGAGCTCAAGAAAAACAGCAATTCTTTCACCAATTTTTTAAAATTTATTAAAAAACAAAATATAAATTTATTTTTGTTATTACTGCTACTTTTTATTTTTCATATTTAATAAATTTTTATTTATTACCATTGTGTATGGTACGTTTAATTATTCATAAGTGCTATACTCCTGCTCGAAACTAATTATAACTTGTTTTTTATCATCAATTTGTTCCAATACCTTTCCGAACAAAAGTGAAACAAAGGCATTTTTGGTGAAGACAACCAACGACCCATGCACTAAACGTTTTATACTACACATTTTTTTTTTTTTTAGATAAGAATGCAAGAAGAATAAGTTTTACCCTCACGGATGGAACCTATCAATGTGAACGATTCTTCACCTCGCCCGATGAATCTGGACGATCGGTGGAATTTATACTCCCATTGGTTGAATTTGTACGCAAATTATTTAGTGGAAAGATTGGTTGGCCTTCAACGTGAATATGATGAGGTTTATAAATATTTCAGCGATGAAAGAAACAAGTTGGTAATAGGCATGACGACCACCGAAGCTGCACGTCTTCAAACCACTCTGGAAGCCCTCAGGTGTAGGGTAGTAACTGTGAAGGAAGCAGCCGAAGCGCTAGAGTCACACATTACTGTTTCCTTAACGAAACACGGCCAACATTTACTTTTAATCGGTGACCACCAACAGTTCCGTCCCAGCACAGCCGATTATCGGATGGAAACCAAATTTAATTTAGGTATCAGCATGTTCGAACGAATGGTCCTAAACAAAATTCAATCCAATGTTTTAGGTGTTCAACATCGCATGCGTCCCGAAATTGCACAATTAATAGTTCCTCACATTTATCCGGAACTCAAAAATCATTATTCCGTTGCCCGTTTCCCCCCAATTAAAGGAATCGACAAAGCTGTATTTTTTATTCACCATGAATATGAAGAAAAACGAGTAGGCGATGATATATCCAATTTATACGAAGCCAAATTTTTGATCAAGCTTGCATGTTATTTGAGAAAAGTTGGTTATGAGCCCCAGGACATCACCATTTTATCTGCTTGCCCGGGTCAAATGTTTGCCTTGTGTTACGAAAAGCAAAAATACCAGGGCCTACTCAAAGATGTAAGAATTTGTGTTCTGGACGATTACCAAGGCGAAGGGTGCAAAATTATTTTGCTCTCTTTGGTTAGAAATAATCGCGACGAACAAATTGGATTTCTACAATCAGAAAATCGTATTTGCATGGCTTTGTCGCGAGCTAAGCAAGGATTATACATTATGGGTAACATGGATTTGCTCTGTCGAAACAGCGAAGTAAGCAATTTACATTTGTGTTTCCTTTTCTTATTACAGTTGCTTTTAGATTTGGCCCAAAATTAGGAAAGTTTTGATAAAGCAAAGCGCTTTAGGAAGTCATTTAACCATTCGTTGTGAAATTCATCCATATCGTGTCACCTTCTTAAAGCAACTGGAAGATTTTGCTAATGTTCCCGAAGGAGGTTGTCTCGAAATATGTGGAAAGTTGTTGAAATGTAAACATAACTGCACTCAAGTTTGTCACATCCAGAATCGTGATCACTCCATAAATACATGTACCGCGCCATGTTCAAAGTAAGCTAAGTGTAATTTTTAAATATTGGCACAAAATATTTAAATTTTTATTTTAGAGTTATTTGCATTAATGGACATATGTGCGGGAAACTATGCAAAGAAGAATGTGAAAATTCTATGATAGATGTAGCCTGCAATGCAGACATTAATTTTGCCAAATGCTTAAGACCATGTCTGAAATTGTTACCATGCGGTCACAAATGTCCAAAGTTATGTCAAGATGCTTGTGGAAGTTGCGGTGTACAGGTAATTGACCTAAATTGCATTAAACACCTAATCCTCTTCTGTTACGTTTTAGGTCCTAAAACAGTTGTCTTCTTGCAATCACAAGGTGAAGGTTAAGTGCAGTGAAACCCCAAATATCAAAGATTGCAAAGGTGCGTGCACCAAGCAACTAGCTTGCGGCCATTTTTGTAAAAACATGTGCAATGAAATCTGCACGACCGAATGTCAAGAACTGGTCGATGTTAATCTCGGACAAGCCTCACCCTGCGGTCATCAATTCAAAGTTATGTGCTACGTACGTTCTAAAAACTTGTCTGGTGATCTCCGTTTAAGTATGTTTTGCCCAAAACCCTGTAATCAAATTTTAGAATGCTTGCATAAATGCTCGGGAAATTGCGGCACGTGCTTTCAAGGCCGAATCCATTTGGCTTGTTTCCAAAGATGCCAGATTTTTCTAAAGGACCACCAGAACCGCAGCATTCCTTGTCGTGAAGTTAGGGCACCTTCCGAACATCAATATTTTTTCAAATGCTGCCACGTTAAAAGCAGAAGAGGTTTTACTGATTGCAATGCACCATGTGCGAGACGTTGCAAGCACATGCGGTGTAAAGCGAGATGTTCGCAGGAATGCACGGTTGCCCCATGTCAAAAACCTTGCGACAAGATGTTACAGTGTGGGCATCCCTGTATTGGATTTTGTGGCGAACCCTGTCCTAGATTGTGCAGAATTTGCCATACAAAAGAGTATCCCGATTTTTTTTTTGGCGATAGACAAGAAGAGAGCACCAGATTTGTTTTACTAGATGAATGTAAACATGTTGTGGAAAGCAAAGATCTAGAAAACTATTTCAAGCTAGGAGACACAGAAAACGGCGTTTTGGTTGATTGCAGACGGTGTCCCAGATGTAAAATTCCTTTGATATCGACTCTACGTTACAGCGATCACTTAAAGAAAACTCTTAAAGATGTGTTTTATATTAAAATGAAAATTTATGGCCGGCTGTTTGAGAGAAAGTCGAAACACGATCAATTGGTAAAAATGGTTAAGTCTTTGGAGAACATGAATAAAACCTGCTTTCTTTCTCCACCTTGTTTTGCCCGCTGTATGAAGATTTATCGTTCCATTCTAGAAGATAAAGAAGAATCGTTTAACTTAGTTATGGGTAAACATATTGAAACAAAGTTTATAATTATTGAAAGAATTTTAAAAATATTTCCCACTCCCACGATATGTAGAAATCTGTTCCGTCAAGCAGTAGCACTGTTTTGGAACCAAAACACTTTGTCAAAGGAAATTACAATGTACTGGAATAATCTATTGGCGTTCTTAACTACTCAAGTTCAGCATTTTACCAATCAAACGATTTTGGATATTGAAAGGGAAATGTGCAGGTTGCAAAAAATGAAACACATTTTGGACATTTCGATTAATTTTAAATATATTGATATTAGCGAAATCAAGGAATTGGTTTTTCAACCAAAGCCATTTACCAAAGATTGGGATAACCAAGTGACTGCAAAATTGGAAGAAGTCTACAAACTGTTGGGCAAAAATGTGCCGGATATGAGTTACCGTGCATTTTTGCAAGATATAAATTTTAAGATTGGACTCTGGTTTAGGTGTCCCAAAGGTCATTATTTTATGGATTGTGGTGACCCCACTCAAATTTCCAAATGTGAAGAGTGCTCGCCTTAGACTATAGAATTTATATACCCCGCAAGGTAAAGTTCAATATTGATAGGACTTTGTTTGTTTTGTTAAATTTAAAATTAGGTTAAAAGTTGGTTAAAATTTTAAATTTTTAAAAACTATGTTAGATTTTCGGTTCTTTAAATAAAACTCTTTTAATTACGACCATGACTTTATTCTTACATGCTAGACGCCATGACTGCTCTCTCTCTCCGCCTGCGCATTGTCTTCCCAAATATCATTATTATTTATCATAACAAACTATTTTATTGATTTTTAAACAAAATTGTTTTTGTTAGTATACTTGTTACTCTTACTAGGTTTGCCTGTTCGGTTCAAGTTAGTGCAAGCAACCGAACAGACCAACTGTACCATTTGTATCTATTTTGTTCTTGGTTTCAAAGTGTACTTTGTGTATTATTTTGAAAAACATTTTTAACACCAATTTTATGAGAGCCGAAGCTTGGTCATCGTGATCAAACATATATGTATTTCAAAGAGATCAAACACTTCTTCATTTAAATTTTGCATTGCGTTATTTATCAAGAAGTTCTATAAATTAATAATTTTTTTGTTATAAATATTTGTAGTTTTCTCAAAAAATCTAAAATATTTTTCTGTTCGCAACAAACTTTTATAATAAATGGTGAAGCAATTGTTAATTTATCATATTCCTTTTGTTTTTGTAGTGAGGACAAAGTTTCTTGTCCTTTTAATTGCAGTAAACATTTGATCACCAAATTTGCTTTTTCATTTTCACCAAGTCCGTTGAGAAAAATAAATATCCCACAGGTATTTTCCATGATGCATTTAATGCAACAAGCATTAATACAAGCACTTCTTTTGCTTCGGGTAGAGTGTCGGGATCAATATTTGTGCCAAGATCTACTGATCTACATAAACCGTCCACTTTTTACCTGTCCACTCCACTTGTTTCCTTATCGGCATCTCTTCAAAAACTAAATTACACATGACTACCGGATGTTTTCACTTTTAGTGCTGTTAAGGATTCTTGGACAAATCCTGATGAGCCATCTACCGATTGATACCATTTTGGGGTAAACTTTTATTAAATATATTTCTGACGTAAGTGTACGCCTTTGGAGAATAAAAATTAAGTGTCAATGCAAAACACATCTAAGTACAGGTAAATATTTAGCTTTCGAAGGTCCTTGGAGCACTTTTTCGTACAGTTCAAATGCCGAGTCAGGAAGCGATGTCTAAAAAACATCACAAATTGTTTTTACTTTTTCATGAGTTATAAAAACTAAGATAATGAAGCTACAAAAAACTGTTTTACAGTGTACTTCCTACATCAAGATGTACAAATATATACACATTTTGGCATGTAATTTGGGGGGTGTAAATTCCAAAAATCCACAATTTACCAAATTACCGCACTAGTACATGAGACTCTTAAATTCCATCTAATTGTTTCTACTTATTTTGAAATCCAAAACCAAATTTTAAATGAAATTTTAATGTTAAATAAAACCTCAATGTAAAATGGAATGATAAACTAACATACGGCTTATCACTATCACTTGCGATACCTTCAACCTTTAATTTTACCAGCATTCAAATAAACCATACAATTAATTTAATTAATATTTCCAATCTTCAATTATCCAAAAATAACAATTCAAAATTATAATTAATTTTATATTCAAAAAATACCAAGAAACCACAATTCCAAATAAATTCTACTACACAAAAATCCAGAATCCAATTCTAAGGTGCTCGCAATAACGCAAAGTATTTTTTTGTATTTTATACGAGGGGTTGTTCACTTCAATAATCATGTCTTTAGTAATCTAAATAATCGTAAGTAATTTAAATAATCTGAAGTAATCTGCTGTAATCTCAAATAATTTCAAATAACCTGAATATCAAATAAAAACAAACAAGCACGCATTAATTTTTATATAAAAGATTTACACTATAATGAAACAAATATTAAAAAAAGCAAGTTTAGCCAAGTAAAATTTTTGTATGCTTTTTTACTACCCTGAGGAGTCGTTATTTCCAATATAGTAGCGACATCTATTGGTGGATTTTTAAACAATAAGTAATGTAGCGCCATCTGTTGATGTTTTAGTAAATTACAAAACTGAAAATTGGAAATACAAAAAAATATGTATATTTGTAAAAAACCTAGTAGGGCCATCGGTTGTTAAAAATATATATTAAAAAATATAATTACAAATAATACCAAGTAATCAAGTATAATCATGAATGTAATCACGAATAATCAGTTAATTTTACAGATAATTACAAATAATCTTAGTAATCATTAATAATCACAATAATCAATAAATAATCTTAATAATTGATAGCATAATAATAATCTGTGTACATAAAAAATCTGAGTGAACAGCCCCTCGATTTTATAGTAGTAGTTCCTGATGGCTACCCCTGTTCAGGTTGGGTGGTTTTGAAACCGGGTGGTTTCTGTTTCCCACCTGGGAAATTGTGTTATAAAAAACGTTCACGCAATCATGAGTAATGAAATATTTTATTTTGACTCATAGCATTTTAATCTTTTTTTGTTTGTCTAATTTTTTCAAATTTATATTGATATATTTTTCGAAATTTTGGAATTTCAGATTGAAAAATGTTTAATTTTTACACAGAAATTAGTCAAAAAATATGCCTTGTTACGGAATAATTAACTTTTAAAATTAATCCTACAGTTTTTGGGCGTTTTCATATATATTATGGTATCCCGAATAACGTCTCAAAAGTCCGAAGGGGGGGGGGGAGCTCCGCCAAACATGTGGCAACAATGTAAAGGTGCTCTAAAGTGGGTTTTGACGATTTTCTCGGTTCCTCTCAGTTTTACGAACAAAATACCTCTATTCAAAAAGAAAGGCACGATAATTTTATACAAAAAAGGTTCTATTGGAGGGTATTCCTCCAGACCCCCCGCCTCAGTTTGAAAGTCCAAAAGTGTGTATACGTTTTGTGATTTATTTTTGTAATAAAATTTTTTCACTCTTTTAGAACATATACATTTATACGTCATTTGTATACAATTCATACTACCAGTTTTATAAACAAAAGGTCTTAGTGCATATTCACACATCATGTACCTTAAAAATTTGCACCGGGGGGTCTGGGGGTGTGGAACACTCCTCAGAACATAGTAGTTGTATGACCTTTTACAAAGTTAAATTCCTGGAACGGAAAATCCTTTAACTATAATTTATCGTAGGGTATTCCATACCCCCCAGACCTCCCGGTTTGAAAACCCAAAGGTGTTTATGTGTGTGTACGTTGTATGATTTACCTTCATATGAAAACTTTTTATTCTCTTAGAACAAATACATCTACATATCGTTTGTATACAAACAAAAAGTTGAAGTGCATATCTGATTCTTTGCGACTTGACCATTCCAATTATTGTTGTCTCATTGTATAACTCATACAGCTCTTGGTTGGTACGCCTCAGCCAAGTCCCATCCGTACACTTTCCACCCATTATCTTCCTTAGGATTTTTCTTTCCCATACATCCAACATGACCTGCTCTTGTTTTCTCAATGTCCAAACCTCGCTTGCATAAGTTACGACCGGCCTTATTATCGTTTTATATACCCTAATTTTTGTTGATCTTGAAAACATTTTGCCTGTCAATATTGTCTTTAACGCAAAGGTACATCTGTTCCCCGCTGCAATTCTAGCTCTTATTTCTTCTTCACTTCCAGATTCTCTCGACACCAGTATTCCCAGGTAAGTAAAAGTTTCCACCTCTTCAAACCTGACCATTGTATCATGCGGTAGCTGAACTTGTAGAAAACCGTTTTTCTGAAATGGCGCCCCATTCCACACCATATACTTCGTTTTTGTTTCATTGACATTGAGACCCATTTTTTGCGCAGCTCTCAAAATGTTTTCGGTGGCCTGTTGTAATTCGTATTTTGTTCTTGCTATAATTGTCATATCGTCCGCGAATGCTAAGCATTGGTGTCTGTTTCGGAATATTGTACCTTTTCTTTTAATTTTGCTGTCCCGCACTACCTTTTCCAACGCAAAATTGAATAATATCGCCGAGAGTGGGTCACCCTGTCTCAGTCCGTTGTCGACTTTAAAACTTCTTGATATGCTGCCGTTCATTTTTACTTTGTTTGTTGTTTCATTTAGCGTCATTTTTATAAGTCTTTTCAATTTGTTTGGGATTTGTAATTCCTTAAGTGCTTGATAGAGTTGTTCTCTCTCAATACTGTCGTACGCTTGTTTGAAGTCGATGAACAGTAGGTGTGTTGGCAGACTATGTTCGTGACTTATCGCCTGAATCTCTTTAAGTACATAAATTTGGTCAGTCACTGACCTACCTCCTCTGAAACCACTTTGGTACTCGCCCAGTAGTCTTTCTGAATATTGACTCATGCTGTTTTTGATGCATGCAGCTAAGATCTTATATACGACATTCAGCAGCGCTATTCCTCTATAATTTTCACAGCTTGTTTTGTCGCCTTTTTTGTGTAGTGGACATATCACTGCTTCCCTCCATGATTTTGGCATCTCTTCCTTGTCCCATATTTCGCCAATTAGTTCGTACACCATTTCTTCGACCGTCTCTCCTCCATATTTTATCATCTCCGGCACTTTTATTGTTCTTCAGATTATGCACTATTTTTTGTATATCTTCTATTGTTGGCTTTTCCACACTTGGTTCGTTTACGTTGTCGTTATATGTTTCGCGGTTTTCATTACTACTTGTTGGTTTGTTTAGAAGCTCTTCAAAATATTCCGCCCATCGCTTTAGCTTGTCCGCTTACCAAGTTTCCTTCTTTGTCTTTACATATTGATGTTCTCGAATGGTAACCCCTTCTAACTTTTTTGATACCCTGGTAAAAATTCCTAATTTCCTTGAATCTATATTCCTCTTCTATCTTCTCCAGGTTTTGCAGCATATGTTTTATTTTTTTCGCTCTGAGCAGTGCTTTACATGACTTCCTTTGTATTTCGTATTTGTTTTTGTTTTCTAATGTTTTTGTTTGTAACATTATCTTTCTAATCTTTTCCCGTTTGTTAATTTCTTCTTGGCATTCTAGGTCGTACCAGTCCTTGTTTCTGTGCTTTTCTGTCATATTTTGTTTGGATGTTGCTTTTTTAATAGTTCTTATCAAAAAGTCTGCTTTTTCCTCTATATTCGTTGGTTTTATTTCGTTCGCTACAATATCTTTGATTGTTTTTATGTATTCATCTTGTGTTGTCTTTCTCTGGAATGCAATTTGTAGAGCATTGTTTGTCTTTGCACTTTCTAATAATTTATTACTCATAGGTATTATCTGTTTGAACTTGGCTCTTACCATAAAGTGGTCCGAGTCTATGTCGGGTCCCCTATAGGTTCGTACATTTTTTATGCTTGCCTCACTCCTTTTTTCTACCAGTATATGGTCGATCTGATTTGTAGTTTTTCCATCCGGCGTTGTCCACGTCCCCTTGTGGATCTCTTTTTGTTGATATTTTGTGCTAACGATTCTCATATCATGCTCCATAGCGAAATCGATTAAAAATCTGCCGTTTTCGTTGGTTTCCTCATGTAAACTATACTTTCCAATGGTTGGTCGATATACCGTTTCTTTTCCTATCTTAGCATTGCCATCACCTATAACTATTTTCAAATCGTACCTTGGTAACTTTTCATATACCTTATTTAATGCCTCGTAGAATTCTTCCTTTTGTGTTATTCGTTTTTCTTCGGTTGGTGCATGGAAGTTTATTAAACTTATTTTCTGATATTTACCTTTTAGTCTCAGTGTACATATTCTTTCCGACACAGGTTCGAATTTTATAACCGCGACCTTTACTCGGTCGCTTACGATCATTCCCGTTCCCAATCTTCTGTATATTCCGCTGCTCATAAAAAACGTATATCCATCGCAGTCAAATATCCCACTGTTTTTGTGCTTGGTTTCTTGAAGTGCTAAAATATCAACTCTGTACTTTTTTAGGATTTTTATTAATTGTTTCAACATTTCTTCCCCAAATATGCCCCTAACATTCCAACTAGCTACAAACATATAATAATCTTTCCCCTTGCCACCCCCTTGTCGTTCCATTTCACAACTCAACTCGTTTATTCCGTGTCTCGCCGTTTTTGTCATATATTGCTTTCGATCCTTTTGATTTACTAGTTTTTTGATCCTGCGGGCTTACCCATGGCTTTCTCCAACTTCCCAGTAAACGTATTCCAGTCCCAGCGCTCCCCGTTGATAAATATCTTCTTAGAGCCAACACTTGCCTTTTTCCCATTGTTTCTCTCTTTTTTTGCTATATTTCTCAGGTCCGCCTGTATTTTCTTTTCCTCCTTTGTCAAATCCTCGTCAACATACCGATTAGTACCCTGCAATATACGTTTAGCCTTCATTACTTCAATCTTATCGATCCATGATTCCATTACAACCACTACAAAGGGGGATATATTTTTTGGTCTTATTAAGTTAGCTCTTTTGATCTTCGCATTGACCCTTAATTCTGTTTTTAAAAACTCCTGTACGTCTTTCTCCAGCTCGTTTTTACTAAAATTGACTCATTTATTACCACATTATTTTTCTTTTCCTTACCTTCCATGCGATCCAATTTTGCCTCAATTGTTGCTATCTTTTCTCTTAGAACAGCATTCTCATCTCGCAATTCTTTTATTTCGTTTTCGTAGTTTGATTGACTTTTTCTTACTTCTTTGATTTCCTTCATCATCTCACACATCATGTTCTTGATTTCATCCATTTGGTCTTTCTCGTTTCTTACCTTGGGTGGGGTTCTTAAAGTTCTCTTGCTTCGTCTAAAGAGATCAAAATTTGCTGAACGCTTTTTTGTATTACCCTCAGATGCAGATTCCTCACTGTCTATGTTGGATGAAGTTTCCCTCTGATTCGTATCACTCATTAGACCCGCAATAGTTTGTCGTGAACCAGGCCAACCCTTCGGAGTTCACAACTCACTTTACTTGTTTGTCCTTTGTGTTGCCTATATTTTCTATTTACAATTTTTATCTGGCCTTGCAGCGTAGATTACGATTGTAATAGTAATTATTATTAAATTTGTTATAGTTATTACCTAATTATTATGGTATTTCCAGATCTGACCTTAACTCCACTTCTTCTTAGTGCCTTCAAGACGCTCTTGCACTTCTTCAACTTTATTAACACTCTCTTATATTCGCTAACTACACTGTGAAAACGGAGTCATTATTTAACGATAGTCACGTTCAAATAGAAATTAATTAGACTATTAAAATTTTCAAAAAATAGAAAATGAATTTTCGATTGTGAGAACTATTAAAGGTAGATGCTTCTTCGACAATAGTTATCAAAAAAGTAAAGTGAGATAGCCGCAAAAGCAGAATCGTCAGCCTAGAACTTGCATACAGAGAACGTAGCTATTCCATGAACTGCAAGATTTCACTATTTTACTGATGATTTCGAAATTACTCCGAAAAAAATATTGATTATAGAATACAACTTTACACAATTAATGATGTACTGAAGGGCATTCCATGCCCCCCAGACCTCCCGCTTAGAAAACCGCAAAGTTTCTCAATCGCTTCTTACAACAATTAGTGGGATACTGGAAGGTATTTTATAATCCACAGACCAGCTGGTACGTACTGCCGCGACCTGAAAATGTATTTGATTCTGAAAGAGTGAAACATCTATATTTTAAAAAGATCTTGTTTTTCAAATCGGGGGGTTTGGGGTTTTAACACAATTAATTCCATGCCCCCAAGTTGTACAAAAACAAAGATTCTAAATTACTTCATACAATTACAGGAAGTCATTTTATACTTCATAAACCCTCCGGTGGGTCCTGACGCGACCTGAAAATGTATTTTGTTCTTAAACCAAAAAATTAAGGAACGAAAGATCCTTATAATATATGCTTACTAACTTTTTATTTTTCCAACCGGGAGGGGAGAAGATATTTGTATTAAGTTGTATTCCATAATCAAGTTACTGTGGGAGGGTACATTGGAGGGTATTTCATCCCCTCGGATCCTCCGGTGTAAATGTTCTGAAAGAGTAAAAGTTCTTTGTTTAATAAAACGAATCAAAAACTATGCTAACAAACTTTTTGTTGTTCAAACCGGGGGGTCTGGGGGGCATGGAATGCCCTCCAGTGCACTTTAAATTTATTGACCTAGTAACTTAATTATGGAATACAACTTAACACAATTACAGATGTACTGGAGGGTATTTCTTGCCCTTTGTCTTACTGTTTTATGTCTCTCAGACCAGTTTCAGAAACGACAGTGGCAACAGCAGTGAAACATACATGTTAAGTTTTAAATGGGTGAGCACAAATTGGGCCCAATATATTTGGGGTGAGCAGGACACAATATTTATAAATAAACTCAAAAAAAATTTGGGTGGGCACTTGGGTGGGTACTCCAATCAACAGAGTGGACAAGTGCAAGTGCCCACCCTGGCCCACCCCTAGCGCCGTCACTGTAACCAAGGCTATCCCTACAGAAAACGGAGACATTCTTCTAGAAACAAACTGAACTGCTTGGAAAAGCAATTCCTGAGACATCACTTGCACTAAGAACCAACAGGACGAGATTTAGAGGAAGTGACCCACTCCAAAAATAGCTAAACACTGGTGCGTTTCTACCCAGCTTACGGCCGAACGATAAAAGTAATTAAATAGCGCTTGAGCTGAACTTTGCAAAAAAAAATAAAAAACCTTTTTCCCGCACACCGTTTCTTCACGAGAAACAAGAAGACAGAATATCGTTCACTGAAGATGAACTAAAAGATATGCTCAAAAATATCAAAAGCCATACGGCATCGGAACCGGACCAAATACCACTAATTATAAAATAATAAAGAAATAAAAAATGAACCGGTAAAAACAATTTTTTCACTATAAATCCTTTATTTATCATCGTAGCTAACGGTAGCTATACGACGGAAGTTTCCGCAAACGCTCCATTTTTTTTACCCCATGACTATGATTGGAATTATTGACAATGAACTGACACTTGAAAAATGACAAGGTAATTTTTTTTGAATATATCCCTAAAAATTTAATTTTTTCATTTTTTTACTCGGAAAATGTGAAAATTCGGAAAATTTTCTTTTGGCAAAATGTATTGTCACCAGGGACGATTAAATGTACAAAATTTCAGCTTGATTGGATAACGCAAACTGGGTCAAATTTGACTTTCTAAGTTTTGCCGTATTCAAGCAAGCAGAAAGGTGAAACTAATATAAAGGATTTAATAATAAAAAAGAAGGAAATTCACCATGAACTCGCTAGCAGAAAAGGACACATTCCCTAGGGGATGAAAGACAGCCACTCTTGTGCTGATCAAGAAAGGAAATAAATCACCAAATGCTCCATCTTCTTATAGAATATAAACCAATCTGTCTTCTAAATCACATTAGCAAAATATAGAAGAAACTTGGACTTATTTAGCAGACTCAATCAAAAGATTGACAAAAATGCTGACAAAAGAAAGCCGCATAGTGAAGATTAGTGGAAATATTGCTTTATAATCTAAGACAGGGGTCTCCAAACTACGGCCTGCGGGCCAAATCCGGCCCGCGAGCACAACCAATCCGACCCCCCGGCAGCGGTCCTGACATGCCTGGTATCCGGCCCGCGCTTTAATTTATTAAATCCTTTATATTAGTTTCACCTGTCTGTTTGCTTGCTTGAATACGGCAAAACTTATAAAGTCAAATTTGACCCAGTTCGTGATATCCAATGGAGCTGAAATTTTGCACATGGATTCGTTTCTGAAGACAATACCAAGGAGAAGAGGAAAGGGAAATAATTTTATATTTCAGAAGTTCATTGATTTTGATTTTCAGAAACTCTGTTAAAAAGACATATTTATTTAATGTTAAAAATTATATTTACAGTTCCTGCTCCTGAAGTACTCCTCAAATTCCTGTATTGTAAATGTTAACAAATGATGGACTTCGAAAAAACTTTTCAGGCCAAAAAAGAAAAATCGAAATGGTCTTGAGAAATCTGTAAAATACGAAGATGATAAGAAAGAAGATTTAATACTCGGCCACACCTGGTTCATATAGTGTCAAACAAAGAAAGCAGGTATATGTGGATAGGTCTACTGGGGAAACAACAATCGGTAGGAAGTACAATATCGGGTAACAAAATAGGATTTATGTTGATTTAAAACATACACTGCATTTAAAATGAGATTATTTCAAGATCTATGTATTTCACACAAAAATGTTACAGACAAAAATTGTACAGAATTTTCTCCTCTATAATTTATCTACCCAGTATTTTTGGTGTAGGACGTTGTAGAAGAGAGATATTGTCAAAAAACTGGATTCTGAGCTTCTTCTTCCACCGCAGGGCCGTAATTTTAAAGATTCTAAATGAGGTCTCAGTTATTCGCGATTATGACGTTTTAAATGATTGGTTAAAATATCTTTACGAGTAAACGTTTTGTTACAAATTTCACAAGCAAAGAGTTTTTCTCCATTATGACTTCTTAAATGACATGTCAAGGTATATTTACGGGTAAAATTTTGGTTACAAATTTCACAAGAAAAAGGCTTTTCGCCAGTATGTATCCTTAAATGACGCGTTAAAGTAGATTTAAAGAAAAATTTACGTTCACAAATTTCACACGAAAAAGGTTTATCCCCCGTATGAATTATCAAATGATCTTTCAAATTCCCTTTAGTTGAAAATTTCTGTTCACAAATTTCGCATACAAACGGTTTGACTTCACCGGTATGAGTTCTTAGATGTTGAATTAAATTACTTTTAACTGAAAATTTCCGATCACAAAGTCCACAGGCAAAAGGTTTTTCTTCACTATGCGTTTTTAAATGCCGTTTGACATTTTTTTCATAAGCAAACCTTTTGCCACAAATTTCACAAGCAAAAAGTTTTTCTTCGCTGTGACTTCTTAAATGACTTATCAAGGTAGATTTACTAGCAAACTTTTGGTCACAAATATCGCAAGAAATAGGTTTTTCGGCGCTATGCCTTTTTAAATGACGTTTAACATGTTTTTTACAAGCAAACCTTTTGTCACAAATTTCACAAGGAAAAAGTTTTTCTCCTTTATGAATTTTTAAATGAATTGTCAAGGTAGATTTATCAGCAAACTTTTCGTCACAAATATTACAAGAAATAGGTTTTTCCCTACTATGCTTTTTTAAATGACGTTTTAAATATTTTGTACAAGCAAACTTTAGGTCACAAATGGGACATGGAAAAGGTTTTTCTTCACTATGACTTATTAAATGAGTTGTCAATGTAGTTTTATGAGCAAACCTTTGGTCACAAATTTCACAAATAAATGGTTTTTCCCCCGTGTGAGTTTTTAAGTGTGCTTTCATGGATCCTTTAAGCGAAAATTTTTGTCCACAAATTTCACATGAAAATGGTTTACCATCACCCGTATGCGTTCTTAAATGTTGAGTTAAACTATATTTATTCGAAAATTTCAGATCACAAGTTGCGCACGTAAATGGTTTTTCACCAGTATGTAATCTTACATGACGCGTCAGAGAATCTTTAGCTGTAAATTTCCGTTCACAAATATTACATGCAAATGGTTTGTCCCCCGTATGAACTCTTAAATGAGCCTTCAAATTCTCTTTGGTCCAAAATTTCTGTTCACAAACATCACAAGAAAAAGGTTTTTCGCCACTATGCCTTAGTAAATGATAATTTACATATTTCTTACAAGCAAACTTTTCGTCACAAATGGGACAGGGAAAAGGTTTTTCTCCACTATGACATCTTAAATGAGTTATCAAGGTAGCTTTACGAGTAAACTTTTGGTTACAAATTTCACAGAGAAATGGTTTCTCCCCCGTATGAGTTCTTAAATGTTCTTTCCAGGCTCCTTTAAGTGAAAATTTTTGTCCACAAATTTCACATGAAAATGGTTTACCATCACCTGTATGCTTTCTTAGATGATAAGTTAAACTAGATTTATTTGAGAATTTCAGGTCACAAGTTTCGCACGTAAAAGGTTTTTCACCTGTATGAATTCTTAAATGACGCGTCAGAGAATCTTTAGCTGCAAATTTCCGTTCACAAATATTACATACAAAAGGTTTGTCCCCCGTATGAATTCTTAAATGAACTTTCATGTTCTCTTTTGTCCAAAATTTCTGTTCACAAATTTCACATGCAAAAGATTTTTTGCCACCATGCCTTTTTAAATGACGCTGCATATATATTTTACAGGCAAACTTTTGATCACAAATGGGACATGGAAAAGGTTTTCCGCCACCATGCCTTTTTAAATGACGCTGCATATAATCTTTACAAGCAAACTTTTGGTCACACCTGGGACACGGAAAAGGTTCGCCCGAATGAGTTGTTAAGTGAACTTTTAACGTTCCCCGTTGTTTATATTTTAGGTTACAAATGTGACATTCAAACACTTTTTTGTTCTCGGTTACCTCACATAGAAGCGGTTTACCTATGGGCACTTCACATTCTTTAGCCAGTTCGGTGTCTTCATCCTTAATGTCGATGGAGTGATGTAAACTTTCCAATTTCATGTCGGTGTCTTCTATTTCTTCGGTTTTAATTTTCAAACTCTCAGTTGAACTACACGAACTGTCAAAAACTTTACTAGTTTTTTCTAAACCAATTCCAATTTTCATTTCCTCCATATTTGCAGCAAATAAACGGTTAAGTATCAGTTTCCACACCGAAAATCTTCTCTTCACTAGTCCTGCCTAGGTAAAACACAACAAAGTATTATTGAAAAGTATATTTCGCAAACAGAACTTACTTCTCTACTTCCAAGTTAGGATTGACATTGAGAAATGTCATTTTTTTCATGGTACGGTTGCCAACTGGAGAAAAATGTCAGTTAAATTATCACTAGTACTGGATTCAGTGGCGGTTCAACTTAGAACCCCTGAAATAGCAAAATTCAAATTTTTGATTATTATTATTTGCGATCAGCCCCCTATCACTCCAATGGGCGAAATTATAAAAAGCGGTCATAAGTTATCATTATCTAGTAAATAGTAAATAGATATAGTAAATATCTCGAAACTGCTGTGTACACTTATTTGGAATTCCTTGGAAATCATAGAAATTCTTTAGATTAAAACTATAGTTTGAAAATTCAGGCCAAGTTCCTGTAGGGGGCAAATGAGGCTGGTAAGGAGACGGTAAATAAATATATTTGGTAAGAATCTAGGTATATTTTTAAAATTTAGTAATTTTGTTGGTTTTTATCATGAGGGGGGGTGGGGTTAGATACACCGTTATCCTCCCTCCTTACGGAAGTTCGACCCTATATTTTTCGAGAACGAGCCTCTGGTGCAGCGGAATCCCAAAGATTGATAACAACCGTAGAGGGACACCCTCTTCACAAAGATATAAAAACACCCATGTTCATAAAGCCTGCACAAAATCCAAAAGCAGAGCTGAACAAGGAGGCTAAAAAATTTTCATATAAATATCCAATCCCTAAGGAATAAAATATTAGAGTTGGAGATGCTCTCTGACGGTGTTGACGTGTCCTTTTTCTGCATCAACTAGCATTGGCTGCCATCTGAAGAACTGGCTCTCACAGTGATTAGTACCTATACTCTAATTGCTTATTTTTGCAGATCCGACCATATTCATGGTGGGGTAGCGATTTATGCTCGCTCTGACATCGAATGCTTTTCCATTAACCTGGATGAATTTAACAGAGAATTTATCATTGAGGCAGCAGCAGTACGGTATGGGAGTATGGTAATTGTCACGGTTTACAGATCTCCCTTGGGAGATTTTGATGCTTTTCTTGGTGCTTTATCTCAAGTTCTGGACAAGGTGTTCCACTTTCCACACATTGTGATTCCCGGAGATTTCAACGTTGGATTTCTGACAAACGACGTATCGGCGATGACCCTGACAAAGTTGATGCAATCTTATAATCTTTCCCAACTTAATTTTCAGCCTACAAGATATGGATCCTGTTTGGATAACTACTTCTCAAACTTTGACCAACCCTTGGCTGAAGTCCATCTCAATAACATGATAAACTCAGACCATGCTGGTTTGGTTCTCGAACTAAGTTTAAAGATGCCTCACGACGACAAAAAGAAAAACGAAAAGCAAACCTTGACTCCCATTACCGAGTGGGGTCTTTATAACCATTACAGTTCTCTCGAATCTGCGGACTGGGACTTCCTACAATGCGAGGAGATCGATTTGGATACTAGGACGAGCTGGTTTTTGCACACAATTTCGATGAGTATGGAAATATGTTTTCCTCCGAGAACAATAGCCACCACACGTCGAAAACAGAAGGTGATTTGGTTCAACGCCAATCTTCATCAACTACGTGAAAAACTGTCCTTCATAAGACAAATTAATAGACGCCATCTAAATCTGGTCTCAACAGATGCTCTAAGAGCAACAAAGACATTCTACAGAAACGAGCTAAGAAGAGCAAAGATTGATACCCATGATCAATTGATAGCTAGGTCCACGAATAAGCAATCTACCATATGGAAGATCATACGACAAAATCGACCAAATCCAAACTCTGTCCAACCAAAAGAACTAAGTGCAACCGCTTTCAACGAATCGGTTCGTCGTAAAAAACCTTTCAAACGGAAAAGATGATGCCATATCTTTCCTGACGGCAATCGATGCTCCCAGCTTCTCCTTCTGCCAAGTCAGCCCCATACAAGTTAGAAAAGCTATCAACAGATTAAACAACTCCACTAGCAAAGACATATACGGCATGAATACAAAAATCATTAAAACAATCAAGAATATCATCATTTCTCCATTAACCAACCTGATAAATGATTGCATTAAAAACAACCATTTTCCACCGGCTTTCAAACTTGCAACAATTATCCCTATTTTTAAGGAAGGAGATGCCGATGATCCCAACAATTATCGTCCAATCTCGTTACTGCCCATTTTTTCGAAGATATTTGAGATAATTTTGAACCAGCAAATTACGGACCATTTCGAGTCAAATCAACTGCTCAATCCCAGTCAATTTGATTTCAGAAACAAAAGATCAACCTCACTGGCTATTAATAAACTCACCCAGATAATCCTTACAGATTATGAAGAACGCAAATTCACCGATGCCACCTTCTACGATCTATCTAAGGCCTTCACTGAACAAAATGGTTCATCACATTGATGAAAAGTTCATCATTTTTCAGCCTATGAACAGAATTCATCATATTGATGAACAAATTTTATCAATATAGTGATTTTTTCATCAATACTATGAATATTTTATCAATATGATGAATTTTGTTCATCGGCTGAAAAATGATGAATTTTTTATGTACCTTTTTTTTTCAGTGTTCGATTGCGCAAATCACGACATATTAATGAGAAAACTGGAATACTACAACTTATCTAGCAGCAGCATCTCACTAGTCAAATCGTTCCTGAAAAACAGCCAACAACGAGTGAAATTCAATAACGACATCTCCACGAGTCTCTACGTCGACACTGGTGTTCCACAAGGTTCCGTGATCTCTCCTTTTCTATTTCTGATTTGTATCAATGATATCAACAACTGTAGTCCCACATCCGACTTTATCCTATTTGCGGATGACATCGCCAAAACAGAGAGCGAACACAACCTATGTGATCTACAAAACAACTCGCAGATTGCTGAATCGCGTATAAAAAACTGGTTCATTTGCAACAAATTAAGCTCTAACGACCAGAAGACACAAAAAATCATTTTCGGCCTTAGAAGAAGCACTGAGCACGATCCGGTAAAATACATGGGTGTTATCCTGGACAGCGGTTTGACATGGGAACCTCACATCAAATATTTAAATGCGAGTTTATCGAGAGAAATCGTTAATTGTAATTCAAATTTGTCAAATGATATTGCAATTCACGATTTATGAATATCAGTTGACAAATCTGAATTACAATTGACGATTTCTGAATATCAACTGACAATTCTGAATTACAGTTGACGATTTCTGAATATGAGTTGACAAATCTGAATTACAATTAACGTTTTCTGAATAGCAGTTGATCTTTTCGGAATTACTGGTGGAAAAGGTGTAGTCGATCTGATAAGAACGCCGACTGCGGCCAGCATCCCGGCGAAACAGTCGCTATAGTTTAAACAGCAACGAACACTACATCTGCCTACAGATACCAGAAATCAAAAAGAATAAACATCAAAAGTTGGTTTTCACACACAGCAGCAGAAAAGCTACCCTAAGAAAACTTCCATCTCGTGAATCAGGAGAGGAAGACATCTCGCAGGAAATCGAGGAGCGAAACGGTTTCATAACCCAGATTTCGAGAAGAAACCAAAGAAAGTCAAAATCCAGATCAAACAAGAAAGCACAAGATACAAACAGCTCTAGAGAAACCGACAACAGGGCCAAGAACAACCGCAAGAGACCGGAAGTAGTGTAAGAAAAAAACTAGAAGAACACCCGCGGACATAAGTTATGAGAATCATCAAAACCCTATGCCGGAAGCCCGGTTAACCAGGGCTACCCACACAGCAAACGGAGACATAGGTATCTACTGCTAGAAACAAACGGAACTGTTCGTCAACTTAAGTAAAAGCTCCAGATGGATTTTCCTATAAAAAAATTTCAAGGAAAAGAGGTACAGAAGGTACCTAAGGTAAGATCTTATAAGTACAGAAGGTAAGATCTTGCTCATAGAAAAAAGACAACTGGTACATTCTTAAAGGAGGTACCTATAAAAACCATCTTATTCAATGCAGTTGTGAAACTTTGCTAATTCCCACTGCAATAGAAAGTAGCACAAGTGCATTTCGCATTTTTGTTTTCGAATTTTGGATCCAAAATAGTTTAAATCCTTTGTACCTTGATCATTTTCGTTTGTACCCATTTTGTTTTTGAGATATTTTGAAATATCTCCCATTTCCCCCCTCCCATTTCGAATTTTGGATCCAAAATGGTTTAAATTATTTGTACCTGGTTTGTATACCTGTTGAACTTTCTTTATTTTCATTTTAAGAGATTTCAAAATTTTTAATGACATTTCAGTAGTTCTCCCTCTCACCGCATTTTGAATTTTGATTCCAAAATAATCTAAATTGTTTGTACTTTGTTTGTAGGTACCTGTTTTAATTTATATTATTTTCGGTTATATCCATTTTATTTTCGAAATATTTCAAAATTTGAATAATCGCATTTGAATTCTTGGTCAAGGGAAAACCAAATCACTTGTATTTCTTGGTATGTTCTACATTATTTTTCTACTCATTTAATTTTTGAAATTAAATTTTATGGAATATTGCGGGCTTCCCAATCGAGGTGGGGCCAGGGATGTGCCTAAGGGGGGAGCCTCCTCCCCAACATTGGAAGAAAGTTGACAATTTTTAGGTTTTTAAGGCACAGTTGGTAATTTTCATTGAAAGTTGGTTAAACTACTAGTTGGTACAAATGGCATAAATTATAGCATTCCCTTAAAAACAATGCAAAAAAAGCTAAAAAAAAAGCTCATTAATATACTGCGAAGAATAAAATCGTTGGCAATTTCACGACTGCTCCCCCCTTATAAAAGTTGATTCGGCACGTCCCTGGGTGGGGCCTCCTAGTCGAGGTGGATTGGCTTCAGGCAGGACAGTCGAGAGCCACGTCGGGCCCCGTAGCAAGACGTTTCGCGAGCCCCCTTCTCTTAAAAATTTCATACATAAAAACCTGAAATATGAAACTTTGTATTTTTATTAAGAAAAACTATGCACAAAACATCTAAAATTGGTAAAATTAATTAAAAAACAGTAATCAACTAATTTTCGGCAATCACCATATTATTATGTAATTTTTTGTAATGAGAAAGAAAAAAACATAAAACCCAATATCTAATTTTTTATTTATTCAAATTTTAAAAATATTTATTTAGTTATTCATCAGTGCCCCGGGGACAAATCCCCGAGCGGCCCCCTTCTTGGTTAGGCCTGGTTTCAAGTATGTTTTTAACGGCCCGGAGCGTAGCGGAGCGCAGGGTCAGTTTTGCCTGGCGCAACCACGGCAAATCACGGATACACCGTAAAATGAATGAATTATGTAAGTTTATTAAGAAAGTAGAAGTGGTAGCGAAATGTCCTAGAACCATCTGAAAAACAAAATGGGTAATAACGAAAATAAAGAAGGTACAAACGATTTAAACTATTTTGGATCCAAAATTCAAAATGGGGGGTGGGACTGGCAAAATTCTGTTGCTAATAAAGTCGTACATTAATAAAATAGACACTTTATCGTCAAATGCCAAGAAGAATATACAGGAATATTTCCAATAAAAGCAGGGTTCTACAAGATAGTGTCCTGGGGCCAATCTTATATCTTCTGTATAAGTCAGACCTACCAACAATGGAAGAAAACACTACTGCTATGTTCGCGGATGACACTGCTATTATGGCTTCTCATAGCAATCCAGTGCTTGCCTCGGAACTTCTACAAATACACCTAGACAAAATTCAGCGTTGGTTGAAAACATGGAGAATAAAAGTCAAAGAAACCAAATCAGTACATATAACATTTACATTGCGTAATGCAACACCTCCGCCCGAAACCCTGAATGGAAAACAGGTTCAACAGACTGAAACGGTTAAGTACCAGGGAATGCATTTGGATCGTCGTCGCCTAATCTGGACCTAAAGAAAACAATTAAACATACAATTTCAGAAATGTAGTGGCTCATTGGCGCTAAATCTAAGCTCTCCCTGCAGAACAAAATATCGATCTACAAAGCCATACTTAAACCGATCTGGACATATGGAATCCAATTGTGGGGCTCCGCATCCAACGTAGAGGTTCCAATCAAAAGTTCTCAGAAATATGGTGAATGCTCCCTGGTTTGTTCCAAATGAGGTCATACGTAGGGATCGATTAGTCTTTAGTAACACCAGTGGCATAACAAGCAGGTGAGGGACCCGTGTGCGAACTTGTTTATATTAAAATTTTTTTGCCTTTTTATTTTCTGATTTATCGAAATACTGGATTATCTCATTATGGTTTAAAATTTTTTTTTAATATTGAAAAGGTCACAGTACCGCTGGGGGTCCGCGTGCGTCGCATCCACCGCACACCGGTAGTTTCGCCCCTGAGTAACACCTATAACAGCATCTTTTAAGTGCTTAGCTGAGCGACTCATTCTAGCAACCGGACTGTAGAATCCGTAGTTTATGTGTAATGGCATTCTTCACAAAATTTTGTGAACGTAAGTAAAATTGAAAATCCTGTCTTTTCTTTGTGCACATTTTAATTTTGTGGAAAGCCGAATAGTGAAGACTAGTGGAAATATTGCTTTATGGTCTAAGTCGGGGAGAGAGTGGTAATCTCTCTTACAAGGGCAACTTCAAACGTGTGAAATTTTGTTTTGCTTTATACTTATACTACATAAAGATTACACCTACGACATTACGAGAATAAAATAGTAGCGCGCCATATTAAGCCATATTTGAAAAAATCGATTTTGAAAATTTACAGTAGGTTTAACTAACAGTGTAAGATCACTACAGCAAGGAAAGATCCGTAGTCTAGTTGTATAAGGAGGTAGGCTATAAACTAACATCCGATCATAATATTTTACAATTTTACATTAAAGTTACGAGTTTTAAAGACACCGACTGGTCCATGTTTCGTCGAAGGCTCGACGATTTAATTACAATCAACAACAAAATTACTGACCCGCAAACTCTCGACGACAAAATCGACTTACTGACTAAAAACATCGACAAAGCCAAAGCCGAAAATTCCAAAACCTTTACTCCGAAAAATAACAGAGACATCTTTCCAGATGACATCCAGTTGTTGATCGGAGAGAGGAATAGGAATCGAAAGCTTTCGCAATAAACCTCCGACCTACAGCACAAGCACATCATGATCGACTTGAACCGACAGGTACAACAAAAAATTACGACACATAAAAACAAAACATGGGAGGACCTTCTGTCTTCCCTACATCCCTCAGACAACTCACTTTGGAAACTGACAAAAGTACTAAGAAAACCTTACAAACAGATACCGACTTTACAAGACAACAACGAGACGGCCATGACCGACGCTCAAAAGGCGGAGCTCTTGGCAAAGACTTTCCAAAAAATTACATACGCTCGACGACACGGACACCGCCGAACAAATCCAAATTAAGCAAACCGTACTCGACTTTTCCAGACAAACCTACGAAATTCCCACTTAAAAATACAAAACCCTACTGACAAATCCTACCGAAATCGTCCAAATTTTAAAATCCCTTCCCAACAACAAAGCTCCCGGGCCTGACAAAATTGAGAACAAGATTTTCAAAAATTTGTCAAGGAAAGCTGTTATACAGCTGAATTACATAATTAATGCAATACTGACCTTACAATACTTTCCAAAGGCCTGGAAGCACGGACTGACAATCCCAAACCACAAAGCTAACCAAGACAAAATGCAAGCACTCAGTTACAGACCAATTACGTTACTCAACACGATGGCCAAAGTAAAAAAATTATTTTACTTCGACTGACCGACGAACAAACAAAACTAAAAGTCACCAATCCTTATCAGTTCGGATTCACCGCAGGTCTTAACACGACCCTGCAGGTGGCCCGAATTGTTAACGACGTGATTCGACAATTTAATAAACACAAAGTTACCGTAATGACACTACTGGACATCGAGAAAGCATTCGACAGAACCTGGACCGATGGGTTAATTTATAAAATGATCAAGCATAAATTTAGTAACCATATTACCCGTCTCATCCTTTCCTACCTCACAGACAGATCGATCGCCGTCAGAGTCAACAACACAATTTCAGAAAACAAAAACATACAGGTCGGAGTTCCCCAAGGCTCCGTGCTAGCACCGAAACTTTTTAACATTAACATCAAGGACATACCGACTTTTACAAAAACAAATGTGGCCCTGTACGCCGATGACACCGCGATTTACGCCCACTCATTCAGCGCACAGGTAGCCACAAAACAAACACAAATACATCTCGACATGATAAAACAATACTTCGACAAATGGAAGATCCGACTGAACGCCGGTAAGACGGAGACAATAGTCTTCGCCAGAAAGCGGACAGATCAAAAGGTCTTCCAAAAACTGACAGTCGACGGACAAACAATTACTCCACAGACGAACGTAAAATACCTGGGGGTCACCATGGACTCCAGGTTAAACTTCGACACTCACCTGAAGACTACAACTGGCCTACGGCGCCATGAGAAAGATCTACCCCTTGATGAAAAGTGGGCAAATGAGCTCTGATAACAAACGTACCTATGTTATACAAAACCGTTCTAAGACCGATAATAACGTACGCTTGTCCCGTATGGGCCGGAGTGTCTAAGACTCGTCTTAGACCTCTGCAAGTATATCAGAATCGCTGCCTTCGACTCGTCGATACACAAGACTGACAACTTTACATGACGACACACAAGTGGAATTTCTAAGAGACCACGTAACTCGGTGCTCTGAAAAATTCTACACAACACAAACACACAAAAGTACACTAACGAAAGACATGACCCAAGACAACATCCCACGAAAATACCAATTACCATTCCAAACGCTTCCTAAATTTACAATTCCTCCACCTCAACCCGACACCGACGACAAAGACTAGACAGCAATGGATTGAGTAAACCTGAAACTTGAGAAGACCGAAAGTGAAAACCGTTGTCATTAAACTTATTTGCGGCAAGAGCGCAATACGAAAGCATTTCTTTTCTGTTGGTTAGCTGTTTGATAACCGCAGATTTGTTGTTATTGTTATGTTTTTATTTTTGTTTATTGTTATTGTTATGTTTGTTTTCTTCTGTTTATATTGTTATTTAGTTTTTATCAAATTGTAAATTACTGTAAATAACTCCCAAAATTATTATAAGTTGGTTTTCACTCTTTCCAACAAACAAATGTTAAATTTAAAAAAGTACGCAAATTGAAATATAAACATTTTAATCTTATCAAGTGCTGCACAATCGCAAGATTAACTCACCGACAAATGAAGATATGTCTAGACGAGGAGCTTCAACACATAATAAAAATTTAAAATGTAGGTCCGGACGCACTGTTTGTTAGTGCCGAATGGCCAAACAATATTGTAAACTGATAATTCTTAAATAAAAATTATTCTATTTTATTCTAGGTAGGCTAGGAATAAACCATACAAACCAGGATGGGTTCGAATCCAAACCGAATTAAATTTTTTTTTTATATTTAGGAGTATTATTATTTTTTATTTATTTATATTATTTACGTGTAAAAGCTCCGATGTACTTAACACACTGACGGACATTAGTGCATATTATTGCAGTGGCATTCATACGACATGGCTCCAAATAAGTCATTATATAGTGTCCGTCAATGTGTTAATAAAAATTTAAGTTTTAGGTTGGAAAAATTACAATATTAAATTACTGATAATTGACATACATTTAATTGCTTTTACACGTAAATAATACAAATGAATAAAAAAAATAAAACTTCTCCTAAATATTAAAAAAAAATTTTAGTTTGGTTCGAACCCATACTGGTTTGTATGGTTCAGTCCTAGCCCACCTCCTTGTACAACTAGGCTAAAGACCTTTTCTTGCTGAAGTGATCTCACACGGTTAGTTAAGCTTACCACTAAAAATGGCTGAATATGGCGCGCTACTATTTCATTCACGTAATGTAGTAGGTGTAATCTTAATGTAGTATAAGTATAAAGCAAAACAAAATTTCACACGTTTAAGTAGCCCTCGTTAGTAATTACAATCAACCGTTGCAAAGATTTTTCAAAACCATCACCACTGGGAGCTCACCTAGAAGAAGAAAAGGCGTTAATAATCCTTAAAATATTTTTTTGAAAACGAAGATTCCTGCGAAAACAAATTATGTTATTTTAAAACATACACTGCATTCAAATGAGATTATTTCAAAATCATTTATTTTATACAAAAATATTACAGACCAAAATTGTACAAAATTTACTCCTCTTTAATTTATTTACCCAGTATCTTTTGGTCTAAGATGTTGTGCAAGGGAGATAATGTCAAAAAAACAGATTCTGAGCTTCTTTCACCGCCAAGGTCGCAAATTTAGTATGTTTTACTATTGATTGTCTTCTAAAGGCTTCTCGCCGGTAGAAAAAAGTTTTTCTTAACTGTGACTTTTTAAATGACTTGTCAACGTATATTTACGAGCAAACTTCTGGTTACAAATTTCACACGAAAAAGGTTTTTCTCCAGTATGAACTCTTAAATGGCGGCTCAAATTATTTTTTTTTTTTTTTTTTTTTTTTTTTTTTTTATCATTCGGTGTCGAGCAGTGCTATGATACAGACGTGTTTTAAAAGCGTGTGTTACAGTGCATCCGGTGACGTGTTGATAGTTATTTAAAATAGTTGTGCAACATCTTTAATTTTAAAATTAAGTGTGTTTTAAATTATTTGGGACAATTAAGGCCAAAACAAAATTAAACACTAAAAATCGCGAAGAACTTTCGCATGTAATAAACAATTTTCTTAAAACTTGCGAAAGCAATTTCGCAAACGATGAAAACATGGCAAAAATAAAGAAATCTAAACGAGTTATCGATTCCGCTAACTCTACTGCAACCTCAAGCAAACAGATCGATTCAGAAAAATCTAAGAATGATTTAGAAGAAAATTATAACGTTGACATCACAAATCAATTTAGCGTTTTGGAAAATGAGGAAACAATGGAGACCAGCGAGGTAACACAAAACTCAATTATTAACACAAATACAAAAAGTGTTAAACCTAAACCAATTGTGGTACCAAATTTACCAGAAAATCATGTGACTTTTACCAATGATATTAAAGCCGTCGTGAAAAAGAATTTTCACTTAAAATATTTAGGTAACAAAGTAAAGATTGTTACCGAAGACATCGAAGATTTTCAGAAAGTTCAAGTAGAACTTAAAAAGAATAATCGACAATTCTACACGTACAGCCTTGATAGTGAAAAAAAAACTATGGCTGTACTAAAAGGCTTACATCGCATAAGCGAAAAAGACGTTCTTGCAGGCTTAAAACTGCAAAATCATAAAGCACTGAGTTGCAAACTCTTAAATAATGAAAATAATATGTACCCAAAATACAAAATTGCATTCGAGAACGAAACAACCTTTGGAGAAATACAGGCTATACGTTACGTGGCCAATACTAAAGTTTATTGGGAAAAGTACAGACCTAGAAAGGGGCTTACCCAATGTTATAGATGTCAACAGTATGGGCATGCAGCTAATAACTGCAATGTCCGCGCTGCTTGTCGACAATGTGCTGGGAATCATTTATCAAAAGAATGTCCAATTACGGAGATTACTACTCCAAAATGCGTGAACTGTCAAGGGCCCCATCTTGCAAGTTCGAAGGAATGTCAGGTTTACATCAAAACCATCAAGCAGATGAAATCTACACCAAAAAATTTAAAAGCGCGCGGATATCAATTGCGCTCAGAAGAGTTTCCGTCGCTCAGGCCAAGCCGCCAACAACCTTATAATTATACATCTCAACCGGTCACACAAAATCAGCAATACGCTGCAATAGCTAGTTCGCGAGTTCATCAACAAAATGTTATACCGAAATATCCGATTATCAATCATCAACAACCTACAAGTTATGCCAGCACTTCTAGAAACAATGAGCAAGCTGGTTTCGAAAACATGAATTCACTCTTTAGTGAATTCCGACAATTGCAAGCCAAATGTAACATTGGCAAAATGTTAAATGCTGTGCGCGAATTAAATCGAGTCATGGACAGTACTAAGGACGGGGCCGTTAGAATGTCCGCGTTTATGAAATGTATTAGTGAATTCGATGGTTAATTTAAATAATGAAGAATTAAAAGTAATTACTTGGAATGCCACCAGCGTTTCAAGAAAGTTTAAAGATTTTGAATTATTTTTAAATGAACATAATGTACATATCGCTCTGGTAACAGAGACGTGGTTAAAACCAGAAGATAACATAAAATCGCTAAACTACCACATCTACAGAAAGGATAGACTAAGCGACCGGGGTGGTGGAGTAGCGGTTCTAATAAGAAAAGGTTTACCTCACGAACCAACTGAGCAAGTAAACACGACGGCAGAATTGTTGGTTGTAAAAATTAACTTAAGTACACCATTTTACGTGGGTGCTCTGTACGTTCCACCGTTGACGAAATTGACCACGGTTGAGCTCCACAGTATCATGAACAAATATAAGAAATTAATCATTGGCGGCGACTTAAATTCCAAGCATACTCAGTGGAACTGTCGTTATCCTAACAGAAATGGAAACGTACTAAAGGCTCACTGCGATGCAAACAACTACTTGCTTTTGTATCCACCCACGCCTACTTTCAGCCCGCCCGGTTTACAAGCCTCCACGATAGATTTGTTCTTGGTAAAAGGCATAGCAAATTATTCAGAACCAGAAGCCATCAATGATTTAAACTCCAACCACTGGCCTGTCATGTTAAAACTGATCACCTCTCAGATTCCACCAAAGATTATTATTCCACTAACTAATTGGTGCAAATACAGAAGCGAATGCAACAACAGAATTCGAATTTCACCTAACATCAATAATATTCAAAATATTGACGATGAAATTGATAAGTTCACCAAAGCACTTACAGATTCCCATAATATAGCTACTAAATCTAAAATTATTAAAACAAACTTTGTAGCAGATGTAGAAATTGACGACCTCAAAAGAAGACGTAATAAAGCGAGACGAAGGTGGCTAGAAACAGGTCAAGTTGAATACCGAATAGAAAAAAATCAACTTAGCGATGATATACAAGTAAGAATAAAAACTATTCAACGTCAAGAATGGCTAAATAAAACCAGAGGCTTAACTACAAAGGACAATTCTTTATGGAAAGTGTACAGTGCGTTGAGAAGGAAAAATGAACCTACACCAACCATTAGTTATAAAAACGTCAAGCACTATTCTAACCAAGAAAAGGCAGAAACATTTGCCAACATCTTTGAAGAAGTGTACCAAACTACTATAAACTTACCTTCTCCAATGGAAGAATTAGTGGATAATAACATCATGCCAGAAAATTTGAACGAAATACCATATACCATTGTTATTACTCCAAATCGAATTAAAAGGATTATTCGTAGGCTAAAAACTAAGAAGGCTCCTGGAGACGATAAAATCAGCAACAAGCACCTCAAACATCTTCCGAAAAAAGGAATAGTACAGCTTTATTATATTTTTCGAGCATGTATAAAGCTTTGTTATTTTCCAAGCTCATGGAAAATAGCTAAAATTCTGCCAATTCCTAAACCTAATAAAGATAAGAATGAAGCTACGAATTATCGTCCGATAAGCTTGCTTTCATCTATGAGTAAAGTTCTTGAGAAAATCATTCAAGAGGAAATCGTGGACCACTTAACGAGTAATCGTCTGATTATAAATGAACAATTTGGTTTTCAAAAGGGTCACGGCACCATTCATCAGCTTGCTAGGGTAGTTGAAGACGTGGTCTTGGAGTCCACCAATAACCATCACACAGGAATGGTATTGCTAGATCTGGAAAAAGCATTTGATACGGTGTGGCATAAAGGTCTACTTTATAAGATGTCACAAATGAATTTTCCAACTGTATTAATAAAAATTGTTCAAAACTATTTGCATGGTCGTAGCTTCTATGTTTCTTTAATGGAAGCCACATCTTCGTTGAAATACATTCCTGCAGGTGTTCCGCAGGGTTCGATTTTGGCGCCTACATTATTTACTATCTACATGAACGATATTCCTAAGCACCCGGACACTAATCTTGCGCTATATGCTGATGACACAGCAATTTATTCATCAAGTTTAATTAAGGAAATCGCTGTCGAAAACATAAATGAGCATCTTGCATCAATCCACAAATTTTTCTGCGACTGGAAGCTAAAATTAAATGTAAACAAAACCGAAGCCACAATGTTTACAAATAGCAGAAGGAATTCATCGGTAGATATAACAATCAATGGTGTAAATGTCGAATTGCAAAAAGACATAAAATATCTTGGTTTAATCCTAGACCAACGGTTAACATGGAAAAAAGCGATAAACGAACGAGTTCAAAAAGCAAGCTTTGTACTTCACCTATTATATCCACTGATCAAGCACGATGTAAGCCTGCCGAAAGAATACAAATTACTATTGTACCGTACTTGTGCTAGGTCAGTTCTGACTTACGGTTGTAGTATCTGGGGAACCGCCGCAAAAAGTAATTTAATTGCAGTACAACGTGCACAAAACAAATTTCTTAAAATTATCAACAATTATCCGATGTATACCACAATTACACATATGCACGACGATAACGCGATAGATTTTGTTGGAGACTTCATAAAATTTACCACTGAGAAACTACTGAAAAATTGTTCAAATCACGAAAACGAGTTGATTCGAGGCATTGGAAGTTATGACCTGGCTGACGTAACTATACCGAGAAAGGACAAATTATTGAAATCAATCTTAGTGCGTCGTTTCAATTTCTATGAGTAGTCGATCCTTCCTGGAACTAAAGTGCAATGCTGTGATGTGAAGTGTTGTCAAAGTTGTGATATGAAGTGTTGTGACGCGAAGTGTGGTGATGTGTAGTGTTATGATGTGAAGTGCTGCGATTTTTACTGTAATGCATTGTTTTTAATTATAGATCACTTGACCTCTGTTAAAAACCTGTCCCTCTTCCTATCCTATTCCTTTCCGTTTTTATTTTATCTTACTAAATTATAAAAGTAAATTTATCAGGTTTTTGAAAATTTTGTCCTGAAACTAAAATAATTTGTTCACGTAAAACTTATAACTACTTTAAATAATTAATTCTAACAAAGGGTCTAACCTAATAATAGATGATATATTTGTAATTATTTATTAACATTGTATAATGTATATAGTTTAAAATTGAATAAATAAAATATAAAAAAAAAAAAAAAAAAAAATTATTTTTAACTGAAAATTTCTGTTCACAAATTTCACAGGCAAAAGGTTTGTCCCCCGTATGAACTATTCTTAAATGACCTTTCATGTAACTTTTAGACGAAAATTTCTGTTCACAAATATCACATGCGAAAAGGTTGATTTCACCCGTATGCGTCCTCAGATGATACGTGAGACTATTTTTTGCTGAAAATTTCTTCCCACAAATTTCACACGCGTAATGTTTGTCTCCCGTGTGAGTTCTTAAATGAATTTTCATGTACGCTTTTTTCGAAAATCTCCGTTCACAAATTTCACATGCAAACGGTTTGATTTCACCCGTATGCGTTCTTAGATGACACGTGAAATTAGTTTTAGATGAAAATTTCTTTCTACAAATTTCACACGCAAAAGATTTGTATCCCGTATGACTTCTTAAATGAACTTTCATGTACCCTTTAGTGGGAAATTTCTGTTCACAAATTTCACAAGTAAAAGGTTTTTCCCCCGTATGAATTCTTAAATGATCTTTAATGTACGATTTAGTCGCAAATTCCTGTTTGCAAATTTCACATGAAAATTTTTCGCCACGATGACGTTTTAAATGACGTTTTACATAATCTTTACAAGCAAACTTTTGATCACAAATGGGACATGGAAAGGATTTTCCGCCACTATGCGTTTTTAAATGACGTGAGACATAATCTTTACAAGCAAACTTTTGATCACAAATGGGACAGGGAAAAGGTTTAACGCCCGAATGAATTGTTAAGTGAACTTTTAAACTTGACCGTTGTTTATATTTTAGGTTACAAATGTGACATTCAAACAATTTTTTGTTCTCAATTACCTCACATACAAGCGGTTTACCTATGGGCACTTCACATTCTTTAGCCAGTTCGGTATCTTCATCCTTAATGTCGATGGAGTGATGTAAACTTTCTAATTTCATGTCGATGTCTTCTATTTCTTCGGTTTTAATTTTCAAACTCTCACAATCAGTTGAACTACCTGAACTGTTAAAAACTTGACTAGTTTTTTCTAAACCAATCCCAATTTTCATTTCCTCCATATTCACAGAAAACAAACGGTTAGTTACCAGCTTTCGCACAGAAAATCTTTTCTTTACTACGCCTGTCTAGGTAAAATACGACAAAGTATTATTGAAAAGTATATTTTGCAATCAGAACTTACTCCTTGTAGTCCATGCTTCCAAGTTAGAATTGACATTAGAAATGTCATTTTTTTCATGGTAGAGTTGCCAACCTGAGAAAATTGTCAGTTAAGTTATCACCAGTACTAGATTTAGTGGCGGTTCAACTTTGAACCACCGAAAGATGATTAATATTAAGCAAACGCCACCATGCGGAAAAATATTATGTAAATCTAATTCGAAACAAGAACGGTCGACAGGGGACATATACTGGCAGAAGCCATGGCGTCATCTGGCCTGTATATATTATGCAATGACGGTGATGTGCCGACATTCACCAGAGCGGCAACAGAAAATAGAACGGCCTCAGAGTCAATCATCGCTCTGACAATGGCCACTGAAAGTGCATTGAGCAAGGTGACTAACTGAAGGATGCTGGAAGGCTTCGATAGTCTCAGTAATCATAGATACATATATCTAAATCGCGATAGAGGACTATCAAAATCGGAGGCTAAATGAAGAAAAAGGTGGGCCATTGAAAAATTAAACCTCGAACAACTACTGAAGGGGATAAGGAGAACGCCCGGAACTGATCCTGGAAGTCCTAAACGACTGCCTAAACAAAGGGGAATTCCCAGATATGTATATGAAAAGTGGGCAGACTAGTGCTCTTGCGAAAGGGGAAAAAGTCGCTGAAAGAACCGTCGTCATATAGGCCCATATGCCTATTACACAGCGAATGCTCCTGCAAAGATTGAACAAGAAAATGGAGAAAACGGGCGGACTCGCAGTGGAGCAGTACGGATTCAGAACTTCGGAACTCATCGAACCAGAGAGCTCTGCATGCTGATCACACTGGACGTCCGTAATGCTTTTAATTTGGCGGCATGGATCCACATAGTGCTGGAGCTTGAGAGAAAAGCGATCCCAGCCTATCTGCTCAATATAGTAAAAATTTATCTCACAAATAGGAAGATCCTAATTGACGAAAAGCTATAGTGCAACAAGGAAAAGAGGTGACCAGCCGAGTATCCCAGAGTTCGGTACTAGGGCCAACCCTATGGAACATAATTTATGACGGGGTGCTTCGACTACAGCTGCCGGAAAGGGTGACCATTGTGAGATTCGCAGGCTGCCCCAATCAAGGTCGAATAGTGCGAGATCACTCCCGGAAGTACCATCCGAATACTGGGAATCACCTTCGACAAGTAAAAGCCAGATAAAATCTAATGCTCTTATCATTCGTAGTTTATATTTATGGATTATTTTTGTATCTTTCATTTTTTCTCTAAAATATTTAGGGAAGCAGGAATTTGAATAAATAAGTTTTTACATGTTAATTTCCTATGTTCGGCTAATTCATTCAGCACCCGGTAGACGTCATGCTGATTGAAGAAACACACAAACACGGAGAAGAGTTAAATATATACCAAAATATACCATATATCAGGGGTGGCCAACAGGTCGATCGCGAAGCAATTTTTAGTCGATTATTGCTGCCGGCAACCTAGTCGTGATTCTTAATAAACCGCTGGGGAAATTTGTTGTACAAGTGAAGAGAAATCTGACAAAATCTAAGGAAATTTAAGGAAATCTTAGAAATTATAGATAATCTTGCTTTTTTAACTTTTTCGAAAGGAAATCACGAAACAATGCAGAAGAAAATCCAAGAAAGTTTTAGGAAATCCGGGAAAATCTACGGAAATCCAAGAAAATGTCGTAAAAGGAAATCTGGTGTATTGGGTCGGTGGTTTCCTCCATGTAATAAGCTAAGAAAATATGTTTCTCTGTCGACTTTTACCTTAATAAATACTATTCGAGTATTATTTATATGCAGGGTTTTCACTCGTCTGGAAAACCTGGAAAATCTGAAAAAGTCAGGGAATTTAAGATTTTTCTAATTTTGTCGCGGAAAAGTCAGGGAATTTCTCATTTTTAGTGTCAAGTCGTCATGAAAATTAATAAAAAATTTGCATTTTTAACTTCCGATTTATCGAAATGTCAGGGAAATGTTTTATTCTTTGTGAGGGAAAACCTGGAAAAGTCAGGAAATTTGATTTGGAAAATTCAGTGGGAACCCTGATATGTCAATATAATATTAACGTTATATTATTATGTATAGGTAGATCGCGAAGAAATTTTAAGAAACATAGTCGATCGTATATATAATGAAGTTGGCCACCCCTGCCATATAACTATATAGCACACAACGTATGGCCGGGGAAAACTACCTATTGGTCTGCAGATAGAAGTAAGATTCCTGACTTAATTGAAATACCATAAAATAAAATAAAAGCTGAGTCTTGTCTGAATTTGTCTTCTGACCACTCCCCCATAATAGTTATTCTGAGCTCCCAAATAATAAAAAAACGAAAGCCTTTAACTCTCCACGGTAGTAAAACGGATTGGAACAAATTCAGAAACATTCTGAACAACCGAACAAGCAGTAATACATCTCTAAAAACTATAAAAGAACTAGAAACCTCAATGCAACGATACAAAAAGCGGCCTGGGAGGCTATCCCAAACTGTGAAACAGTGAGAAGAAATCAGATCTGTTCAACAAGTGTACCCTCCGGAAAATATGTCAAACAAGATCCCCTTCTCCAAGATCTAGGAGCTCCTGCTCCTACTACAGAGTGTCATTTTTTGATGAAAAAAGAAACACTCTGATTGGTCGATTTTATTTATCAACCGAAAAATATATTAAAGATTAGCACTGAAAATATTTGAAAAATAAAATAAATTAATAATTTATTATTATTATTAAAATAAGCACCTGTGTGCTTTACGCCACACTGCTGATTGGTTGTATTCCATAATCAAGTTACTGGGTCAACAAATTTCGAGTGCACTGGAGGGGATTCCATGCCCCCAGACCCCCCGGTTTGGAAGTATGTGCGTATAATTGTTGATTCATTTCATTAAACAAGGAGCTTTTACTCTTTCAGAACCAATTACATTTCTGAGAATCTGAGGGTTTAATTTCAGTGAATAAATATCTAAACATCTTTCACTCTTTCTAAAGGGTGTTTCATATTCCTTGAACTATTTGGTTCTGAAAGAGTGAGAGTTCTTAATTTAATCATATTCATAAAAAATATGGACATAAACTGTTTGTTACTGAAACCGCGGGGGCATGGAATGCCCTCCAGTACATCAGTTATTATTTATTGATTCAATACCTTGATAATGGAATACAATTTAACCCAATTACTGACGTACCCTGAACTCCTAGGTTTCAGAAACGGAAAGTTTGTTCACATATCGCACCCTGAGATGAAAAGTGTCGTAACTTCCAAACAAAAATTTTTTTTTTGGTTTTGATACCATTGACAAGAGCGTTAAAATATACATAAGAATCAATCAAAAACAAAAATTTTTTTTTTTTTTTAAGTTACGACACTTTTCATCTCAGGGTGCGATATTTTTGGATTAATTTTATCAAAAAAAAACTTTTACTCTTTCAGAGCCAAATACCTTTATAGCCGAGAGTCTGGCGCAGTAACTTGTTTATGGAATACAACTTAAAACAATTAATGATGTACTGGAGGGCATTCCATGCCCCCCACACTCCCGGTTTGAAAAGTAGAAAGTTTCTTAATCGCTTCTGACAATTAGTGGGATACTGGAAGGTATTTTATAATACACAGACTCGCTGGTATGTACTGCCGTGACCTGAAAATGTATTTGATTCTGAAAGAGTAAAAGATCTTGTTTTTCTTGTAATTTGTTGATTCAGTAATTGATTATGGAATATAACTGAACACAATAGGGCACTTCCACTCCCCCACTCCAACATGGCTGCCGAACAGCGGCTTGGTGGTATGGTTGGTGGTATTCGCCATAAGATTTGTTAAGGATTCAAGTGTTTTCGTTATAAAAATGTATATTTTATAGAATTCTAACCAGTTCTTTTAGCATTTTTAGCTTTTATGATACGGTGGTGATTGTTTTATAATAAATTGGGCTACTAAAATCCAGTATACTTACAAATAATTGAATAATTTGTGTTATTAAATTTTTGAAAATTATTAGCCTTAAATATTAAAAGTTAGGTACAATAATTTGAAATAAATTGCTTTAAATAAAAATAAACAACATTTCAGCTGTTTATTAATAATTAGTTTCCAGCATTTTTGTGTTTTCGAGTAATTTACATAAATACATACAGATTTAGTGAAAGATATAATCGTAACTAGCACAGTTCAGGAGTTTACTAAAAAATGTAAAAATTATGTCTTAAAAATCAGCAAATCTTCTAGTCGAGAATGCATTAAGCCCGGCAGATACAAATTTCGCCCAAGTTTGAAAATTCCCTACCTATAACTCAAACTGACGAAAAACCATTTAAATTAGATATTTTCTAGTTTGATTTAGTTAAGTTTAATCATTTATTTAATTTTACTGTACTGCACAGAAAAATTCTCTTTACTAGCCCTGTCTAGGTAAAACACCACAAAGTATTATTTAAAAGTATATTTTGCAATAAGAACTTACTCTCTACTTCCAAGTTAAGATTTACATTAAATGTAATTTTTTTCATAGTACTGTTGCCAACTTGAGAAAATTACCAGTTAAATTAAAAACTATCACCAGTACTGAATTCAGTGGCGGTTTAATTTTATATTTAACTAAATAAAAGAAGGTGAAAATAATAGAATTTAACTTAAAAAAAATGAAGAAATGTTTTGTGATTTACAAGACTACGGCACGGGGAGGCATCTCCTGCATAAAATTTGTGGCGCCACGCCACCTGGTATTTGCACTATGAAGTATAAGCCCGTGTTGTCAAAACAGTCCGATAGATGACAGTAAACAGGATTAATGGCGGGTGCTTTGAAATTAATTAAGTTTTGGAAATGGGTGAATACATTTATAATTTATTAGTATTTGCTTTGAATAGAAATATAATTTAAATAAACAGAAACATTTATTTAAATTACTGCTTCTATGCAATGCAAATAATAACAAATTATAAAAGTTATAAATACAGATCTCGGAAAACATAGTTACAACAACATTCTTTATATTAATTTGTAAGAACAATTTATTAAAAACAAAAAATACATACAAAAAAAACACAAAATTTATTGCCTCTTAAACTTTAAATTGTAGTAATAACTTTTTTCTAAAATGGGATCATTACAGGATTCCACTTTAAAGTTTGAAGAAACTCCTCTTAAAATTCTGTTCACAGTTTTTACCCAATTAAAAATTGTCGTGGAAACAATTAATTGTAAACATTTTTTAACGGGATGCTCATTACAATCAAACGAACTAGTGTTCAAATTAGCCTCTATAATTAATTTGTACAGTTCCTCGACGACATTAGGAAAAGTACAATAACTTGGTAAACATAGTGCAATTATATCACATGTTTTATTTAATAAAACCATAAAATCGCTGCTTGCATCACATTTAAGTTTACTACTGCAAAATCCGCAGTCTTTCACCAATTTTTGTATTTCTTTAGCTACTGCAGTAGCTATGGGTTCTCGAGGAAAAAAAGCTTTGACTGTACCTTGCGATATAGTTCTACTTTGAGTCGATTCTAGATTTTTAGCAGCTACAGTTAAATCAATTGCAGTGGTTTCTTCAAAAAATGTCTTTAAAGTTGCTAACAATCCTTCACTTTCATCTAGCTCACAATTGGAACCAACGGAGTGTGAAGAGGTGAAGTTATTAATTATTAACGACTTAAAAGAATTAACAAACGATGAAGCTGTTGGTTTATTATTTCTGTAACCGTGGCTTCTAATGGATCCAAAAAAGTTTTCTAATGGATCCTGATTGAGGTTCCTAGGAACTAAATGTTTAATACCTTTTGCTTCCAATTTGTTCCAAATATACTGAAGATTTTCAATGCTGCGCACCCAATTTTTTAACGATGGTGGTCTTGATCGTTGATTAGTAGATAAACATACAAACTTCATCGAGTTCAGTATCCTTACAGCTTTTACCCAAAATTTTTTATGAGGTGATGATTTTGTTATTGCGCCACATAGTGGCTTATCTTCCGGAGCCTGCAGTGCCCCTCCATTTACACTATCAAACAAATCGTCCAGAAACAGAATCAAATCTGCAGTAGAATCAGCTTCAGGATTAATATTACCTAAAAATTAATTAATTAAATTTTTGAAGAGTAATACTTATTGTCTTACCTAGTCTACTGAAGGCCTTCATAATTGATCCAACTCTTTGGCTAAATACCTGGGTGCAGCAACTAACTTTCATTTTTTTAATTTTGTTGGGTAACACATGAAAATCTGTTAATTTCGGACAGTATCGTCCTTTTCCAACTTCTGTGTCGTTCTCATAAAATTCCACTACATGTCTCCATGACGCAATTTTAACTTCACCATTAATTTGAAATTCCAAATCTTTCGTCAATAAGTTATTTCTTAAGCCTTTCAACAAATGTGGAAAGTCATAAAGCGGTACAACTTCCTTACCATCTACAAGGAACCCCTTATATGTATTGGGTAAACCAAGTCTAAGCAAATTAGTTTGAGATTCCTCAATCAAACTATTAATTGCAGACTGATTTGTTTGCCCTTGATCGCAAACAGTAGCCACAACTTTTAAACCTGTATTCCTGACCTCCCGAATTACAGTTTTAATTAATTCTGCCAAATCGGGCGTTTTCGTTGTAGTTACCTTGGCAGAAAACATAGCAGACAGGCTGTTTCCACTTCTTAAATATTCCCCTTACCATAAACACCAAGACATGATCAGCAAAATTATCTGTACGTTTGCTTCCAAAATCTTCAAAACCTTCAATAATATCTAGAACAGAATTATACGACAAACTTGGCTGTAAACTCATTTCATCGAATACTAACGTGCAATATCTATCAGTTGCTTTAATATTTCTAACGACTTCCTTGAGATGATCAAAAATTTTTTTGTTAATCCCACAATTAAATATTATTTTGTTGAACATTTTCATTAAAGTTCGCCGCTGTGGTAAAGCAAACACTTTACTCAATAATCGATAAGATTTTGGACTCGACTTGTATAATGACAAAGCTAAAACTTTATCATCGTGGGAATATCGCCTTCCTTGTAGACGCAGTCTCTGATTTTTGGCTTGCGATATTATAAATTTGTATGTAGCAGCATTAACACTCTGCATAAGTGGTTGTAAACTTTCAGCAGTGAGGAATTTTTTAGCCATGCGTATTCTTTTTCTATAGGAGTAATTTTTTCTTCTTAAATACCTAATTTTCTTCCGACAAGAACCATGTAACCTAGACAATCTCCGATTTATTTCCCGAGAAGTAGAAGTTCGTTTTCGTGAACAACAATACGTTACTGAAAAAATATACAGAATTAGATTATGATCAATAGAAATAAATTAATTTTAATAAAATAGAATACTCAATACGATAATATTATGCAGCACCCACAGCAATTAACCTACAATTTTATTTGTAATTTGTTCAAAATTAAATTTTAGAAAATCGATAAATAAATCACAAAAAAGTAGACAAAATACAATAGACAAATTTTTAATTGCAATTAAAAACAAGGCAAAGTTTTATTTGCCATTAAAAATATAAAGCTATTGTAATAATTAAAGAAAAACAAATAATACTATAACTAATACCTTCACTTGAATTTCTTTTATTTACATCTTCTCTGGAATCAACTTGTCCCATTTCAACGTTCATTGTTTCTATATTTTCAATATTTCTTTCTTCAGGATCATCCTGGGTTTCCAAATTTTTATCAGTTCCTTCTCTTCGCTCATTAGAAATTACTATATTTACATCACTTCTTTCTCTTGAAGAACCTTCTCCTTCAGAAACGTTTAATCCTACAACAATATCAAATACATAACAATCTTTGTAATATTTTCATTTTACACTTAACTTACCTGGTAAATTTAATGTTGGAATGCCACCCCATTGTATCCTGCCACTAGTAAGTTTGAGGTTTGCTCTGAAATGTAAATCGCACACCACATAATTACGTCGTATAGTCTTGTTATCCATATTAGTAAATATAGGGTTTTTAATATGTTCCTTCCAACGAGAAAATGTTTCACTAGCACTAAGTGGTGGAAACGAATGTCTCATTGAAAATAGATCATTACATCCCGGGACACAACATTTCTTTTTCGGATAATGAGTAGTATTCATTTTTAAAAATCAAATCAAATAAAAGTTGTAAGTCAAATTGATATCACAGCCAAACAAAACGAATTTATGTACTTGGTAATTATTAAATAAAGACACTATGTTGAATTAAGTAATTTTTTTATGTAGGGTAGGTACATGTTCCAATACCCAACATAAAAATGTTGAACGAAATAAAAGGTTTGAAAAAAATATTTAAATTTGTATTCTAAAATTTTATGTTACAAACTTACCGATTTTTCAATGATGTTCGTTAATAATTATATAGACTTTATACATTTCGCACTCATAAATCCACTTCAATAATATTTCTTCAAACTTTGTCGCCATAATAAAGCATGGCGGTGAAAAATGTCAAACCCTTCCCTAAATTTCATTGGTCAATTTGAATTGATACACGCAGGGCCACCTGGTATTAGCACTAAGAAATTTTCGACCTAAGTCCAATTTTTTTGTATAGAGTGCCCCAACTGTGGACTACGGGTATTTGAGCCAAATTCCAGCATGTATTGTAGCGTCATCTCACGAGAAAACGAAGACTTACACAAGATTCCAGCTCCTATTGCGCAAGACTAAGACTTTATTTGCCGCCTTTTAAATCTAATTTATTACTTGTGTTTGCTTGTGTTCTTGTGTTGTTACAACCTATCGAACCAAAGCGAAATTATTTTATTGTTGTTCCTATAACTATAAGAATAAATAGCAATCTTTATTGCTACTATATAAATAACTTGTGTGTAGTGAAATTATTATTTTCATCTTATTAAACTATTAAAATACAAATAACTTCTATTATAGACTAATAATTATTGTATAGCGGTACTATTTTGTGTGTTTTTTAAAAGATTGTTTAGGTATTTATAGGTGACTTGACAACAGGTACGATGGAGAGGTAAGCTTATTTTTACATGTACATGCTAGAATTTTTATAAAGTATAATATTAAGAATATATCTATCTAATTCTTTCTTTTAGAGCTACTTGTCCTCATTGCTTCAAAAATTATAATAACACCTCTGCGAAAAATAAGCATATTAGGAAGATTCATCCCTCTGAAGCACAAATTCAAGAAAAAACTAGCCGTATATATTGTCCACTCTGTGTCAATGATGATAAGCAAGGTATGATTAGTTATATTGCATTAATTAAACATTTTAGAGATCAACACAACGTAGTTATGGAAGAGGAAAAATCATCATTCTCGAACCTTGAAGATTTCGAAAATTGGATGAAATTAGAATACCGAAATGTTGATTACATCAAGGATAGGACTTGGAAGGAAAACTGTAAGACTGTAAAGAGTTATAACTGCAATCGTAGTAATACACGTGGTTAGTAATACTTAAAATAATATAGTTGAACTATGATGATAATGATAATAATAATAATCATGATTTAATTGCAGCATTTAAAAGTAATTGCACCAAAATATTAATGAAAAAAGGAGGGAGTATTAAAATTAATGGTGTTTGTCCTTCAAGGATAACAGCACAATTTTACAATGAAGGTAACTTGGCCTCATATTTTAATTTTTTATTATTTGCTATTTACATTTAGGTAAAGTCGAAGTTCGTTTCATTAAAACCCACGTTGGACATGAAAATGAACTTCGCACTCGACGTTTGACACCTGAAGAACAAAATGAAATTGGTGAAAAATTGAGGGCTGGTGTATCATTGGATAGGATTGTAAGAGACGCCCAAAAAGTGAAGAATGGCAAAATGGAACGAATAAATTTATTGCATATAGATGACCTAAAATATCTAAGACAAAAAAATGGAATTGGAAAAAAAAGAGACACAAATGATTATATAGCTACATCTATTAAGGTACAAGAATGGAATTCGGATGGCAGGAACTATGCATTTTTATTTAAAAATATTGGTAGGTAATTATAACAAATTATACTATCGCAATGGCTAATATGTGTAAAGATTTTCGTTGGGGAGTTTGGTGTAATATTAATGAGGTGGAATTTATTTTTTATATTTCTAATATGTAATTAATGTGAGGTAATTGGATTCTGTAGTGGTGTTGGGCTAAACAATGTATTAAATCAGGTTGGTGGTGGTTTTTGTAGGTGATTCACATCCGATACTTAAAGAAACAGATTTTGCCTTAGGATTTATGAACAACACGATGGAACAGAAGCTCAAGCAATTCAGTCGTATAATTTGTATGGATGGAACCCACTGTACAAATTATAAAAAATATGACCTTACCGTTATGATGGTGAAAGATCATGAAAATATGGGTTTCCCTGTAGCCTTCTTTTTATCGAACAGGTAAGCGTAGGTACTTAAATATTTTAAACTATGTAAAATATTAGCTTCAAAGACTTAAGAAATACAACTACCACTATCGAAAGCTCTTTTGAAATTACTAGAATTGACTTTAACTTTAATTTTTTTAGTTGAAAAATATATCTATACTGTTTGCTAATTTTAATATTTTTAATTTAAAAAAAATATCCTACTGTATTTTTAACTATAATAAAATTTGTAATTATATTTATAGGCAAGACCGCTTGATTCAAGAGGTATTTTTAAAGGCATTAAAGGAACGCATTGGAGAAGAAATTACACCAGAATATTTTATGAGTGATGGCGATGCAAAATACCATGAAGCATGGAAAACAATCATGGGCAATTCACCAAGAAGACTGTTGTGTACGTGGCATGTTTTGAAAAATTGGAATCAACGAGGGAAACCAAAAATTAACAATAAATCAATTCAAACTAATATGAGAAAGGACTTGCGAGAGATTATGATGGCCACCAAAGAAGAACGTTTTATAGCATTGAAGAACGCTTACTTGAAGAAACTTGAAGACGAAAATGAAGATCAATTTTTAAATTATCTTCAAAAGTAAGAATTATTACTTTTTAAAAATAGCTTAAATACTCAATTGGCATTAAATCAATACATTATTATAATTAAATATAAAATTTAATTTTATATCCAAAAATAGTAATTTACACAATGGTTTGTATTTTATTTTTTAGAATGTATTTTAAAGATGAAGAAACGGAGAAAAAGTGGGCATATTGTTATCGACTCCATGCTGGTATTAATACAAATATGGCACTGGAAAGTTTTAACAACTTTTTAAAAAGTAAGAAGTACAATATAATATATATTTAATAATAATAGTTCTTCCAATAAACTTTTAGCAAATTTGGAAGTGCAAGTTTTTGATAATAATTGTACTTTCCTTAATAATTTATAATATGCTTCTTTTTAAATTTAACTATAAATAATAATCCTTAATAGTTGTTATTAATGTATACATTTCTTCTCAATTTTTAAAGAATTACTAACTCGCAATGCAACAAGTTCCATAGAAAGATTGTGTGATGCCCTCGATGATGCCGTAGATAGAAAAATGTGGAAAACAATCATTAATATGGAACGTCCAAATTCCAACAGTTATCAAGATAGACAAATTGCCAAGGCACACAAGAAAGCGGAACAACGAAATTTGAATAATGATGTGAAGATGACAGAATTTGGAAAATTTCAGGTAAGATCTTCAACACCAGGTGAGAACTTTTATTCGGTTGTGTATGGTGAGGTTGGTATATGCAGTTGTGTGAATTTATTGTGTAGGGTATGTCACATTTGCATGCATAAGTATGTATGTGAATGTCTGGAGTATGCAGTGAAAAATGTCATGTGCAAGCATGTACACATGGTATCTTTGTATGAAAGAGGTGTGCTTGCGGAATCTGTTTTAGATGAAGAGGCAAAAAATGAAGAATCAGGGACTTTTTGTGTTAAAGAAATAAATGAAGAAAAATTAAAGTTACGTGAAGCTACAAATGAATTCTTAGAAGAAAAATGTCAAGATTTCGACAAGAAAGAAACTGCTGTTGAGGAAAATTTAGATGTCGAAACTTATAAGGATATACTTCGTAAAAACCTAGTCAATGATATTAATAATATTAAATTAGATCTTACAGATTACAAGAAATTTGCTGTACAAGTGACATCGGTTGTTAGGCAATTCCAAGGAAATACTTCCACAAAAAGAAAAATGGAGAAGCAAACATATTATCCTCAAGAGCAAAAGAAGCAAAAGAAAAGAGTAGCTAGTATCCTTTTTATTTTTCATATTATGCATTTTATATTTTTGTTTGATGATTTTTGGCATTATTTAATGTCGGTTTCAGATGAGACTCTAAAATAATTCCTACTCCGGCCTCCACGTGGCGAGTCTTGGTAATGCAATATAAATTTTCTGATGTGAAGTAAAAGGAAAATAAGTTTGAAAGTGGTTAATTTCGTTGTATACTGTAAACGTCTTTTGTGCTGTTTAGGATAAAATTATTCTCGACTACATGGTACGATTAAAATAGATCATTTTTTTATGTTATAAATAATAAATATTAACTAAAAAAAATTATAGTTAGTCCTTAATAATAATATAAAACAAAAAATACAAATAGACTTCACGTTCAGTAAAAAACAAACTTAAGTTCCTTTTGTTTGGCACCTGGGAATTATTGTAGCTAACAGGAGAGGTTTGCTACGAAATAAAATACTTACTTTTTTAATAGACGAAAGTCTATCTTTCATTTAAATAATGTATGTCAATTGTTGTAAATAAATTATTGTTCTCTTAATATGTAAATTTTTATTTATTGTAATATGGTATCAGGCTGTTACCAGTTATCGGGTTATAATAAACTTTAGCTTATAGTAAATCTAAATGTTTAGTAAACAAGTGCCTTAGTTAAAATATTTACTGAATATAACGTACCGGTAAACTGAGACAGCACAGAACTAAAAATTTTAAGTTTAATATAAAATACAATCAATTCAAGATGAGATCAAAAAGAATTATTGCCCACAATTTTCGATTGAAGTTAGCTGAAAATTTTCACTTTTTACTTTATTTTATGTAAAACATTGACATATTTATCGCGAACAAATATATAATATTGTTCTCTTTAATTTGTAATTCAATTGAAGCTTTGAGTTGAATTTATAGGTTATATTATATAACCTACAACCACTGTGCTACAACAGGATTTTGACAGAAGAAAAACTTAGAAGTTGGCGTTAGATGACGCCACAATACAGGTGGAATTTGGCTCAAATACCCGTAGTCTTGATTTACATTAAGCAAACGCCATCACGCGGAAAAATATTAAGTTAATCTAATAGGTACAGTTGGTATAGAAAGTTTTGTTTCTTTTGATGTTATATTTAGTGAATTATCATTTAATTGCGGTTTTATGATAAAATAATTCAGAATCAAACTCAAAACATCAAGTGTACGTAATAGAGCCGCCATGTTGTTGTCATGTTGTGGTAGCACAGGGTAGCTTATTGGGTCCTTTGCTCTTTGTGATTTTCACATCGGATCTTCCTGAAGTCCTGCCTGATGAATGTGATTCTCATCTGTATGTCGATGATACTCAGGTATATACTTCAGATAATCCTTGGGCTATCAATGAAACTATTGCTAGAATCAATACTAGTCTTGAAGCTGTTCTACGCTGGTCTACTGCAAATGGCTTGGTACTTAATCCAGGCAAAACAGTGTGCCTCTGCATGGGCAGTGCACGCAGCCGAGCTATTGCTGACAGTGTAAGACACACTGATATTCTTTTCGATAATAAGGTCATTGACCTTAGGGAGAAGGCGAAAAATCTTGGTGTGATATGGGACTCTGCCTTGAACTTCGAAGATCATGTCAACAAGATATGTAGCACGGGTTATTACAAACTCAAATCGTTGTACAGGTACAAGCTATTTCTTCCTTCACACGTCAAATGGAACCTGGTTCAAAGTCTCGTGTTGTGCCATTTTGATTACTGCGCTACTGTGTACTATAGTTTCCTTACATGTTTTTTAAAGAATAAATTGCAAGTGCTACAAAATTCTTGTCTACGTTATGCCTTCAACATCGAGCATTGGGATCACATCACTCCCATCTACAACACATTGAATATACTGAAATTAGAATCCCGGTGTGAACTCCAGTTTGCTGTATTCTTATTTGGGATCTTTAAATCAGGACGACCTAACTATCTACACCACCTTTTGAATAGAAGATCCCTCGGCCACAACCTGAATTTAAGAAATGGTAGCAATCTATCGGTTCCTGTGCACAAGACCTCCAAGTTTGAGGGATCTTTTGAGTACTTTGCTTTTAGAATCTTCAACAAATTTTCTGATCTCTTTCTGAATAGTGAAACCAAGCTCACGTTTAAACAGAAAGTGATGAATCGTCTGCTAGTTGCTCAAATTGATGGTGCCTAAATATCGGTACAGGTTGAAAATCAGCTTGCTGAACCAGTACCCGTGAAACAAGAATGTGTTTATCAATTTTGTAAATGATTTGTACATATTGTTTAATAAATATTATTATTATTATTATTATTATTATTATTATTATTATTATTTGGTAGCGTCACGAGCGCAACCAACGGTATGGTAAATCGCAAATAGCAATGATTTAGCTATAATAACAAATTTATTACTTACTTAAAATGCTTAAATTGCATTTTGCTTCTATCATCAGCTAATTTTTGTACTTTATTCCTGTTCTACAAATAACCTTGAAGTCATATTCAGATAGCAATAAAGCCCATCTTATCAATCGCGCTGTCGTGTTCTCTTAATTTATGAGCCATTTAAGAGAACGGTGATCGGTGATAAAAGGGAATTTCAGTTACTTTCAGTTAATTAACCCCAAAAATTGACTTCCCAACGACAAACGCACATACAATATTCTAACGGATAACGAAAAAAACACTGACCGAACAAACCAGGAACACATTGACTTAGTACACGACTTCGTCCGACAACATCTTATTACCGACGACACCACACATATTGATCTAGCCACATTCCAAGAAGTCGCCACTGTCATCTTAACAAGAACCAGGGAAATTATAGATAAGGCAAAACATTATTAAAAAATAAATGCGGCTTGTAAATAATCTAAACTTAAAAGAGGGACCGGCATATGGCCCTGCCACAGAGGACCTTACCGGATGCGTTCTAAAAATAGCAGGGGAGATAAAAGTCCAAAGAGAGGTACTGAAAAGAGATTACTTTTCACTTCGAACATAGCAAAGAAGTCAAGAAAAAATTAAAATAAACCAAAAATATAGATCAGTTATTGAAGTAACTGACAACTGGAATCAGGAAACAGGTAGAGCATCTAAACAAGGCACATCGGAAACCTGAAACTCTCGATCCAAGACCTAAACAAGACAATTCGAAACGTCCTTTCTTCCAGACCAAACGGTAAAACTTAACAACATAATTGGCCAAACGGAGAGCTTGGAACGGCAATCCTGAGCCTTCAAAAAGACCACAAAGCTCGCGAGGTGAGGAAATCAAAGAGACGAAAAGAGAAGAAAGAAGTACAATCTCCAAACTACACCTAGATCGCCGATGGGAAGAACAGTGGAACTATTAGTTACTAGATCTAGTCGATCTGATAAGGACGACTGCGGTGAGCATACCGGCGAAAGCAGTCGAACACGGGAGCCATTAGGAAAGTGTCTTGCCGGAGTTCTACGTCTGCCTACAGCTACCAGAAATCAGAAAGAAAAAACATCAAAAGTTGGCTTTCACGCACAGAGAATCTACCCTACGAAAATTTCCATCTCATGAATCAGGAGAGGAAGACATCTTGCAGAAAATCGAGGAGCCGGGAACAGTTTTATAATCCAGATTTCGAGAAAAAACCTGAGAAAGTCAAAATCCAGGACAAAGAAGAAACCATAAGACACAAACAGCTTCAGACAACAACGGGGCTAAGAACAGCCACAAGAGGCCGAAAGTAGTGTAAGTAAACAAACTAGAACAACATTCTCAAAACCCTATGCCAAAAAGGACATTAAACAATGGGGATAACCATGGCTACCCACACAGCGAACAGAGAGATACTTCTATCTTCTAGAAACAAACGGAACTGTTCAACTCAATGAAAAGTTTGGAAAGGCAATTGTGGAGAAATCGCTTGCAGTAAGAACTTACAGGACGAGACTAGAGACACGGAGACAGAAGCTGGACTCACACCAAAAATTGCTACCACTGGTGAGTTTCATCCCAGGTTACGGCCGAACGATGAAAGCAATTATGGTACTTGAGCTGAACTTGGTGGAAAAACTTAGAGAACAGACCCCGACAGTGGGGATGATTACAAACTGTGTATCAAAGACAATTTACTTTGGAGAGTGTGAAGCGCTCGCTTGGAGTGGAGCGAGTTCAGAATCGCGGCGACTGTAGAATCCGTAGTTTGTCTTTCTTCACAATGGCAATCTTTACAAAATTTTGTGAAAGTAAGTAAAATTGAAAATCTTGTCTTTTACTTTGTCCCACTTGCCCATTTTAATTTAGTGGAAAAAAAGCAATATTGCTAAGTCGGGGAGAGAGTAGTAATCTCTCTTTGTAATTATAATTAATCGTTGATAATCTATAGACATCCTGATATTAGTCTCGCCGTTGGAAAGATCTTTCAAAACTATCGCCACTGGAGCTGAGTAAGAAGAAGAGAAGAGGCGAATCATTTTTAAACAACTTTTTGAAAAAGGAAGCGAAGTAAGGTATAAATCTATAAATAGCAATCAAAAGCAAAGATGTGGATTAGGGGGCGTCCATTAATTACGTGAGGCGGTTAGGGGGGGGAGGGGGTCGAGGCGAATCTCACGTGGGGGAGAGGGGGATCTCGGCAAATATCCCTTAATTTTTTTGCCTTAACTCATGGGCGTCCATAGGATCTATTTCAGGGAGAGTCAAAATCCAAAAAAAAAGTAAACAAATTTAAAACCAAAAGTTGTTTTAGAAAATTTTAACAATCTATGTCAAGTCGGCATAATATTTAATGTTTAAAAAAAATTTGAGGCAAGAGCCAAGGGAGGGCAGCTGCCTCTTTTGCCACCCCCCCCCCCAATGGACGCCCGTGCCTTAACGAGTCCTAAATAAGAATAATAATTAAGCAAATTACGTTTTTTTAAATAAATCATTTACACTAAAAATACTCATTTTAAAAAATCGTGAGATTAGGATGGGGGGGGGGAGTCGACCCAAATCTCCCCCAAGGGGGAGGGGGGGTCTAAAAATCGCCAAAATCACCACACGTAAAACTAAATCGATATAGGAAGTACAAAATCGGGTGACAAGATTGGAATTATATTGTTTTAAAACATACACTGCATTTAAAATGAGATTATTTCAAAATCTATTTATTTCACACAAAAATGTTACAGACAAAAATTGTACACAATTTACTCCTCTTTAATTTATTTATTCAGTATTTTTTGACTAAGATGTTGTGGAAGTGAGATATTGTCAAAAAACTAGATTCTGAGCTTATTTCACCGCCAAAGTCGCAAATTTAGTAAGTTTTACTATTGATTGCCTGCTAAAGGCTTCTCGCCGTTATGAAAAGCTTCTAAATGAAGTCTTAAATCTTCTTTGAAAAAAAATTTTATGTTACAAATTTGGCAAGCAAAAAGTAGTTCGCGATTATGGCGTCTTAAATGATTGGTTAAATTATCTTTACGACTAAACTTTTTGTAACAAATTTCACAAGCAAAAAGTTTTTCTCCACTATGATTCCTTAAATGACTTGTCAAGCTATACTTACGAGTAAACTTTTGGTTACAAATTTTACAAGAAAAAGGTTTTTCACCAGTGTGTACCCTTAAATGACGCATTAAAGTAGCTTTAAGTAAAAATTTCTGTTCACAAATTTCGCAAGTAAAAGGTTTGTCCGACGTATGAATTTTCAAATGAACTGTCATGTGGCCTTTAGTCGAAAATTTCTGTTCACAAATTTTACATTCAAAAGGTTTGACTTTATCCGTATGGGTTCTTCGATGATCAATTAAGCTACTTTTAACTGAAAATTTCTGTTCGCAAAATTCACAAGCAAAAAGTTGTTCGCCACTGTGGCATCTTAAATGATTGGTTAAATAATCTTGACGAACAAACTTTTCGTCACAAATTTCACAAGAAAAAAGTTTTCCTCCACTATGATATCTTAAATGACTTTTCAAGTTGTATTTACGAGCAAACTTTTGGTCACAAATATCACAAGAATAAGGTTTTTCCCCGGTATGTATTCTTAAATGCCGCATTAAAGTATTTTTAACGGAAAATTTCTGTTCACAAATTTCACATGCAAAAGGTTTGTCCCCCGTATGAATTCTTAAATGATATTTCAAATGCCCTTTGGTCGAAAATTTCCGTTCGCAAATTTCACATACAAAAGATTTGACTTCACCCGTATAAATTAAACTACTTTTAAATGAAAAATTCGGGTCACAAGATTCACTACCTAAAAGTTTTTCGCCATTGTGGCTTCGTAAATGATTGATTAAATAAGCTTTACGAGCAAACCTTTGATCACAAGTTTCGCACGTAAAAGGTTTTTCACCAGTATGAATTCTTAAATGACGAATTAGTGTATTTTTAACTGAAAATTTCCGTTTACAAATATTACATGCAAAAGGTTTATCCCCAGTATGAATTCTTAAATGAACTTTCATGTAGCCTTTGGAGGAAAATTTCTGTTCACAAATTTCACATGTAAAAGGTTTAACTTCACCCGTATGCGTTCTTAGATGATATGTGAGATTATTTCTATTTGAAAATTTCTCCCCACAAATTTCACACGCGTAAGGTTTGTCTCCCGTGTGAGTTCTTAAATGAATTTTCATGGACCCTTTAGCTGAAAACTTCTGCTTACAAATTTCACATGCAAAACGTTTTTTGGCACGATGCCGTTTTAAATGACTTTTTACATATTCTTTACAAGCGAACTGTTGGTCACAAATGGGACATTGAAAAGGTTTAACGACCGAATGAATTCTTAAGTGTAGTTTTAAAATTGACCGTTGTTTACATTTTAGGTTACAAATGTGACATTCAAACAATTTTTTGTCCTCGATTACCTCACATACAACTGGTTTACTTATTGGCTCTTCGCATTTTTTAGCCAGTTCAGTATCTTCATCCTTAATGTCAATCGAGTGATGTAAACTTTCTAATTTCATGTCCGTGTCTTCTATTTCTTCGGTTTTAATTTTCAAACATGAAGTGTCAAAAACTTTACAATTGTTTTCTAAACCAATCTCAATTTTCATTTCTTCCATACTTGCAGCAAACAAACGGTTCAGTACCAGCTTCCGCACAGAAAACTTCTCTTTACTAGCTCCGTCTAGTTAAACACGACACAGTATTATATCAGGACCTACTCCTCTACTTAAATTATGAAATGTCATTTTTTCCATAGTTGGGTTGTCAACTTGAGAAAATTGTTACCAATACTGGCAGTGGCGTAACAAGCAGGTGAGGGATCCGTGTGCGAAGTTGTAAACTGCTTTTATAAGAGACAAAAATAAAAGAAAATAATAAATAACTTATATAACCATAATTTTGGAATTCCGACTATTTCCATGCAATTCCAGTGATTTCCAAAGAATTCCTTCCGAACAGGGGCGAATATAGAGACCCCCTATATTTAATTTTATTTGAAAATTAGGATCAGGAGAACTAGACTTTATTTGGTTACTACTGACGCGCATGAATGCATTATAGAGATTCCCGCTACGGTAATGTCATGATTTTAACTAACATAATTTTTTAAAGCGCAACCAGTGGCGGATCTCTGGCAGAAACCTTAAAATTTTTTTGGGTTTATTATAAAATCATCTAAAATTCTAAATAAAAAAAAAATTATTGAAAAGAATTAAAAAATTTTTTTTTTGGTGTTGACGCGTGTTACGCGACTGAAGTGGAGTTGGACCGGACACGTGGGGAAGCAAGACTGCAACAAATGGACACTAAGAATAGAAAACTGGAAGCCGAGAACGACCAAAAGAAGCAGAGGCAAACCCCAAAACGATGCCTCGACGATCTGAAGAAGGTGGCAGGTTGGAAGTGGCTGAGGCAGTCCAAGATAAATTTGTATTCGGGAAACCACCCTATTAATTAAATTCCCTAGTAGATCATCTTAGCTTCACCCAAGTGATCGCCTACGCACTGAATAGTGTATGGCATTGAAGAAATTATTAAATTATCTCGAAAAAGGTTTATACACATGTCTCGGAATTCCAACCATTTCCACCTAATTCCAGGAATTTTGTAGTAATTCCAGATTTCATAGGATTCCAATGATTTCCAAACAAGTGCCAATCTAAAAAATTTTAATAATTTCTAAATAAATTTCAAAGATTTCTAAGAAATTACAAATATTTCCAAGAAATTTTATTGATTTCTTAGTAACTCCAATTATTTTGAAAGGTCTCCAGGGATTTTCAAGGAATTCCAGAGATTTACAAGGATTCCAGGAATTTCCAAAGAATTTCAAACATTTTCAATCAAATGTAATTCTAAAGAATTTTTTGCGGATTTCTAAGAAATTCCAGAGATTTACAAGGATTCCAGGGATTTCTAAAGAATCTCCAAAACTTTCCAAAGAAATGTAATTCTAAAGAATATCCAAGATTTCCAATGCATTGGAAGAAATCCAAGAATCCAAGAAATTTCAAATATTTCGAATAAATTTTAATGATTTCTAGGGAATTTTAGAAATTTTCCAGGAATTCCAATGATTTCCATACAAGTTCCAATCTAAAAAAATTGAAATGATTTCCAAAAAATTTAAGAAATTTTCAAAGGAATTTCAATGATTTCCAAACAAGTGCAGTTCTAAAAAACTTCAATGATTTCAAAATGGATTTCCAAGATTTCCAAAAAAATCCAAATGTTTCTGGGACATTTTAGTGACTTCCTAGTAATTCTAATTATTTTCCAAGATCTCCAGAGGTTTCCAAAGAATTACAATGATTTCCAAAGAATTCCAGGGATTTCAAGATGAGTTTCTATTTAAAGAATTTCAATGATTTCTAAAAAAAATTGCAAATTTCCAAGAAATTCCAGAGAGTTACAAGGATTCCAGGGATTTCTAAAAATTCCAAAAATCTTCAAAGAATTTCAATCAAATGCAATTCTAAAGAACCACCAAGATTTTCAATGAGTTTTAGAGATTTCCAAGAAATTTCAAATATTTCCAAGAGGTCTTAATGATTTCCAGGGAATTCTAGAAATTTCTCAGGAATTCCAATGATTTCCACACAAGTTCCAATGCAAAGAGTTCGAATGATTTCCTAACAAGTATATTTCAAAAGAACTTGAATGATTTGAAACTGGATTTCCAAGATTTACAAATAAATTCATATATTTTCAAGACATTTTAGTGATTTCCTAGTAATTCCAATTATTTTCAAAGGTTTCCAAGGATTTTCAAAGAATTCCAGGGATTTACACATGAGTTCCAATCTAAAGAATTTCAATGATTTCTAAACAATTTCAGGGATTTCCAAAGAATTCCAGAGATTTACAAATATTTTAGAGATTTACAAATATTTCAGGGATTTACAAATGTTTCAGGGATTTTCAAGAAATTTTAGTAATTTCTAAGGAATTCTAAAGATTACCCAGGAATTGCAATGATTTCCATACAAGTTCCAATCTATAGAATTTGAATGATTTCCAGAAAATTCCAGAGATTTCCAAAGGAATCCAACTCAAAACAAGCGTAATACTACAAAAACTTCAATGATTTTCAAATGAATTTTAGAGATTTCTCAGAAATTCCAAATATTTCCATACAAGTTCCAATGTATTGAATGATTTCCAAAATATTCCAGGGATTTCCAAAGGAATTCCAATGATTTCAGAACAAGTGCAATTCTAAAGAACTTCAACGATTTCCAAGTGAATCCAAATATTTCCAAAACATTTTAGTGATTTCTTAATAATTCTAATTATTTTCAAAGATCTCCAAGGATTCCCAGAGAATTTCAGGGATTTCCAAGAAATTCCAGAGATTGACAAGAATTCCAGGGATTTCCAAAAATTTTTATGATTTCTAAAAAATTCCAAATATTTCCTAGAAATTTTAGTAATATCTAAGAAATTTTAAGGTTTTCCCAGGAATTCTAATGATTTCCATACAAGTTTCAATCTAAAGAATTTGAATGATTTCCAGAAAATTCCAAAAATTTCTAAAGGAATTTTAGGGAAAGAAATCGGGCATAAGCATAGCCATCTTTATTTACAAGCCATGAACATAAACTTGGCAACACCGCAATTTTGAATTTGGTAGTCCTATGAAGTATGACTGCATAAAAATGGTTAAATTTTGTCATTTTAAATATTTAATTACACAAAAAATTATAAAAATAAAAAACTAATATTTAGAAAATTTATTACAATAAAAATAAAATTTACAAAGTTAGCTTTTCATCAAGGTTCTTAGCTTTCGCTTTTCGTTTTGTTTCGCACTATTAGTAATATTACCTTTAATTTTAATGTAATTATTTAAGGTAATATTACTAAATATGGAAATGATCAAGCAAATGATCAATGTAGCAGTACAAGCACTACATATTTTATTAATCGATGAAATATTTATTGGAATCTAAACTTGATAATGTTAAACGGTTTATACGATTATTATCAGTTATAATACAAATGACTTTAAACCCGAATCCCTGAACAAAATTCAAAACTTAAAGTAACATTTCTTTTAATTCACTTTCTGTTGGTCCACTGATAAAGATTTTTAAGTATAAGAATAATCTTATACCTACTTAAAATATTTTCGATTTGTGACCACCTACTTAATTTTAAATTTTGTGGTAATATCCATTGCAAATCATGAGCACTTAACAAATTTTTTTGTACAAAGACTGTAACAAATAATTTATCATCACACTGCAGTTAACTTCCACTCCACAATCTATCCGATCAAAATTATCGTTCACATCAATGTTTAAAATATAAAAAACAGCACAGTTAGAAACAACTTTGTAACTCCATTTTTCCAATCGAAGATTTTCTTCAATTCTTTAAACAAATTCCTTGTAATCTATAACTAAATCACTGTCAAGCAATTCACTAAGCTTTGCTTCGTGTCTCTAGATAATAACTTCTTTTCTCTACTCGAGATCGGTTTTTTTGTTAATTACAATGGTAAGCTTAAGAGGGTTTCCAATCGTCTCATGGAATTGCACGAATCCACTTCTGCCTTAATTCAGGATCTGATGGAAGTTTAAAAGTCGATTTTTTTCCATGATCACCTACTTCACTGTCCAGGCCCGTCACTGTCATAAGATTTGCATCCAGGGGCACAGCAATGTCGCGACATTCTAAAAACAGATACTAAATAATATAATCCAATTAAAATAATTTACTAATAGAGTTAATAGATAATAACTTAGCAAATCCACAAAATATAAATTTAGTCTAATTTAACCTCAAAATAAAAACTACAATAAAATGAATTTATATGTAGTTACTTTTCTAATTTGAAATATTTCTGTATTGAAAAATACGAACGTTTCCAATGATTGATAACTTTCGGATAAATCTCTTAATTTACACATGATTTAAATCGAATTTCAATGATTTTCAAACGTAAACACTACCATTTCCATCATAATATAAGACTACCAGGCGGTGTTGCCAAATTTCTTGTTCATGGCTTGTAAAATAAAGATGGCTATGGCATAAGACAACATTTTACTGATATTATTATTTTAAAAATAATGATATATTCAAATACAGATCCAACCAAAGTTTATTTTTAACAATTTTATTTTTGAAGAGTCACGAGAAAGGGGTATTTTCCCTTATTACTGTCTTGGAATACATTTCGAGACGCGAAAATAGAAATCAAGGCAGCCAGTTACGCCACTGTACGATGAATTAGTTCAAACGCACGGAGGTTTTGATCTACTCAAACAGCTCTGTTCTGACGGCTTGAATTTAGCCGAGCAACATTTTTTGGACTGATTTTCAAGCACTACAACACAGAATAGACAATTTATACTACATCGAGAGGCTCAACTTAGGTTCAACTTTTTGAAGTGGGTAAATATTAATTTGTTTGATTTCGAAATATCGCAATAAATTTGCTCCATTGGCACTGGATGCAAATGAAGGTTGGATTTATTATATAATTCATTTTTAACTTAAAATGGGATTACGCGAGAATTCAACTTCCTGCTATTCTAATTTTAGTTTTTCTTTTTTCTTCTTTCTAATTTTAGTTTTGCTACAAATTTATCCAGTGGAAGAGCTCATCGGCACAGTTTATACTCTTCTGCTGATACAAAAAAATAGTTCAGATAAAAATGGTAGTTTATTAAATTTCCTTAAAAAAACTATATATACATTTTTATTGTGTCTCCAATACTTTAGCTGGAATCCCACGTTGAATAACAAAATTATTTTTCTTTTTGCTATCGATTTACTTTTTTGTCTATAAATATTAAAGTAATAATTTTTTAATTTAGCTCTTACAAGTCAAACATGACGCTGAATAATCCTGAGCAACCTGGAAAAATGTCGAATTCCAGATCGAAGAGATACAATCGACCTAACCGTGGAGGTCGACCGAAAAATGTTTATATTCCTCCAAAGAAGATTCTCGAAAGCAAGGGACTCCCACCTAATGATTTTAGAACGTTGAGTGTATATCCGACCCACGAAGAAATTTTAAGTTTGACTAATTCCTTCATCAGGAAGAATTTAATCAATGGAAGATACGATAATGTAGAACATTATTTAGACGTACATTTCCGGTTACTGAAGGAGGATTTTGTTGCACCTTTACGTGAGGGCATCAGGGAATACATGCAACTCAATCGGGGAACCAATACCAACAATTGCAATTTGAAATCTTCGCAAGTCGCAATTCATGTAGACGTGATTTTTCGATCACGGACTTTTGAAAACCAACGCCGGGGTGTAATTTTGGAGTTTTCTAACAAAAAATCTCGCGAGAGTATTTTTTCACCGCATTCTGAACGTTTGAAGTACGGATCGTTGGCTGTCTTCACCAAAGACTTCTTTGCTTCTGTTGCCTTTGGAAGAGTAATAAACCAAGATTTTATAAACAATCAGCTTGTAATTGGATTCGAGGATTCGAAGGTTGGATACGATTTGTATTTGGGCGTCCCTTACTTAATGGTAGAATGTAAAGCCTTATTTGAGCCTTATTATCACGTCTTAAAGGCTTTACAGCGCAAGACCGAATTTGATTTTCCAATGAAAAGTTATTTAATTGATGTCGATGCTAGTTTGAAGCAACCAGACTATTTGGATCCCATATTTTCCTGTTTTACAATTAGGAACCGGTATGTGCATTTGTTTGGTAGTAATTGGCCGAGTGCCGATCAGCTCCAATTAAACTCCACTCAGTTTTCAGCTTTCAAAGCGGCCTTAACACAAAAATTTGTAGTTATTCAAGGTCCTCCTGGAACAGGAAAAACTTACTTGGCACTTGAGATTGTCAAAACACTTCTGTACAATAGGAAGTTCTGGTACAATAGAACTCCAATCCTTATAGTTTGTTATACGAACCATGCTTTGGATCAGTTTGTGGAAAAATTAATACCTACCACGAGTGCTATTGTGCGCGTTGGTGGCCGGTCCAAGAACGAGAAGTTGGTTCAATTTAATTTGAAGAACTTGAGAGTAAACTACAAAGGTAGTTTGGGTTTGAAAGGAAAGATTAAGCAAGTGTTAAGGGAGCTCCACATGTATAAGGACATGTTGAACAAAATCAGTGAACTATCTAGAAATTCTATAGTTGAAAAACTTGTTTGCCTTCGACAATATTGTACTGAATTAAGAAGCCAGGTTGACGCAGATATAATGAAAAACAATTTAGTAGTAGCTATGACTACTACTGGAGCTGCAAGTCTTCAAACCACTTTGCAAGCGCTCCAGTGTCCAATTATAGTTGTGGAGGAAGCCGCCGAAGTTATGGAATCTCATATTACAGTTTCTTTAACGAAACACTGCAAGCATTTAATTTTAATCGGTGATCACCAACAGTTACGGCCCAGCACAGCCGACTATCGCATCGAACAAGATTTTAACTTGGGAATCAGTATGTTCGAACGAATGGTCCTCAACAACATACAATGCCATGTTTTGGGCGTCCAACATCGCATGCGTCCCGAAATAGTACAATTAATTGTGCCACACATTTACCCGAAACTCGAAAACCATTACTCCGTTAGCACCTATCCGTCAATTGTGGGAATCACTTCCAATCTGTATTTCATTAATCATGAACACCAAGAAGAGGATGTAGACGACAGCCATTCCAATCTGCACGAAGCCAGATTTTTAATTAACCTTGCATGCTATTTGAGAAAAGTTGGCTATAAACCTACGGACATCGCAATTTTGGCTACCTATTCAAGTCAAATGCATGCTTTGCATGACCAAAGTAAGCATTTCCAGAGTTGGCTTAAAGATGTCAGAATTTGCACGGTTGACAATTTTCAAGGCGAAGAATCTAAAATTATTTTGCTCTCTTTGGTGCGAAACAATCGCAAAGGGAGAATAGGGTTTCTGAAAACTGAGAATCGGATTTGTGTCGCTTTGTCGCGAGCCAAGGAGGGACTCTATATTATGGGCAACATGGAAATGCTCTCTCGGCAGAGCAAAGTAAGTATTTCATACGGTGTCAGCATTTTTCATTACAGTTTGATTTTAATTTTAGATTTGGGAAAAAATCAATCAAGTTTTGTTAAAACAAAAGTCTATTGGAGATTATTTGACAGTTTATTGTAGATTTCATCCTTTGACCCGAACAAGTTTAAAAGAACCAGAAGATTTTCTGAGAGTTCCAAATGGAGGTTGCCTCAAAATATGTGGAAAGAAGTTGGGGTGTGGACATCACTGCTCTCAAGTTTGTCATCCCACAAGCCCGTGCAGATGTTTTATGTATGATTTAAAAAAAAATTTTGGTTCTGTGATAACAGTTTCATTTTAGAAATGAAATCCGTTTGGCATGCGGTCACAAACGCAAATTGGAGTGCAACTCGTATAATAAGTTGTTAAAGAACCCAGGCTACCATGGTGGAAGTAATAATTGGCAATGCACAGTTCCATGTGAGAAACGAATTGAACCTTGCGGACATATATGTCCATACAGATGTCATAACAATATTGACCCAAATCATCTAAATCAGGTAAAAATCAAATTTATAAAATAATTACAAGCCTTAAAGCGGGGGGGGGGGTGAAATCTTTTATATTGGTTGGATACTTAAAAAGGCTAGTGCTTATATCTGGAATTCCAGAACTGCAATGGTTCCGTTCTGAAATCAAAACTTAAAAGTAAAACTGACTGCGGTTTGGGAGCACTCATGCATGACTTTTTGCAAAATTTGCTGGGAACAGAGCTGTCCAAAGCACTTTGTGAAAGTATTTCAAGTAGCAATTACCAAGTACTTTTTTAATGCCAAAAGTACTTCAAGTATCAAATACTATATTTTCTTAAAAGTACTTGAAGCATCAACTACTCGAGTACTTCACTAAGAAAACGTATTTCAATTAGCAACTACTTATCAAAAGTAATTCAAATATTTCAAAATTAATCAAAAAGTAATTCAAGTACCACCAAGTTACTCCAAGTACTTCAATTACAAAAGTAATATTTTATTCACTTTAAAGTACTTCAATTACTTTAAATTACCTCAAATGCTTTAAAGTAATTCAATTACTTTAAAATACTTCCATTACTTCAAAAGTACTTCAATTACTTTAAAACACTTCAATTATAGTTCAAAAGTACTTCAGTTACTGGAAAAGTACTTCAATTACAGTAAAAGTACTTTAATTACTCAAATTTTGTTAAATCCAATTACAAAATACTCAAGTACTTTTTCAAAGTACTTCAAGTACCAAGTACTTTTAAGTGAGTTTCAAAAGTATTTCAATTAAAGTACTTCAAGTACTACTTTTTGCAAGTCTTTTACTTGAAATACTTTCAACTCTGCTATGGAAGTCCCATGCACGTAATTTGACTGCCTTCCAGTCCAAGAGAATTTCAGACCATGAGAACTAGATTGCTAATCAATTTTAAATATTAAAGACCTGAAAAGAAAAGCAAACATTTATAATTGTTTTTTTGTTTATTTCAGCGTCGTTGTCGTGAGTGTTACAATAAAATTCGAATAATTCAAGCTGAAAAATATCTTCAATATTCTGAAACACGTTGGTCTACCTACAACCAAGTAGCAAAAATCGACGATCGATCATCACTTATTTGGCCTTTTAATGTTTGCTGCATTCTTTAATATGGATTTTCAGTTCCTAATTTTGTTATTACTTATTATATTTTATTGTACAACAGTCCTGAATTGTTTTTGACCCGAAACTCATAAAAGGGTGCTTCCTATGGAAAAAGTCATTTTATCCTTTTTTGAAGCTGTGAATATTTTCTACAATTTTAGCCAACCCCGAACTTTTTAGGTTCAATAGATCCCAAGATACAGGACCTCAAAAATTGGATTTTTCCAAAAAGTTCAAAATTTCAGTTTTGTCATCTGTCGGGCTAAATATTGGCTGAAATACTCATTCTACAAGAAAATTTATTGAATTTAAAGTTTTAGAGCAGTTATTTAGCTTTAATTTAAGCTTTAAACGAAGTCTGTAGACCCAATAGGTACCTCGCGTACCTCGTTATCTTAGAAAATCAAAAATTGGGGAAATCGGGGGAATCACAGAGGAACCTAGTGAACGCAACATCATTTAATTGCCATGGAAAAGCTCCTCTCCAACGAAAAAAATAAGCGCGCCTAATCGAGTTCCTCCGCAGCGAGATGGAAAACCAGGGGAACAAGCAGCAGAGGACATTCTTCTTTCTTTATTAGTCTTTGTTAATCCAGTATTGGATATAGGCCTCCCCCTCCGTCTTCAGACCAGTGCCGTAACTAGGTCGGTGCCCAGGCGGGCGCAGATCCTGGCGGGGCGCAGAAATGACCAGGACTAATGCTAGAAATTTTTAGCGATTAATTAATATATCAATATTTCGATAGTTATCGATATTCCGATAGTTATCGATAGTTATCGATATTCCGATAGTTATCGATAGTTTCGATATTTCTAATTTAGGTTACTGGGCATCACAGAACATATTATAATTAATGGGCATCCATTAATTACGTGAGGCGTTTAGGGGGGGGGGGGCGGTCAAGCTGAATCTCACCCAATATCACGTGGGAGAGAGGGGGGTTCCAGCAAATATCACGTAATTTTTCGTCTTAACTAGTCCTAAATAAAAATAATTAAGCAAATTATGTTTTTTTAAATAAATCCAATGCAATCAAGCACAGATTAACACATTTACACTAAAAATACGCATTTTAAAAAATCTCACGTCAGATTAGGAGGAGGGTCGAGCCAAATCTCACGACATCTCACCAAGGAGGGAGGGGGGTCTAAAAATCGCCAAAATCACCTCACGTAATTAATGGATGCCCCCTTATTGTCTTATGTTTTTTCAACTTTTCATTGGTCAATTTTGGGTTCAACCGGTTTCTTTATTCGAGAAAAAAAATTGTACCTTCTTAATAAAGACACTTTCTCTGTTTGTAGTAGGTACTATGTACTACATTTTGGGCTGGGAATTTTTATCGATTAATCAATAAAAATCGATAGTTATAGATTAATCGAAGAACGATATTTTATTTTTGAAATATCGGTTAATCGATATGTGGATACTTCGATAATTATCGATATATCCATACTTCGACAATTATCGCCCTAACCAGGACCACAAACAATACCTATTATTTATAGAGAAAATTTTTCAAGGGAGCAGTTATAGAAGTTTGCACCGGGCGTATAAAAGGCTAATTACGGCACTGCTTCAGAAATTATGGTTCGCAGTTAGTCAGTCCAGGAAAACCTGCAGAGGATGCTGACTGCTTAATTGTGCAGGCAGCACTAGAGAAGAGAACTTCATATGAAATAGCTGTCATGATTGGAGAGGATGTGATCTACTGATTCTCCTAAATGGATTGGGCTCCAACGTTGACAACGTGTTCTCCCAGAAAAGTGGCAAGGGTGATGCTGGTTGTCCACAGTTTACTTTTACGAGTTTCCATCGAGGGAGCTTGTCACTTTGCTCTGCAATTGTAATGTTCCGCCACGCATTTACCGGCTGGGCGATATTCAAAAATTGATATCGAATTTCGATAATTGAAAAACTATCGATAACTTCGATTAATTGAATGTCAATAATTACTGGAGTATCGAAGTATCGATATTTCAAAAATAAAATATCGTTCTTCGATTAATCGATAAATATCGATATTTATATCGATTAATCGATAAAAATTCCCAGCCCTACTCTAGAGTGGAGATAACCCGGTCCACCAGGGGAAGTCCAAAAACCGTCTAACGCAAAACAGTAATACTTAAATATTACAAAGATTTATAAAAATGATGAAGAATATTGACCCTATAGCTAATTATAATTATTAGATGGAAATATGTATTGGGTTTTTTGGGTCCTTAAATAAAAATGCCACTAAATAGTTGCTGACCGGTTTCGGCTTTTAATACAGGCCTTCATCAGAGTCTAAAAATTAACATTCATAAGATAGGACATCAGAGCAAAGAAATACAATACTACGTACCAACGAGTCTACCAGTAGCACAACAGTAAAATACATAATAAAGATTTATTATGATTTATTTTCTTATAAGATTTATTATAAGTCGGATACAGACTAGTCTCATACGATGTCACGTCGTTGTTTACAAACGTCAAAAAAGAATCAGTAGTTAAAGCGGTGGTTAAGTACTGGAAGGCGATTAGCGAGAAAACTCTTATGTCTCAGGAGTTGTTCGTTGCATGCGTGGAATTTTTGTTTGAACATAACTTATTTAGGTTTAGAGATGTTTACTATCGACAGGTTTCAGGATGTGCTATGGGTGGTCCGGCTTCGCCAGGTTTTGCAGAATGGGTTATGGATGATTTGCTGGGTCTTGTCTGGAACGCGTCCCATTTGAGGTCCCTTTCCTGTTATTGTATGTTGACGATATTATCACAGCAGTCCCAGAAGATGAAGAAAACACACTGCTTCACATACTGAACGATAATAACGACAATATTGCTTTCACAATGGAGAAGGAAGCTAATGACTCCATCCCTTTCCTTGATTTACATCAGAGGAGACGATAATATTATTATGTTAAACTGGTATAGAAAAGAAATCTCTTCAGGTAGGCTCCTAAATTTTAATTCGGCACACCATATAAGCCAGAAAACATCGATAGTGAAAATGATGAAGCATAAAATAGAGAAAATAAGCAGTCCGGAGTTACTAAAAGAGAATTACAAATTAATTACTACTATACTTAATAAGAACGGTTATCCGATGGAGAGATAAGATAAAAGACGATGATGGTGGTGAGGTTAAAAGGTATGTAAAGAACCCATACATACCGGGACTGTCGAATAGATTGAAAAATCTACACTTAAAAAGATGTTGATCATAATATCAATGAAACTAGGTTCATTGAGCAAGTTCATTGAATTTTTGCAATAAAAATGATAACATTTTCATTATAATAAAAATGCCGTTCATAAATATTACGAACTGCAGTTCATTGATTGCTTTAGCAAGATTACTTCATGGTAATTATGATTTACTTCATAGTATCTATGAACACCGTTCATTTCATACAATGAACCAGTTCATAAATACTATGAAATGCAGTTCACTGACTGCTAGCACGATTTATTCAAGGTATCTATGATTCAATTCATAATATCTATGATTCACTTCATAATATCTATGAAAACCATTTATTGCATACAATGAAGCAGTTTATTATAAATACTATAAGTGCAGTTCATTGACTGTCGAGTAAAATTTATTCATGATATTATGGTATACTTCATAATATTTACGAATACCGTTCATAAAAATTCGAATACCGTTCTTTGTCCGGCTTTTTAAAATGATTTTTTTAAATAGTTTGGAGGGGTGCCTCCCCCTCCCTCCGAAATAAATTTCTGGCTAAGTAAAAAGTACAAAACGATACGCTGATGCATACCAAATAAAAGTCACGTCTAAAACAATACAAATTTATGTGTATGCTTGAGTACGTTGCCCTATTGCTAAACGTAGTGCCAAATTAAAACAAAAAAAGTTAATTAATCGCGAATTGTGTGCCACTTAATTTATTGTGCTTTATATTATTTTTTTTTGACTGATTGATAGCAGAAAAGCGCCCGTGGTTTGGGTTCGTTTCGTTTAGGCCAACGTACCGAGCTATAATTTTTAGGTATTTTTTGTGTGTTGTTAGTTGGCAGTTTGCTCCTCGATCTCTTGAAAGTTCTTTTTTAGTACGCAGCTGATACCATTTTTGAAAAACTTGGTGCAGGGTATTAATTTTCTCAGATTCTCGTCAGATTTTTCAGTCTTGACATTTGAATTTATTTTCTTTCTAATAGCTCCAGTGCTAGAGCTGGGACCTCCAATAGCTCCAGTGTTAGAGCTGGGACCTCCAATAGCTCCAGTGCTAGAGCTGGGATCTCCAATAGCTCCAGTGCTAGAGCTGGAACCTTCAATAGCTGCAGTGCTAGAGCTGGGACCTCCATTTTCCATAGAAGATTGTCGATTATATTTTCGAACACGTTCCCCAAGTGGTGGAAATTGTTCAGGTTTAAAAATAAAATCTGTGTTTGGACTTTCTTCTGGTAAGTGAGCCCAAGATTGATATTGATGCACTGGAGGTTGTTTTTTATTCTCTCCACTACTAGAACTTTCATATTCTGGCGAACATGCTTCCGATTGATTCCATTCTTTACCAATATTTTTGGTATTTTGGCTTTTTTTGGATTGTTTTTCTCGATATCTTCTAGGTGGGTCCCGAGTTGGAAAAAATTGCTGTTGATTGTTTTCTTCATAAGGTTGATATGTATATCTGGGTCGTGTTGCTTCGTTTTGCGATTGATAAATTTCTTCGTCGGTATATAAGAAATCTAAATTTGAAAACGTCTTAAATAAGTTATGCGTTAACCTTTTATTATTTTTCTCCCATTCTTTGAAACACCTTAGAAAGTCTTATAATATCCACTTAAAATTCTCCAACAGTTTGTTGTACGTACAAGTGCAAAAATTAGGTCCTTAATGGCAAATGCATACCCTTGATTGTATAGATTCCGGGCTGTGAAATTTTCCTTTTCAACTTCTAGACGAGTGCGCCTGCAAATGCCTTCTATATTTCGGAAGCAATATTTCTGTTCATTTCGATTGGCTATATTTTCTGCGCAGAGTAAGGCGTGTCTTATATATTCTGTGTAGATTCTCATTGGCATATTTTCTACATCTAATATGCTTAATTTATTTAAAGCCGCAAAACTTGCTTCTACATCAAATTCTTGCAGTTCAGGTAATTGGGATTCATCTAAAGACACATTGGAGTAAGGATAATGTACTTGATCTCTTTCTTCTGAGGGTAATGCAGAATTGCTAGTTGATGGTATATTGTGCTGTGAAGATTGCTCCACATTTATTGGTAGTTGTGCATTTGGTAAAGATGTATAAAAGTTGTGAAACGCTTGAGTTCGATATGATAGTGGTTCATTTAATGTTGTCCTCAGAACTGGATTATTTTGATTATAATAATTTCCTTGTTGTGGTATTTGCATGGTTGGGTTTTGTAAAAATACCTGTGCATCCGCTCGTAGTGGTAAGCTTTGATAATCTTCCCTCGTTTCTTGAGGTATCGGAGGATTTTCATTCAACATGTTGGCTGTACTTCTAGGTGGACCATCGTTTTCATTAGAACTTTGTTCAGAATTCATATTTATGTATATTTAATTATACTATAAATAAAAGACGAAAATAATTTCTGGTAAAAACCAGAACAATTTTTTTTTCTAGTACTTTACTTATCCATTGGCAATTCGCGAATGATTTTTCTTTATTAAATTTAGCCACCCTCACTTGGTCTTGGCTTGGTAAGTTTCTATCACAAGAATATTAATATGCCTTCTATTTTTATAACACACAAAACTGAAAATTTAGAGCACTTGTTTTCACGACTTTGTTTGCTGTTAGTTTTTCCTACCTTTGAAAATCTTAATACTTACTTTTAAAAATTTTGATTTTGTGATACTTGACTGCTAACGGTCAGGTACAACTAGGCGCCGCCAACTCGGCGCCAGGCTAACTCGGCGCCAGGACAACTCGGCGACAAGTATATAATAAAATGTTTGTTAAATCGTTATTCTTATAACGATTCCACATACAGGGTCGTTCGCATATTGTAACAGTTCTCTTATCAGGTCCGTAACAAGGGTATGTCTTATTTATTCTAGCATATTTTATAAGTGATTGTAGGTCAGTTAGCCCTACGACAGTTGGCCCCGACAACTGGCCCTGGCGACAATTAGCCTTCGGGACCTGTATCAAATTGATGCCCAAATCAACTTCAGAACTAGCCATCTAGCCCATCTACCCAAGCACTATACCCTTCCTCCAAAATCGAAAATTTTGTATTGCTAATGATTTACGTCCTAAACGTATACGTCCTCGACGTATTTGAAAAGCAAATGGATATGGCTGTAAATGGGGTTCTTGAAGTCCGCGTTGTGTCAAGTACTGTTTAATGAGGTCGAGATTAACTCACTTAGGAGAATGGGGGGGGGGGGGCTAACAGAAACATCTAACATGTAGGTTTCTTTTTAGCAGAACCTATTAATTAAAAATATATCAATTAATTAATAATAATTAATATAAAAAATATTAATTATAAAAATAATGTATCGTAGTTAAATAAAATATCGTTTTTTAACCTAAGCTTGATCGGCGCCGAGTTGGCTGGCGCCGAGTTGGCTTGGCGCCGAGTCAGCACATAAATTAATGTAGAAGACTATACGATTGAAGCTGGGTGGTCAGCCACATCAGTATTTTTTAAAATAGACTAGCAGAAATGGGGTTAATCATAAGAGCTTGAGCTCTGTAAAAAAATCTCTCTAGAGGAATAAATCACAACCATAAATATTTTGCTAATTTTATAAGTTAATCAGTCCAGGTAGTAATGAAAGTTACCTTACGTGTAAAGTGGCTACTCTCCAATTAACGCACTTGAATGGATTAACGATAAATGTTTGATAACTAAGAATTAAGATCCTGACTATTAAAGCAGTAGGATCTTCGTTGTCCTTCGTAGGAGCACGCAGGTTAAGTTGTTATGATCCGGGGGGTCAAATCAAAGCAATAAAGAAGCTTTATATTTTAGGATTATCTGAATAAATACATCTGTATGTTACGATAGTAGACTCTGGGAGGTCTGGGGGTGTATTCACTTGCCAGTATGTCAAATATTGCTATTTTTTAGCCCAAGTAGTTGAAATGTAGTTAAAATAATTGTTTATGTACCAATGATGGCGTAAAACCACCGGCCGACTGGGAAGCGCTCAACCGCTGTTCAAATCCTGGTCACGTCGAATAAACTGCTGTGATCTAAAGCCCAAAATATATCTGTGGGCTATGGGGAAGGAAACCACCCCATTAATTAAATTCCCTAGTACGTCATCTTGGCTTTAGCCATGATGATCGCCAACCTCCTGAAGGGAGAAGGCACTTAAAGCAGAAGAAGAAGGCTTAAAGTGCATGTTTTTGATTCAAGGCCGTGAATACGTTGTACGAGACGAGGACTACGATCACGACAATGATCAAGTATTTAATATCACTACTCTAGATCTGTTGCCGACGATGTCGAAAAAATTGTATGAAAAAGAAATATGTACGAGAATGTAGTTAGGAGAAAAAGTGACACTTTTTGCTTGCTCCCCCTCCCTCCCAAACAATGATTCATGGTATACATACAGTCAACGCTTCTATAACGCGATTATTCATACCGGATTATCAATATTAGATGGTTTATCATCGGTTCAGATAAGCTAGCTCAAGTTGCTGCCATAAAAATGATAAGTAGTTAAAGATACAAAACGTAGGTGTAATTCCCCCTCCCTTCAGCGCATTTTCTCCTTTTTTTCTTCTGCTGGAAGTTATTCTGTTGCTATACAATCTCAAGTTCCCGATCGCAGCTACTTGCAAAACAACTAAGAAATATAAGCGAAATTGGAGGTAAGCAGAAAAAATGTTTGATGAAAAAGGTGAAACCACCTGAATCGCCGATTATAAAGTCAGGACGGTCAAAGGCCGCTTGACCTCTAGATTTCGTTTAGACTAGAAAGTCTACGTGCTTTATTGGCATTCTTACGGATTATTTTCTCAGAAGTTTTCGACAGAAAAACATTAAATCACAAAAAAGTGGGAACTCTGTAATTGTCATATCGGGAATAACAAGTGGCGTATTTACGGGGTTTAGGGGGTCTGGGCCCCCCTCTATAAATAATCAATTATATCAAATAACATACAATTATTTGTTATTTAAATTTTAAAAAGTCTTGATCGATTTTTAAATCCTGATTTAACTAATAAATTATAATTTAGGTATAAAAATAAATTAGTAATTAAATTAATAAAAAAAAGATCGAAAATTATTTTTAAGAAAAATTATTTTCGTATTTCGTATTTTACATTTCCATTAGAGCGCGTGACCTTGGCAATCTTAGAAAAGAGGAAATTTAGAATATTCAAAAAAAAATCTTTGGATAGCCAATAGCCACGGAAATCTCAGAAAATTGGAAAAGAAAATAAAGGGATTATTTTTATATGGTATTCTAAAGATTTCCTAAATTTCCCAAGAAATAGCATATAGAATTTCCTAAGATACCCTAAAATTTGCTTGGATTTCTTTTCACTTTTGAATATCACGATTTTGCCTTCGGTTTTTCAGTTAGTACAAAACTAAGAGAAAAGCGCCGGAAAAATTGTGTGTACTAGTGTAGGGAAATCTGAAGAAATTCTGGAAAATTCCTAGATATTTCAAAAAACAGATTCTTAGAAAATTTGCAGAAATATAGAAAATTTCAAGAAATTCATAGAAATTTCAAGAAAATCTCAGGAAATTCGAGAAAATTTTAGGAAATTCTAGGAAATAAAAAATTCTAAGATATCTCAAAAAAACCAGAAAATGTTAAAGCCAATGAAATATCAGAAAATGGAAAAAGCAAAAAAAAGAGGGAATGGGACTTTTCGGCGCTACCGGTTTGGTGCAGCCGGTTCGGCGTAGCTAGTCCGGTGCAAAGACAATTCGGCGCAAGGACCATTCGGTGTGAACCATTTCGGCGCAAAGACTATTTGGTACCGGCAAACGGGCGCACACTCGATTCGGCGTCAAATTAATTGGAATTGTAAAACGATACAAAAGAAAGATTTTACGAAAACCGTTTTGGTGTTTTACTCAAAAGTCAAAACTACAACATTATATTTACTTCCTTTTTTCTTACGAGAGCGAGTAGATGTAAAACAACCTAATATATTATAAAGTAGATATAAAATAATTTATTTAAAGTAAAACAAGTAAAAGTATTTTATTACAAGCATTTAAAAATAAAATATTAATTTCAACATTTTACCCTTGCATTTCAAAATTATGTGCTAGTCCACGAAAATAATCAATAAATCTCTATTTTGAAAATCTCGAAGTACACCGAGAAAAAAAAAGTACATCAAAAATTCATCATTTTTCAGCCGATGAACAAAATTCATCATATTGATGAAATATTATATGAAATGATGAAAATCATTATATTGATGAAATTTGTTCATCAATATGATGAATTCTGTTCATCGGCTGAAAAATGATGAACTTTTCATCAATATGATGAACCATTTTTTTCAGTGTATTGTGAGAATTCGGGCGTCAGCATCTCTAAATTATTTTAATTTAGGCGGCGGTGGGTGTCCAACCACGAGGGACGATTCGGCGCAGGGATTCGCCGAACCGTCATTGCGCCGAAACGGGATTCACCAAATCATCCCTGCGCCGAATCATTCCTGAATTGTTCCTGCGCCGAAAAGTTCTAGACCCAAAAAAGGTAGTCTTTGATATTCTAGATTTCCTCAAATTTCCCCTGATATCCCTTTAGTTTTGCATATGACAATTTCTCCATCATTTTTCCACTTATTAAACAACGAACGGGAAATTTGAAAAAATCCGGAAACTTTTTAAGAAATCCCAGAAAATTTTAGGAAATTCAAGAAAATCTCATTAATTTTACCATTAGGAAATGTAGAAAATTAGAGGAAATAAAAAAATTTAAAAAATTTCAGCATCTTAGGAAATCTTGTGATAACCAGGACAAAGGTTCCAAAACCAGTAAAATGTTCTAGTAAAATCAGTACGAATGGTCACTTTGCCTTTAGTACACCTGTAATTTGTTTACCCCGTAACTTGATTATACAACTTCAAGTATCAGCATCAGTACGGAATATGGAATAAGCGATTAGTTTTGCATTTAATTAGTTGAGCAATACAGCACTAATTGTGATTTATTTTACAAAAATACAAAAATGTTCAATTATTGTGCTGAAGAAACAAAGAATATTCTAAATTGAAAGGGGAGGGGGGGATACCATACTTTCAGTGCGTACTGCAGCAAACAATAAAAGATGTATTTTGTTTTGAAAGAGGGAAAAGGTATCTTATCTAGTAAAACCAATCATGGAAGATGAATACCAACTGACGTATGTGAAATTGGAGAGACCTAAAACGGCCTGGGAGATGGTGACCGGACACTTCGCACCCAGGACATTTTGCTACCGGGGACATTTTGCACCCGGACATTTCGCACCCGGACTTTTCGCTACCTGGGACATTTCGCACCCGGACATTTCGCTACCACTTTTAGCATATTATTCATTATTTGAATTATTTATATTATTTAAAATTTTTTCAGTTTTTCAATTTAGCCATCCCTTGGTAGTAGCACCTATTCGAGTTCTTGGTTAACATTCATTAAAAAATAATGAATAATAATATGCAAAAAGGGTTATCAAAAACAACAAGGGTCAGGTCCGTATTCAGTACCATTTGGTTTAGCAAAATAGCAAATTTTATTTCAAAAGTAAAATGAAATAAATCAAAATTAACTAATAAAAAATTAATAACAATTAAAATAATTTAAAAATTGTTTATTTTTCGGAAGATGCTATAATTGTTGCAAATGGCGGCAAATGTCAATCTTGCTTTTATATCTCTTTTTTTCATAAAAACTCGAATAGGTGCTACTAGCAAGGGGTAGCTAAATTGAAAACTTAAAATTTTTTTAAATAATAACAGTAATTCAAATTATTTGCGAAATGTCCTGGTGCGAAATGTCCCCGGTAGCGAAATGTCCGGGTGCGAAATGCCCGGGTGCAAAATGTCCCCGGTAGCGAAACGTCCTGGGTGCGAAGTGTCCGGATGCGAAATGACCGGGTGCGAAATGTCCGGGTGCGAAATGTCCCGGAGCGAAGTGTCCTAGAACCCTGGGAGATACATGTACTGGTACATTAAGGGGGAGCACTGCAGTGATCTATAAATGTATTTTGTTGTAAAAAAGTGAAAGGTTCTTACTAAAATAATAAAACCAATTAGAAAATATACACACAAACTCTCTGTTTTTTAACCGGAGGGTCTGGGAGGTATGGAATACCCTCCAGTACAACAGTACTAATTTTAACATTAAATTTACGTTTATGTTACATTAAAATTGTTATACAAAATATATTTCATAGATCAGAGCGAGGGGGGAGTTGTTGGGGAAATCTGGTGTACAAGTGTAAGAAAATCTGAGAAAATTTTGGAAGGAAGGAAATTTAGTATAGAAAAATTTGCCTTGTGACTCGCCCCTCGGATCAGAGGTTTTCAAACATTCTAAACCTAGTCGCGACCCACCAAAAATCAACTCAATTTGGGAAACCCCGTCGTAGGTATAAAAATATGATGAATATAAACGTACATACATATTACGTAGGTTGAATTTTTGTTTCTGCTACATTTTGTATTAGAATTAATTAGAATTTTTGCCGCCTCTAAAAGACTGTCGCACTAGGCAACTGCCTTGCTTGCCTAATGGATAAATCGGCCCTGAGTATGCCAAGTGGAGCTTCAGTACTCAAAGACAATAACAAATAACTTGGGAGAAAGCAATAAGTGACAATGAAGTTATAATTAAATTATTGTTGAATGATGAACTCGTTACACATCGGGCTTACAAAAAAAGTGTTCAGACAAGAAATGTAGGGAATTTGGTCTTCTTAAAATTTGTATATAGATATTTTTGTTGTAGGATCAACCGTAGGGAAATCATTTTCAAAAAAAAACAACTTTTTGTACCTTTAATCCAAGTCCTTGCGTTATCTTTTACGTTGATCAAATCAATCTCGTTTTGTTTTTTTCTTCCTCCGATTTTTCACTCTTAACAAAGTTTCGCAATCATTCGCTCACTGTAGCGATCTCCGGGATACGTCTTTTTACACTTACATATGTCAATTAAATACTCTTTTTTCAATTTTGTGAGTTCGGAGATAAACTGTTCCACTTGCTCCATGGTTGTTAATTTTAAACTTTGTTATTATTAACAGCATCACCACGTGAAGGTGTTAAGTCCGGGCTTGGGATTAGATCCCCTGGGAACGCACGCAAAGAGAGAAGGGGTGCTTCTCTAAAAGGAGAAGGTATACACGGTCGAGTTCGGATTTTAGTCCGGTCAAGAGAGCTACAGGTGCTGATCACGACCTAAGACGGGTATCCGCTTTGGACTGCACATTTCCTCAGAGTGTCATTTTTTGTCCAAATTTTGTAGATTGTTTTGAATATTTAAAAAATTCCATATCAAGGTTAAAATAGGTTAACTTGGGGGAGGGGTGGAATGCGAGAGACTCCAGTGCTATATAGGACCCAAATGCATCATTAAAAGAGTGAAACACTCTTGAAACTGATTATTTTGCTGGGGGGATTGAAATAGGAGAGACCCAAAGCCTCCATTTTGTCTTGAACAAACTTATCTCAGATGATTATCCAAGCACTAACTCACTGGGGATCACCGAGCTCCGGACTACACTAAACACTTCAATCAACTTTGAAGAACTTGACTAACCCAGGCCAGGAAGGCCATGGGTTCTGAAAGTCTATAAGGCTCGTTTTTCAAAAAGCTGTACAGGGTGTAGGCAAGGAGTCTTCAGGTTTTAACTGATCCAAGTTAGAATTCTTAGCAGTATCCCTGTTTTATTCCCCAAGCCTGCACGGCTACATTTAAAACTTGAAAACTTCCCATAAAAATATATTTAGCCAAAAACACTAAAACGTTTTTGAAACTTTGAAAGTGAAAGTCGAGGGGGTACAAGTATATTTCCAGCACCCTTGCTAACTTTTTTGATGAAGAAATCAGTACAAACGCTTTTGGCTTGGTTTCAATTCTTTTAAGCAGAGCTGTCGGGACCTACACATTAATATTTAGCAGCTAAAAAGCTTTCAAGTTTGAAATTTCTTACGCATTGATTTTACCCATTTATTTATTTATACATGTCTAGACACCAAAATATTCTTTCATTCCATATTAAATAAAACTGTATCGTAAGGCCTACTTTTAGTACCCGTAAGCTGTCTATATGATACACTATCAATATAGGTATGTACGCAGCAAGACTTTCCAGATGGACATTTATCACTCTCAATATACCTTGTGCAAGTAACGTTACAATATGTAATATGATATGCTCGTGATTTTGGTGCGCAGTACACTTGATACTTAGGACCTAGAAGAAAAAAATTAAAAATATTGCTGACAGTAAAATTGATAAAATAAATTCGTGAATTTTCCAAAATCTCACCCAAACTGGCGTACATGTCTTAATATATAACCGCGTATACAGGAGATTCGCATACCAACGTTACTAGCGGAACAGCGAATAGCAATTTCCAGTTAAAGAGAGACTTATGGAGAAAACTGTATGGAAAACCGTACAAAAACTGCACAGAATACACAAATGATCTAAACTCGTCTCTGGGCAGAAACTGCACAGTTTATTGAGCAAAAATGCCAATTAGTTGAATAAAAATAAAAAAAAATTTATGTGGAAAATATAAATAATAAATAAATAAATCAATAAATAAAATATAATAAAAAAACTTACTTTCTTCATTCTCATCTTCTGCAACAGTTGTCTTCACAACAAAAAAGAAAATGGCGAATAGAATAATTAATAGCTTCATGGCTGCTGTTACTGTGTGTAGAATTTTAAATTATCCCTATTTATATGGTTTTGTAACTACATGCAAGTATAATTAAAAGTATAATAAATTATTTAAAAGCGATAAACTACTACTTATTGTTTTTTTAATTATTGGCTTAAAATAAATAAATAAAAGCAGTAATAGATACCTTTCATTGATACCAATTGACATTGAAATAAATAATTATTATTACAGTATAACATCCACTAAATTAAAATTGTGGAGTTGCAACTAGAGGAATTTTAATTAGAAATTGCTTTTCGATCATAAAATTAATTAATTTTATTGCTTATTCTGCATCATCGTTGTCTAGATTTCCTGTGATTACTTACATTATTGTTGTTTTCTATTGATTCCTCAGCGTCGCTGTCTTTTCAATGGCAGATCTATTACCTGAAATTACTTCAAGTATTCCTAATAGTGATGGTATATCTAAAAGAGAAGGAGAAGAAACTCTGTTGAGTATCAACTCAACATCTGGAGGACTTAATTGTCGATCTGTAGTACAATATGCGTTCTCCATTTATTATTTATTATTATTATTATTTTCTACATATTCCAGCTTCTAGCCACCCTCGTCTTCTTTAAAACACCCTCAAATGATAAAAATTTTGGTTTTCTTTGATTTCAATAACACAGTTTTCTTTGGAACACAATTACTAATGTACTGGGGGGTATTCCAAGACCCCCCGGTACTTAAAACATAAAAATTTCATAAAAGAATGGGAGGTCAATTTTTTTTTCAATTTCAGATTACAATACTTTCCTTACTAAGGAGTTTGGAAAATAAAAATAGATTTTTAAACCGGAGGGTCTGGGGGGTATCGAATACCCCCCAGGTACACTAAGTAATTGTGTTCAAAAGAAAATTCGACTAAAAATATATTTAGATTTGGCAATAAAATAATTTAATATTCTGGTTTGGGGGAACGGTGCGGCGTTCCGTCGTGTTTTTAAAAATATTGTCAGTTTTTGAAACCGGGGAGCACCCGGAGATGGCATTTACAAACAAGCCAGTAGACGGAGACGTTCCATTCTTCAGTGAAGCTGAACTGATTACAGCTGCGAAGAAGATGCCTAACAACAAGGCACCGGGGCCGGATGGGGTTCCGTCGACCATCGTCAGAGAGTTAGCGGAGACCCGTCCGGAGGCACTGCTGGAGGTGTACAACAGGTGCTTGAGAGAGGGAAGATATCCAGAAAGTTGGAAATAGGCCAAACTCCGACTGTTGAGGAAGGGAGACAAGCCTCTAGAACTCCCGCACTCATACAGACCCATCTGTTTGCTGGACCACATTGGGAAATTATTCGAAAGACTGATCTTACACAGACTACAACAAGAGATCGAAAAGACCAAAGGCCTCTCGGATAGTCAATTTGGCTTCCGAAAAGGTAGATCAACCACCAATGCGATCGACAGCGTGGTTCAAAGGATAAGAGTGGCGAAAGAAGGTACCAAGAGGAAGAAGAAACTGGTCGTTTTGGTAACACTTGACGTGAAAAACGCCTTCAATTCGGCTAGATGGGAGGTGATCATGGGCGAATTGGAAAGGAGGAAGGTGCCAGCTTACCTGCTAAACATATTGGCTAGCTACTTCAACAGGAGAACTCTGGTTGTGGATGAGAAGCTATGACGGCAGACCCTGCCGGTATCCAGTGGGGTTCCACAAGGCTCAGTACTCGGTCCGATGCTATAGAACGTGATGTACGACGGCGTCCTCAGGCTCCCCACAATACCAGAGGTGAGCATCACCTGCTTTGCGGACGACATCACTGTGGTGGTAGAGGCCGAGACGGAGGAAGAGCTTGAGCGATTGGTCAATGCCACGGTGGCCGATATATCTGCATGGATGGCGGCTAGGGGCCTGCAGCTGGTGCCAGAGAAGAAAGAGGCGGTCTTGGTCTCGGGGAAGAGGTGGGCCAGGCCGCTCCGGTTCTCATTGGGCGGACACACTATCTTGACAAGTGACCACGTTAGGGTGCTTGGAGTGGACGTAGATCGGCACCTGTCGTTCAAGCCCCACATAGAAAGAGTTGCTGCAAGAGCAACAAGAACTATAAACGCACTGGGCAGGATTATGCCTAACTTAAATGGGCCCGACCAGGCGAGGAGAAGACTGTTGAGTGCGGTAACAGAGTCTATCATGCTGTACGCCGCCCCAATCTGGGTCTCGGCCCTCAGAAGGGTAACGTACAGGCGCCTACTCGAATCAACCCAAAGGAAGAGTGCCCTGAGGATATGCAGAGCATATAGAACGATATCCACAGAGGCGGTACTTGTGCTGGCGTCCCTTCTGCCAATCCACCTTAAGGCGGAGATGCGAGATGCCAAATATAGATCTAACAACAAGACCCTCTTCATGAGTAGGTGCATGGACATCCGGGAGCGGTGGCAGGCTTCGTAGACGGCATCGGACAAGGGCCGGTGGACACATCGTCTGATGCCGGACTTGGAACCATGGCTAAATAGGAAACACGGTGAGCTTACTTACGAAACCACTCAAGCCCTTAGTGGGCATGGCTGCTTCAGGAGCTACATGCATCGCTTCAAGAGATCCGATACCCCCAGCTGCCTCTTCTGTGGAGAGCTAGACGATGCGGAACACACCATCTTCTCCTGCATCAAATGGACGGACAACAGAACAGCCGCTCAAACGCAGCTGGGGCAGAACTTGTCTCCGTCGAACATAGTGAAGCTGATGTTAGTTAGCGAGGATCACTGGAATGTTATCGATAGGATGCTGGTGGACATCATCTCTGCCAAGGCTTAACTCTAAGACGAGATGCAAACTTGAAGAGCAAAGTCCCGAAAGGGCGAAGACAGTCAGAGGCAAGATTGTGTTCGGAAGAAATGCCTAGCGATTCCCGGCACCTCTAAGGAGTGGGGTTTTAGTCGGTAAAAATCCGACACTACCACCCAACACATCCGGGTGGTGTCTTTTGAAGATTTCCCCACTCTCGACGCTCACAAAAAAAAAGGTGCATCTTAATCTCTTGATGCATACTCACGTACGGTTTAAGCTGTGCAAGCGGAGTTATCTCGAAATCTCGAAATTTGCATGTAGGTGTTAGGCTGAGGATTCTGTTTTTGCCGTAGCCTCGCATTACTTCTTGGATTAGTGTTGTGGAAGAAGTATAAATATCTTTTGATAGTTTTCAGAATTGAAAAAACGTTTTCACTTTTTTGCAAATTTTAGTTTGTCTGGGATAACACAAAGTTATCACAACACAGACCTAAAAGATAACAGGTTAAGAGCCCAGGTCGACCATTTTAAGGTTAAAAATAGAAAATACATTTTATAAATCAGTTGTCTAATTACTGCCGAAGCTCGCATATTGTTGACTATTCGATTCGGGATATCACTCACATGAACTTAAAAGTTTTTTTTTCAAAATTATTATTGGTGGACTGGAGGGTATTCCATACCCCCCAGAGCCCCCGGTTTGACAAAACCAAGAGTGTATGTTCATGGATCGATTTTGTTAAACAGGAACTTTTCACTTTTTCAAAACAAATCTAATTAAAATTCTAGAGTCTAGAAGTTTATGTCATGGCTAGACAATCTACCAGCGGGGGTAAAAAATTGTCATTTTGTGAAACCGGGGGGTCTAGTGCTTCTGAATCTGTTGATGCATACTCATTTACGGTTTAATCTATGTAATCGGATTCTGGATGATATCTTGGATATGAGTTGTAGATGGAGTATCTATCGTTTGGTAGTTCTCACAATGGAAAATTTACTTTTTTTTGTAAATTTTATTAATTTAATTAATAGTTCAGAATTTCAAACCGCCGCTGATAAAATAACTTGATCCGGGACTGTATATAATAATGATATTTAAACAAAAAAATTTATATTTTATTTACACGAGTTTTTCGAACATCAAAGGTATCTTAGTCGAATTTTTCTTCTTTTTTCTAGTATTGTTCTTTCTAAAGGGCTGAACGGTGTCCCGAACCGAATTGAAAAAATTCAAATGGTCCTCTAGTTGATGGACAGCTTCTCTGTTAACGAAAACAATGTTTGGGTATCCTTCACAGTAAATCATTTTATAGATGTGGTGTTCTTGGTTGGAATTAAAAATTAAAAATTAATATAGAAAGCTGGGATGCTTAAAACAAAATTATTAAAAAAAAATTATAAACTTTGAACTATTGTAGTTACACTAAAACGAGTCAATAAATTTGATGAACGAAATCATTGATTCGACGTAGTTGTTCCATCATATTGTTATGAAACGATAATGATGGTTGATGATTCATACGTGATAACCTGTTGTTACATAAATACTGCTGAGTTTGTAGTCTGGATTGTTCGGGAAATCTATAGAACTTGATGGAAATTTCTGGAAGGTTGTGGAAGTTTCCAGAAATATGCATCTCGGTAAAAATAACAGAGCGATCTGCCGTAAAGACAGTTCCAGTTTTAACTTACAAGTGTGAACATAAATAACGTGGAAATAAATAGTGGTGTAAATAAATATACCGAGTGTTGCACAAATACAGTAACCTGGTTTAAATAAATATAGACTTATTATTAAGTGATTGTTGTTAACTTGTAGTGTAATTTAGAATTAGTGTTAATCTTAGCGTGGTAATTGTTCTATTGTTATTAATTTTAAGTGTTTTTAAGTAACTTTATATTTTAGCCCTTTAGCAATTAAATAAACTATTTAATTTTCAAAAAATTTTTTCAAAGTTTTTAGAAATCATATTAAGAGGGCAGTGCCTTCGGATTTCAAACTAGCAGTGCTAGGTAAACGAATTTCTTAGTTCAAATCATTTTTAAATTACTCATACCTCATGTAACAAGTTCAGCTTTGATAATCTTTGGAGGTTATGGTAAGTCAATTTTGTACAATTTAGTCGATATTTTTGTTTAGTTTGAAATTTTTTTCTTATTTCACAATGTAAGCGATGCGTGCAACTGAAGAATGGCAATAACCATGAAATAACGTTATATTGTACTTCGTATTACGAAATTTTCATTTTTTCAAATTTTCTTAATCCAGACCTGTTATGTGTTAATTGTCTCCTTTTTAAATTTTTTGAATTTTGATTTTCTACGTATTGTATTATTCTTATATTTTTTTGAATTTATTTAATTTTCGTTACATTGGTGTCAGGTGTGGGGTTTAACGCGTAATTCACCATACTAAAATAGTACAAACGGTTTAGTTTAATTTCCAAAGGACGAACTAAAGTTGTCAAATACAAAATCAATGTTGAAAATGCTCAACCCATACGACAACACCCCCAGACGGCTTCCGTTGGCAAAACGTTAAGAAGCCAAAATGATTATCGTCGATATGGAGAAGCAGGGGGCGATTGGACCATCAAATAGTCCGTGGGCATCTCCAGTCGTGCTAGTGAAGAATAAGGACGAGTCTACAAGATTTTGCGTTGACTATAGACAACTGAACGCACCCTTTACCTCGAATTTTCAGATAAAAATGAAGCAAGTAAGTTTTTTTTTATTATATTTTATTTATTTATTATTTATATTTTCCACATAAATTTTTTTATTTTTATTCAACTAATAGGCATTTTTCTCAATAAACTGTGAGTCTTTAGTAGTTGTGGTGAGTAGTAGTAGTAGTGCGGCCAACCTCGTCAAGACCAACCCCTAACTAGGCCAGTATTAGATGGGTACTCAAACGAGGAAGAACTTTATATATGACGACGCAGATGTATTGTTCTTGATGTATTTTACTTTCAATCTACAATCTCAATCCTACAGTATTATAGAAAAAATAACAAATATAGCATAAATTACGTCAACAATATGTTAATTAAAATTTCAGCAAAAAGTGCCAACTGGCATATCGTCCATTTCACTGATTACTGATCAAGTTGTTTTCTATTTACTTTTATTGCATTAGTTTGCTTATACACGATTATATTATTATACTCTTATGAAGGGATTAATAAAATTTTAATCTTTAAAAGATATCAAACATAAACCACAGATTTGACGCTTTATGAATTATATTTGACGTTTTCTGATTTTCATTTGACGGTTTCTGAATATCAGTTGACAAATCTGAATTACAATTCACGATTTCTGAATATAAGTTGACAAATCTGAATTACAACTGACGATTTCTGAATATCAACTGGCAAATCTGAATTACAGTTGACGATTTCTGAATATCAGTAGAAAAATCTTAATTACAATTGACGTTTTATGAATAGCAGTTCTTTTGAATTACTTTTCTGAATTACTGTTGGAAAAAGTGTAATACTATTTACATTAAGCAAACGCCACCAAACGGAAAAATATTAAGTTAATCTAATACGTATAGTTGGTATAGAAAGTTTTGTATATAAACCAAAGTTTGCATACTTGTGGAATTATTATTTCACCGCGGTTGTTGTTGACGTTTGGTAGTGTCACGAGCGCCACCTATGGTAAATCGCAAGTCAAATCACTACTAATATCACTACTACTGACGGTAAACAGAAAAAGGGCCAACATTGGAAAAATTTACATGTTTCTGATTTTGTTGTATGTTGTTAGGGTATCTACTAGTAGTTCTTGGTTCCTACGAAAAAGTCATTCCATCCTTTTTACTTCCTTGTAATACAAGGAAGTAGTGTAATCCCGATTTTTTTTGGTTTCCAGATCTTTTTGGGTTCTAGCATCGAAGGCCCAATTTTTGGATTATTTTATCAGAATTTGACTTTTATTTTACGATTTTATGTTCTCTCTTTTCGGGCCGCTCTCGTTATTGGGCCCTAGGCACGTGCCTAATGCGTCTAATGGTAAAATAGGCCTTGCTGAGAGGTTGAGTAGATGATGTAGTCTAGTTTTACTTATTGGTCGTAGCAATTTGGGAATACAATAAAAGCGTGCACTGGGGGGTATGGAATGGAATGTTTTGTGACTCTTAAACTTAAATTTAAGTTAACTTAAAATAAGTTGTAAAGGTCAACAATATGGTTCAAGTTTTGGGCATCGAAAGAGTTAGATCCACTGCTGGGCGCATATGGTTCATCCCGCGGTGACGGGTGTTACATTTGTACGCATTCAAACTGCTAAAATTTATAATAGAACACAGTCTTCATTTTGTGTAATTTATTAAAATCATTACAAAGTTTTATTAAATTTTAAACAAAAACACATTGGGAATTATTAATGCATATAGATGCAATAATAGATTTAAGCTCTGTGACGGGTGTTACTAGTACTTTTGCAGAATATACTACCTTGTTATCTGATCATCAAAGTTCAGCTAAATTACAAATTTTTTTCACAAAATAAATTGCTAGACAATTAAAGGTATCTTCCTACCTGATACTTCGGTATTTTGGGCATATATTATTTTTCATTTTATTTTTTTACAAGAAAAGTTTGTGACGGGTGTTACAAAATCTGTGAAGGGTGTTACTAGTGCAATTGAAACAGAGTGCAAATAAATTCTGTTTAATATAAATAAAATTTTTGGTCCAAAACAAAACAAAAACAAAATTTATGTTCTTAAAAAAATTATTCAAAAATAGTTTTTTTGATTCAAAGAAAAAATTTTTAGTGTGTTTTTACTCATATTAGGGTTTTAGGCAAAAATTTTGAAAAATTTTATTTGAATTATGAAAATTGAAAACATAAAGATTGTTATTTTTCTATTTTAGTGTATATCTTATATTTGCAAATTATTTTTCTTCTTCTTGGTATCGATTACCGCGGAATGGCCCATATGTAAGTAATATTATTTTTGCATACCCGTGAGTTGAACATTGTTGATCGATAGCAGAAACCATAATAAAACAGGTCAGAGGTTAAACGTATTTATTTATTATTATAATTTCAAATATTTACTGAGCTTCAGTGTAGCCATTGCCAAACCGGGGGGTCTGGGGTACATAACCCCCAGTAGACGGTTTACTCTTTATTCATGGATCAATAGGATTGGTTCTTCAGTACTGAAGAGTTACTTAGTAGCCAATGCTGGGATCCTTGGTTGGGATTGCCGTAATTGGAAGTCGTAGTTTTTTGTTTTCAATTCAAACGAAAAACAATGTATCTTTGGGAGAGAAAATGAAACACAAAAATAAAGCAGAAATATAAACTACAAATGATAAGAGCATTGGATTTCATACTTTATAGCTTTTACTTAATAAGGTCAAAAAATGCTCTTGAAATTGAAAAAATTTTCATTTATCAGACTGACCAGGTAAGTTTCCAATCTAATTGTTATTGAATTTATAACATGGCCAGTCTAGTAATGAAAATTTTAACGAATTTCAAAAGTAATAACTCTAGATGAAATCTAATGCTCTTATCATTCGTAGGTTATATTTTTTGTGCAATAAAATTGTTATTTTAAATTTTAAAATTATCATTTTAAAACGTCGAAGGGGGCCCGCTGTGACCCATTGCACCAGGACCCCGCTTTGACTTGCTACGTCCCTGAAGAAGAGTGAATGATGTGGAAGACCCCCCGGTTTGTCCTCACTGTTTTGTCTCCTAAACTTAAATTTAAAATTGATAATTTGGGTGTTCCTCCTTGGTAAATTATCAATTATACTGGGGGTCATACTTTAAAATCTTGGTAACTTTTTTGATGAACAAATCAGTACAAACGCTTTCGGTTTGGTTTTAATTCTTTAAAGTAGAGTTGTTGGGGATATACTCATCAATATTTAGCAGCTAAAAAGTTTTCAAGTTTGAAATTTCTTACGAATTGTTTTTACCAATTTATTTATTTACATACATACGTCTAGACACCAAAATATTCTTTCAATTGATATGGGAAGTCATAAATAACATTATAAGAATAATAATTTACCCGCGGTGTTTTTTTTTATCTGCCATAAGCTCTCCATAGGATATGTTATCTAGATAGTGATGTTCGCAGCAAGACATTCCAGCTGGACATTTTTCACTATAAACAGGCAGTGTGCAAGTAGTATCACAATATGAAAGATAATATCTTTCTTTTTTCAAATTTATTGTTGCGCAGTCCAGCACATACTTAGGACCTAGAAAAAAAAAATTAAAAATATTGCTGACTAGTAATTTCTAGTTCTAAACTCGTCTCTGGACGAAAACTGCATAGTTGATTGAGAAAAAAATGCCAATTAGTTGAATAAAAATAAAAAAAAATTCTATGTGGAAAATATAAATAATAAATAAATAAATAAAATATAATAAAAAAACTTACCGTCCTTCTTATCTGAAACAGTTGTCTTTACAACGAAAAAGAAAATGGCGAATAGAAAAATTAATAGCTTCATGGCTGCTGCTACTGTGGGTAGAATTTTAAATTATCCCTATTTATATGGTTTTCTAACTACATGCAAGTAAGTAATTTACAAAATATGAAGTAATTAAAAGAATAATAAATTATTTAAAAGCGATAAACTACTACTTATTATTTTTTTAATTATTGGCTTAAAATAAATAAATAAAAATCGTAATAGATACCTTTCACTAATAATACGTAATTATTTATTAGATAGAGGTTAGTATTTCATAATTAATATTACCATTGAAATAAATAATTATTATTACAGTATAACCCCCACAAAACTACAATTGTGGGGTTGCAACTAGAGGAATTTTAATTAGAAAAGGCTTTTCGATCATAAAATTAATTCATTTTTTTATTGCTTATTCTGCATCATCGTTGTCTAGATTTCCTGTGATTACTTACATTATTGATCTATTACCTGAAATTATTTCAAGTACTCCTAGATCTACTAAAAGATAAGGAGAAGAAGAAACTCCGTTTCTTTGTAACGGATTTTCTGAAAATTCTGAAGTTTTTCGGATGTGCCGTCAATGAATTGGAATTTTCTCGGAAGCTCTTGTTTTCAATTACATAGATCCGGTTGAGTTGATGAAAAACCGCCATTTTTGGAAAGTGACATTTTGTTCTTCCGGCAGATCATTGGCTAGAGCTTAGTAATATGCATTCTCCACTTAAAACGTCTGTTCACGCTAGGTAACCCTTGAGTACTTGGAGCCCTTCGAACCTGACGATGCGTGACTTTTGAGGTTTCTAACACTTTTGAAATATGGTTGAGGCACTTTTGATCAAGTTGACTCCAAATAGTTGAGTCTTTCTTGTACACTGAAAAAAAAGTGACATCATATTGATGAAAATGTTCATCATATAGGTAGTGTAGGGATTGGCCCACTAAAAACTCCCTCCATTTCTTAGTTAAGATTTCCTAAACTGTGTTCCTAAATCCTATTTACCTGCGACAACGCTGTGGCATGGATGGGAGAGGCGATTTATTTAGCTAGCTAAAGAGCGTCTATTTAGCTAGCTAAAATCGCACTAATAGCTGTCTGGCAGCAAGCAAATTACTTTTAAATAGCTAGCTATTTGATTAAAAATAGTGAGCCAATTTATCAATATTGCTGCAATATGAATGCAATTTAAACGCTATTTTTAATTATCTGATATTTAGCTATTTTTTAGCATCCAAATGCTACTTGGGTCATATTGATGATTGCATTCATAATTATAATGAACGGGTTCATAAATATGATGAACAAAATCATTCATATGAGGTACTTATTCATCGTATTGATGATTTCAAGGATAATTAAGAATAAAAAAACACAAATTTTGAGACATTTTTTTTTATTAACTCTACAATAATGATATTTTAACAAAAAAATTTATATTTTATTTACACGAGTATTTCTAATATCAAACGTATTTTAGTCGAATTTTTCTTCTTTTTTTTAGTATTGTTCTTTTTAAAAGGCTGAACGGTGTCCTGAACCGAATAGAAAAAATCCAAATGGTCCTGTAGTTGCTGAACAGCTTCTCTGTTAACCAAAATAATGTTTCGGTATCTTTCACAGTAAATCATTTCATAGATGTAGTCTTCTGGGCAATCCTCTTGGTTGGAATTAAAAATTAAAAATTAAAAGTTGGTATAGAAAGAATGAATGCTTAGTAGTACCTAAAACAAAGTAATTTAAAAAAAATTCTAAACTTTAAACTGTTATAATTATATAAAACGTGTTAATAAATTTGATGAACGCGTTCATAAATATGATGAACAAAATCATTGATTCGACGTAGTCGTTCATCATATTGATGATTGCATTAATGGTTATGATGAACGTGTTCACAAATTTGATGAACGCGTTCATAAATATGACGAACAAGATCATTGATTTGACGTATTGATGATCCTCCTATTGATGAACGTATTTATAAATATGATAAACATCAGATTCCAGCGTAAGTTCACATTGATATAATCATTTTTCATTCGTAATCTTTCTTTTGACCATTGCTTCCAAAGGGTAAATATGTCGAAAATTTTGTGTACACTTATTTAGAATTCCTTTGGAAATCTCTAGAATTCATTACAAGTCATAGAAATTCTTTAGATTGCAACTAGCTTGGAAATGAAAGGAGGATCCAGTAAAGTTCATATTTTAATAAGAATTTAGGTAGATTTTTGAAATTGCAAAAAAAGTTTCGTAGATTTCCTTGGTTTTTGATGAGTCATGAGGGGGTTAGATTCCTTCCTATCATTCTTGGCGGGAAAACTTAGAATATGGGAAATTCTAGAAAATTAAAAAAATTCAAAAAGCTAAAAAATAAAACTTATCTCGATCATTCTTAAGATTTCCTAATATCATAAGATTTTCTTTCATTTTTGTATTTCACGATTTCGCCTCGGTTTTCCAGCAACAAATTCCTGAGAAATCATCAAAAAACTCTGGTGTACTAGAGAAGAGAAATCTGAAGATATTCGAAGAAATTCCAAAAAATCTCAAAGAGTTTTAGAAAATTTCAAAAACTTCATGGAAATTTTAGTAAATAGTTAAAATCGAGGGGGAAATCTGCAGTACAAGTGAAAGGAAATCTTCAGAAAACCGGAAAAATGTTTGGAAATCCCAGGAAATCCAAGAAATAGAAATATCAAGAAAATCTTTGAAAATTCAAGGAAATGTAGAAAATCCCAGGATATCATAGGAACTCTAGAAAGTTTCAGGATCTTCTTGTAAAATGGAAAATCCCCGAAAATTCTAGGATATTTTAAGAAATCTAGAATATCCTAGAAAAGCCAAGAAAATCTCAGAATTTATTTATTTTTTTCCAGATATTTATTTCCAGATATTTACCTTTTGATTGCTTCTGTTAGACTGGGATGCACGCAGGCAATCCAATTTGTGGCTGTTTTGTTCTTGGATTTTGCTGAGTTAATACTTTCATGTTTGTCCTACATCTTGAGTTATTCTCTTCCACAAAGTTTGGTAGTCCAAAGCTACCTGCGAGGTAGTCCATTGCGGATTTTGTTTCGCAGGTTTGTCTAATATGGTGATGGCTTGGGGTGTATGATTTTGACCTCCAACCCTGGGTTTAATATCGGTCTTTGGGTTTGTAAAGTCCTGTTACTTTGCTATTTTTTTCTTATTTTCGTGGAGTTTATATTGATTTTTCGCTCGTGGATCTAAGGTTTAGGTCCACTGCCATCTCTTTGCATTTTTCTTGTTCAACTCTTGGTCTTTACTTGTGAACTTTATTTGCTTCTTAGCACAAGTTTTCTTATGATATCGAGAAGGTTTACGTTCTGCCTTACGTTACGTTCGTTGTGGCGCCTAGGATTTATGTGGTATAGATGGATGATGAAATGGAATCATTGGGAGTAGGGATTTCCATTGATAGATTGGCGAGGTTTGTTTTTCCAGGAAAAAATTCAGGAAGTTTCTTTCTCGACGGTTTTATATGTATTTTTGATTTCTTAATCCGATTTTCAACTATGCCACCTCGCTAGAGGTGAGGTAACTTCAGGATTTGCGAAAAACGATTTTTTTTTGCACTTGTTTCAGTTTTTCGCTTATAACTCATGAACAATTTGTAGCGGTTGCGAACAGCATTGTGCACAGCATATATTCACTGATCTAAATCTAGATAACGACGAGAGTGCACACATGCAGGAATGACACCTTGGCAACACAAGTTACTAAGAGACTTGTTATTCAGGAATAAGCAAGAGTATTTATTATAAGCAAGAGTATTATTAAGCATCACGTATTTTCGTTGGCTCTCGATTTATATTTTTTAATAAGAAAGTAATCTTCAATAATGACTATTCTAAATAAAATTACCCAATCGCCAGAAAATGTTTATTTCCAGAAGCCAGGGACAGACAGAGTCGTTCTACTTGTTTACCATCCACAAACTACTACTAAAACCGGTCTGGCGGATCATATACTTTTCATCCATGCCTATTAGCGGTTGTGACTCAACGTTCGCGCTTTTGCAACAAAGCAAAGCCAAGTAGCTGAAGACTGTTACGAGATATTCCGACCTCTCACTCTATATTCGCAAGTTTTCCAATCCCACAACCACGCCAGATGAAATCACCGAAGCAGGAGAGAGATTCTTGGTGACCTTGTATGGTGGGAACCACCAAACTAAATAAGCTACGGATTAACAGCAAGCGCTGACTGGTAATATAGCACTTCTTCCACCAACTGCAGCTACAGCGGAGCCACACTCTTTGGAGGTGTTTTACCAAGTTGGCTCTGAACGAAGATGTCACCCAAAGACTGGGGCTGGAAAAAGACCGCAAACTCCTTGGTTCCTATAATAATCCTCAAGAGTGTAGCCCCAGATGCCCTGTTGAAACTGGTAGCTGAAAGGCTGAAAGGCATCATCGTAGTCTAAATTTCCCGTAATTATTTTCATGACTGCTTCTGTACGATTGATTCTTTATTGAAGATAATTCATGGCGGTTGCTAGACGTTCCTGTTTTTCGTCTAATCACGATTATCTGCACTGTTAGCTCTTCAGCCTCCGTCCTGGTATTCGGATCAATTCTGTTTGGCTTGTGCAAACTTGATGAAATTTTATCAAATCTGTCGAATGCAAAATTCAAAGTGATTACCTCTTGTACCTTCTCCATTTCTTGAGCAGCAATAGAAGCTGAGTTATATCACGTATTCACCCTGTTATTACCTCATGACTCAACTTCAGAAGGATTTAGCAGCTAAGAAGCTTTCAAGTTTGAAATTTATTATGCAGTGCCTTTATTTATTTATTTATTTATTTATTTATACATACATACGTCTGGTAAACAACATATTATTTAAATTGATATGGAAAGACATAATAACATTATAGGAACAATATAAATTACCTGTAACAGTGACCCAACCAAGTGTCCACCCAATTTTTTTTAGAACATACGTGTCAAAAAAAGAACTCAAAATAAAAAATTTTAAGTAAATTTGTGGTTTTTAGTATGTATTAAAATACATACATACATAAATACATAAATACATACATACATACATAAAAACATACGTGTCACTTTTTATGTGGTTATTTCAATAATGAGTTTATTTACATATCTTGTCCGGGTCCATATCAAATATACTCTGCCCACTAGGCTTGCGCGCCTCCTGTTCGACTATCTTGTTAAGTATTTTGAAACCCTTTGAAGCTTTTTCTTTCCAGTCCTCCGAGTTTTCGTCAGGTTTTAAATACTGATCATGGGCTTTTTTATCTTTTGAGTCCATTTTCATGAAACTGCCTAGAAAAAAAAATAATGAAAGCTACTGCTGACCAGTAAAATTGATAAAATAAACTGGCGAATTTGCCAAAATCCCGCTCAAACTGGCGGCACCATTCTGTAACCGGCTTGTACAGTTTTCTGTACAGAATACAGAAATGTTCTAAACTCGTCTCTGGACGGAAACAGCACAGTTTATTGAGAAAAAATTCCAATTAGTTGAATAAAAATAAAGTTAAATTTTTATGTGCAAAATATAGTATGCTTAGTAGCACTTACATATTTCGTCCAGAGAATATGTAACAGTTGTCTTCACAACAAAAAAAAGAATGGCAAATAAAAAAATTAACTTCATGGCTACTGCTACTGTGGGTGAAATTTTTAATTTTCTCTATTTAAATGGCTTTGTAACTGCATGCAAGTAAGTAATTTACAAAATATAAAGTAATTAAAAGTATAATAAATTATTTAAAAGCGATAAAGTAAGTAGGTACTACTTATTTTTTTTAATTATTGACTAAAAATAAATAAGTAATAAAAAAATTAATAGATACCTTTCATTTGTTTTTCATAAATTATATTTGGTTATTGTAAATATATTTTAAACCATTAATGGTTTTATCATATTATTCTGCATCATCGTAGTCTAAATTTCCTGTAATTATTTTCATTACTGCTGCTGTGCGATCGATTCTTTCTTGAAGATGATTCGCGGTGATGTCTGGGTTGATGGAAGACGTCAGACGACGGTATCGTCGGCAGATATATAGCGAAATTTTAGTCCTTAGATTGACTGAGGTCCTGAGGTCCAATATGGACGCCTGGAGGCCTCCTACTACGTTGGAGTTTTATTTAAACCCAAAACCTTAACCTTTCCCGTTAGCTCCAATGGTAGCAGCGGTGGGATTAAACCACCCAAACAACCTTTTTTTATTTTTTCTAAAATGATGTTACAATTTATGGCTTCACCATGATTTACTACTGCGTACTGCGTAGTGCTTTTATTGCTCAAGGCAATAAAAATATGGCATATTAACCGCTTAGGGCAAATTTGATTTACGGGTCAGCGAAGAGAGACGTAGTCAAATTTTGTTTCGAAAGTTGGTGCTTTTGATTGTGGCTGAAGATTTATAAAAGTAAGCTTAAATTATTACGAGTCTCAACGTGAAGTCGGTTGTTAACCGAGTTGAAGGATTGTGCTAAACTTTTTCAACATCACAAGTTGTGTTCTTGGGGATTTGGAAACCTTGAGAGTTCAATCCAATTCAGCCATTACTAGGGCAGAGACCTTTTATGGATTAATCGAAATTTCAATCGATTAATCGAAAAAGTCGATATATCGATTTTTCAATATTTATCGATATTTCGATATTCCGAAATTTCGATAGTTACCGATATGTCTATAGTTATCGATATGTCGATAGTTATCGATATTTTGATAGTTTCGATATTTCTAATTTAGGTTTGTCTTATGTTTCTGGACTTCCCATTGGTCAATTTTGGGTTCGACCTGTTTCTTTATTGGAGAAAAAAAGTTGGGGTTTATTATTTTGAGAATTCGATAGTTATCAGAGTATTGATATATCCATACTTCGATAATTATCGATATACTTCGATACTGCGATTATTATCGACAAATATCGATTAATCGAAGTTATCGATAGTTTCGGAATTATGGATATTCGATATCGATTTTTGAATATCGCCCAGCCCTAGTCATTACCAGCAAGTTAAGTTATTTTCGATTTCAAGTACGACGTTGTCAATCGTATACAATATCATTGCTCTACCAACCATCTGTGATCGACGGCCACTATGTGTTGGTGTGCATCAATTTTGTGCTACCGTAAATATTTGGGTCGCCACATCCTGTTCGCGTCCCAGTTCGACATCCGCCAGCAGCAGTGTGAGAGGAACCGTTACCATTTTCACCATCAAGCAGCATCAACCGACTACCAGCAAGGCTTCCTACCGACGAAACAGCAGCTGGGTACGGAGCATCATCTGTCGCTATAAAAGTTGTAAGCAAGTTGAGTACTCGGTGAGTAATTTTTTGCCTTCCTCTCTATGCTGTGTGGAAACGCAGGAGTTTCGATTTCAAATGTTTTAGTTTGGAAATTGTTGTTACTTATATAGTATTTAGAATCAATATACTGTTAATTGTTTTTTTGAGTTTCATTTATTGGAGAGAGGAAGCAATTTCACTTTTTTTCAGAACTTGCGCTCTTTGCCTCCGTATTAAAAAAAGAGTTAGTTTTCTGTCTGGGCATCGACACATATTTAATTACTGGAAGTCACCTATTCCAGGTGTGGTAGAAATTTGCCAATTAGGGAAATTTTATTACAATTATTAAGGAAACGCCACCACTCGGGAAAAATATTAAGGTAATCTAATACGTATGGTTGGTATAGAAAGTTTTGTTTATAAACCAAACGTTTGCATTCTTTTGGTTTTAAGATAAAATATTTTTGAATCAAACTCAAAACAACATCAAATGTACGTAATAGAGCCGCCATCTTGCTGTCATTTGGTAGCGTCACGAGCGCCACCAACGACAAGGTAAATCGCAGATGACCTTGAGAATTGCATTTGAAAGTCAAATTTATTGTTATTTATATTTATTATTTGTACATAATTTTCAAGAGTTTAACACACGAAACATTACCATAAAGTAAGGTACCCCGAAGTGAGAGTAAAAAGAAGTAGAAGGGCTTGAAAATTATGTACAAATAATAAATAAATAAATATTAATAACAATAAATTTGACTTTCAAATGCAATTCTCAAGGTCATCTGCGCTTCCAAATATTTTTGCATTATTATTTTCGTCTTCAGCGCATCAAATTACGTAGAAAATCATAAACCCGTCCTTAAAAGGTTAATGTTTTTTTTTACAATTTTGAGGGACAAATCCTCTCCCAAATCGACTGTTTTGCTACAAATATTAATTTTTCACCTTTTTAGTTTACCAGAAGAAATGTAAAGGCTAAAATAATGGTTTTCATTCCTCCTAATTTTATCAAAAAGTGATAAAATTAGATGGGGGGAGAGGGCATCGTCTAAAAACGGTGATAGGAGAAAATGGAGGTCATATTCGGATTCAGGAGGTTATTTTACATGAGCATCAGCAGGAATGGTATCAGGGCTGGAAAGAAAATTTTTATTGCAGACCAGTAATATAATTAGGAGGAGGAGGTCGAGCATAACTTCACGTGGAGGAGAGAGGGGGGTCTTAGAAAATATTATCTAATTATTTTTTTTACAAGAAACTGTAAAATTACTAGAGAACTGGCTTAAATTATGTAAAAAAAATTGTTTACGTGAGATTAGGAGGAGAGTCCAACCAAATTTCACGTCATCCCACCAGGGGAGAAGGGTGGTAGAAAAATCGCCTCACGTAATTAATGGACCCCAGATACTTATTTTTTGTCGTAATTTTTTTTTACGTAAGGTGTAATTAAAAAATTCCTTCACCGCCTCGGAGACCAACCGAATTGCCAATCTCCGATCCCTCATATGAAATGTGACCGTCAGTCCAACACAAAAATCCACCCAAAGTGGAGCCAAGCTGATAACTGACAGCACCAACCATAAGCCCGGCCGGAAAACGAACAATTATTCTTCCCCAAATGGGGCCTCCAGAATTTTTCTTTACACGCTGGGAAAACGACCTTCCAGCTTTTTTTACTGTACATGCCCAAGATGTTAATCTAGCTGTAATTATTGCGGAAAGCGAGGGTCATAAGTTCCGGAAAAAGATATCGATAAAACGAAAAATAATCTCTGCAAGAAGTGTGCTGTCTAGCGGCAGTTGCTACCAAACGCCAAAAAGTCGCAGCTACTTATCTCAATTATTATCCTTAGGAGGAACATAACCAAGAACGGGCAGCAATACGCTAATTGTCGAACCAAAACAATTAAATGAATTAAATTATAAAATTAAATACCTATTAAACGTTGTTAAAAATATTTCAAGTTGGAAAATAATCGAACGTTGAAAATTTGCTATCTATGATATTCCTATCGCAAGCAATGCTCGATAGCGGTCCCTACAAATTAAACAATACTTTTGTAAATTATTTAAAAATAATATTCGGCAATTCGGAAGCAATACCAGATTTCTAGTCAGCTCAAAACACAGATCGAACATCGTCAAAATTAGGTGTCTCCCTACGAAGTTTTAAAACAAAAAGTAAAAGAACTTACTCAAAGTCGACGAGACACGAAAACACATCTCACACTTACAAAAGTTCATATCGAAGTCCCGGAAATCGTGCCCCGATCAGACCTAAGCAGGGGCGCATTCAGGAACAAAACAAAATCAAAAATTTGTTACAATATTTTCCAAGCAATGGCCATGTGAAGGTGGAAATTTAAGCAAATGCTTTAAGGAGGCCTAACTCTCGATGGTTTGAATTTAGAAAAAAAGAAGAAATGCTGATATATCTGCACACATCTGTAGGGGATAGAGGTCTAAGCATTAGGACTGCTACTCGTCGATTAGAATTGTGGTCTCTCAGAAACTACTTGTTGATGTCAAAAGTCCAGAAATTTGAACTAATTTTTTTTAGGATCTCAAGGTCAATTTTTTTGGCAACTGCTAAGATTCTTGAGCTGGAGAGAGGGATTTGCGTTTTATTCGCATAAATGAGCTTTGGCTGAGTGCCTTGAAACTGGCAGGCTCAGCTGTTCAAAATTATAGACCTCTACTGTAGAACTACTGTTTCTCATTTCCAAATTTCTTTCACGCCATTTGCGATTTACCTTGTCGTTGGTGGCGCTCGTGACGCTACCAAACAACATCAAATGTACGTAATAGAGCCGCCATCTTGCTGTCATTTGGTAGCGTCACGAGCGCCACCAACGACAAGGTAAATCGCAAATGGCGTGAAAGAAATTTGGAAATGAGAAACAGTAGTTCTACAGTAGAGGTCTATAATTTTGAACAGCTGAGCCTGCCAGTTTCAAGGCACTCAGCCAAAGCTCATTTATGCGAATAAAACGCAAATCCCTCTCTCCAGCTCAAGAATCTTAGCAGTTGCCAAAAAAATTGACCTTGAGATCCTAAAAAAAATTAGTTCAAATTTCTGGACTTTTGACATCAACAAGTAGTTTCTGAGAGACCACAATTCTAATCGACGAGTAGCAGTCCTAATGCTTAGACCTCTATCCCCTACAGATGTGTGCAGATATATCAGCATTTCTTCTTTTTTTCTAAATTCAAACCATCGAGAGTTAGGCCTCCTTAAAGCATTTGCTTAAATTTCCACCTTCACATGGCCATTGCTTGGAAAATATTGTAACAAATTTTTGATTTTGTTTTGTTCCTGAATGCGCCCCTGCTTAGGTCTGATCGGGGCACGATTTCCGGGACTTCGATATGAACTTTTGTAAGTGTGAGATGTGTTTTCGTGTCTCGTCGACTTTGAGTAAGTTCTTTTACTTTTTGTTTTAAAACTTCGTAGGGAGACACCTAATTTTGACGATGTTCGATCTGTGTTTTGAGCTGACTAGAAATCTGGTATTGCTTCCGAATTGCCGAATATTATTTTTAAATAATTTACAAAAGTATTGTTTAATTTGTAGGGACCGCTATCGAGCATTGCTTGCGATAGGAATATCATAGATAGCAAATTTTCAACGTTCGATTATTTTCCAACTTGAAATATTTTTAACAACGTTTAATAGGTATTTAATTTTATAATTTAATTCATTTAATTGTTTTGGTTCGACAATTAGCGTATTGCTGCCCGTTCTTGGTTATGTTCCTCCTAAGGATAATAATTGAGATAAGTAGCTGCGACTTTTTGGCGTTTGGTAGCAACTGCCGCTAGACAGCACACTTCTTGCAGAGATTATTTTTCGTTTTATCGATATCTTTTTCCGGAACTTATGACCCTCGCTTTCCGCAATAATTACAGCTAGATTAACATCTTGGGCATGTACAGTAAAAAAAGCTGGAAGGTCGTTTTCCCAGCGTGTAAAGAAAAATTCTGGAGGCCCCATTTGGGGAAGAATAATTGTTCGTTTTCCGGCCGGGCTTATGGTTGGTGCTGTCAGTTATCAGCTTGGCTCCACTTTGGGTGGATTTTTGTGTTGGACTGACGGTCACATTTCATATGAGGGATCGGAGATTGGCAATTCGGTTGGTCTCCGAGGCGGTGAAGGAATTTTTTAATTACACCTTACGTAAAAAAAAATTACGACAAAAAATAAGTATCTGGGGTCCATTAATTACGTGAGGCGATTTTTCTACCACCCTTCTCCCCTGGTGGGATGACGTGAAATTTGGTTGGACTCTCCTCCTAATCTCACGTAAACAATTTTTTTTACATAATTTAAGCCAGTTCTCTAGTAATTTTACAGTTTCTTGTAAAAAAAATAATTAGATAATATTTTCTAAGACCCCCCTCTCTCCTCCACGTGAAGTTATGCTCGACCTCCTCCTCCTAATTATATTACTGGTCTGCAATAAAAATTTTCTTTCCAGCCCTGATACCATTCCTGCTGATGCTCATGTAAAATAACCTCCTGAATCCGAATATGACCTCCATTTTCTCCTATCACCGTTTTTAGACGATGCCCTATCCCCCCATCTAATTTTATCACTTTTTGATAAAATTAGGAGGAATGAAAACCATTATTTTAGCCTTTACATTTCTTCTGGTAAACTAAAAAGGTGAAAAATTAATATTTGTAGCAAAACAGTCGATTTGGGAGAGGATTTGTCCCTCAAAATTGTAAAAAAAAACATTAACCTTTTAAGGACGGGTTTATGATTTTCTACGTAATTTGATGCGCTGAAGACGAAAATAATAATGCAAAAATATTTGGAAGCGCAGATGACCTTGAGAATTGCATTTGAAAGTCAAATTTATTGTTATTAATATTTATTTATTTATTATTTGTACATAATTTTCAAGCCCTTCTACTTCTTTTTACTCTCACTTCGGGGTACCTTACTTTATGGTAATGTTTCGTGTGTTAAACTCTTGAAAATTATGTACAAATAATAAATATAAATAACAATAAATTTGACTTTCAAATGCAATTCTCAAGGTCATCTGGGCTTTCAAAAATTTTGTCGTTATTTTTTTTTGTCTTCAGAGCATCAAATTACGTAGAAAACACCAACAAAAATTTTGTTATATATTAAACTTTCCGTTCCTGACGGGCTGGGACATCATGGAATGTTGCATATGCTACGTTAGAAATAAATTGATTCATGCACAAATTTTGTTCTTAAAAAATGTTTAACTTGACTGTAAATTACCAGTCCTTAAAAGGTGCAAAATAATCGAATTTTCCGTTGTTTTGCTCAATTTTTTCACTTATTTTCCCTATAATCCAGCTTCTAGTCTCCCTAGTTCTCTTCCAAGCATCCCCGATTAATAATAAAAATTTTGGTTTTCTTTCATTATTCGCGATTTACATTAAACGAGACCACAGTGGTGGCTTGATGTGATCTCTAGTTGAAGTTATGAGTGGAAATTCTGGGCTTAAATCCTAAACTCCGCAGAATTTCATAACTCAGCCATTAATACATTAAACGAATGCCACCACGCGCAAAAATATTAAGTTAATCTAATACGTATAGTTGGTATAGAAAGCTCTGTTTAAAACCATACGTTTGCCTTCTTTTGGTATTTTTTTTGTGAATTTTATTATTTCACCGCGGTTTTACGACAAAATAATTCAAAATTAAACTCAAAACTAATATTCCCGGCGCCATTTACGATTTACCTAATCTGTACCCGGCGCTGAAATAGCTTTATTTGGCGTTGTATATGCGTTTATTCACTTTTGATCTCACAAGCATCAGGGCTGCAAGCAAAGCAGAAGTGGCTAGAAAAGAGCTTGCGCCAGCAGGCAAGTGCTGTCCTAATATCCTACATCTGATGAGCAAACGCTAGTTTTTTTGTACATTGTGTGCTCTCTCTCTCGAACTACTACTTTGAAACTACTTTGCAAGTGCATTTTACCATATTTTACCGTGAAGCGGTATACTCTTAATTAAAATAAAATAATTATCATTTTATTAACCTTTTTACTGTAATTTATTAAATTTAAACAAAACCAAACTGTTTTTAATGAATTGAAATAAATAAACATTTATATTAAGTTGAATGACATAAATAAATTCCTTGAAAAGCATGAACAAGTACGATACAAAGCACTGTTTTGTCATTTGAAGAGACTGGACTAAGAAATAAGATATAACCTAAAACGCTCATAAAAAATGCAATAAACCTTAGATAATTAGCAATAGTACATAGCAATCATTAAGCAGAGTTTGTTGTGAGAACTAGCGTTCGCTCATCTGATGAGGATAAGAAATAGCGTGAGGAATTTTTGGGGAATTACTTAACCCGGAAGTGGCATCGAGCCTGTCTGATGATGAGAGAAGAAAAGAAATTTGATTGAATTTTGTGGTGCGGATGTGGGAAGGAGCGGGGTGTATGAAGGATAGAGAGGAGGTGGGATGTAGGTTTTTGGGAAAAAAAACAAAAAAAAACAAGCAAGTGATTTATTGAATGATATAGAAATTATTGCCTTTCTTAGAAACTCCATTCGTCGTTCAGCGAAAAGAAGAGAGAAGTGGTGCTGAATGGGTGAATTGTCAGAAATGTAAAGAACGTTGGGCCAGGAAGGAGAGTAGGTCAGTGAAGCTTTGAGAAAGTAAGCTGTGAAAGTGAGTATTGCACTCATGAATGGAGATTAGTCGGGGCTTGATGCGAAGGCAGGAAAAAAGTACTTTTTTCCCTGAAAAATTCTCGGATAAAGGAGCTTTAAATTTTTGAAAACAGTAGTTATTTAGTAGATTTTGACCACTATTCACTATTCACTATTCTTAATCACTTTGATAGCACTTTGATTATCAACTTTTAGAGGTGTTGGCGATTCTTGCACTTCGCCAATGTCGTGTAACAATTGGCGTAGCCAAACAATTTCCCTCGTTACCTGACTCGCACTTACATATTCACTTTCGGTGCTGGACAGCGTTACGACTTGTTGACGTTGACTTGACCATGTCACTGCACCTTGGTTAATTTTGAAAATATAACCTGAGGTTGATTTTCGCGTATCTACATCACCTGCGAAATCTGAGTGTGAGAAACCGATTACCACGTTCGCGTCATCTATTTTACCATCGTACTCGATGCCGAAATCGTTGGTATTTTTCAAGTAACGTATTATTTGTTTAACTGCGTTGCAATGGGTTTCGTTTGGATTTTCCAAAAATCTACTTGCAACACCCACTGCAAATGCGATGTCCGCTCTTGACACAACAGCGGCGAACATTAAAGACCCGACCGATTCCCGGTATGGAAATTTTACACTGCTTTTGATTGTTAAGTTAAGTTAAGGATCTGCCGGCAGGTTTGCCAATTTCGCGTCGTCTTGTTTAAATCGGCTAATTAATTGATTCACGTAATTCGTCTGGTGAATGAAAATTGTTTTCTTTTCACGATTTCGTATAACTTCGAGACCGACAAAATTTTTCAATTCACTTGTAGTTATTTCGAATTCACTTTTAAGTTTATTTACCACTAAATTTACGATTGCCATGTCTTTGCTCATAATTAACCCATCGTCGACGAATAGTATTAACAAAATTTTCGTCTTGTTAATTTCACCCGTATAAACGCATTTATCGGTTTTGGCTTGAACAAGGCCGAATTGCTTCAGAAAATTATCGAATTTTCTATTCCAACATTTAGGTGATTTGCATACTAAATTGGTGTTGATATTATTTATACCTTCGAGTGGCTCCATAAAAACTTCTTCGTCCAATTCACCATATAAAAAGGCTGTTTTTATATCGAATTGTGTTATTTCTAAGTCATTTTTTGCTGCAATTGATAAGAGAGTTCTTATAGAATCTTATCTCGTGGTAGGCGAAAAAGTTTCTTTGAAATCGATACCCTCCTTTTGTGCGAACCCTTTTGCACATAGGCGTGCCCTGTACCGTTTTCCTCCGTCTGGGTTGTTCTTAATTTTAAAAACCCACCTACATCCTATAACATTTTGTTTTTGATTCCTTTCGATTAATTCCCATATCGAATTTTGTTTTAATGCCCTCAGCTCGTCTTCCACCGCATCTTGCCACTTTTCCGAGTCTTTGCATGACATTGCCTCTTTGTAGGTTTGAGGTTCTTCGACAACAAAGTTTATTTCAAAATCGTCATACCTTTGAGGTGCCGAAATACATTCTCTTGAGCGTAGTTCATATCTTGGTTGCTCTACCATAGATTCTTCTTCGTGTGCTTCAACTTCTTCGATTGCTGGTACTTCTGGTTCCTGAGATATGTCTTCGTGGATTTCGTGGTTTTCTTCTTCATACTCTTCGAGATCGATTTTCGTTGTGTTCTTTCTGTCGATTGGTCCTACCAACTCTTCATTGAAAATCACATCTCGGGAAATTATAATTTTCCTAGTTTCGATGTCGAATAACCGATAATTGGTAGAATTGCCATCATATCCCACTAATAATGTTTTTATACTTTTTGGTTCCAACTTCGTCCGTTTTTGTTTTGTACGCTACACTCCCAAATGTTCTTATGTGCGACAGATTTGTTTTCTTATCTGTCCACAATTCATACGGAGTCGTTTCAGGTGTGTTTGCATTTGGTGTTCTGTTTAATATGTAAACCGCAGCATTAACAGCTTCACCCCAAAATTCCGCTTTTAAGTCTTTTTCGTACAGCATTGATCTTGCACTTTCCACTATTGTTTTCATCTCACGTTCCGCGCGTCCGTTTTGCTCAGGTGTATACGGCGCTGTTTTCTCTATATCGATACCCTGATCGCGTAAAAAGTCTTTAAAATTTCTATTAATAAATTCAGTTCCATTATCGACATGTAATGATTGCACTTGATGCCCGAATTTATTTTTGCACAATTTAACAAATGATTTAAATGATTCTAAAGCGTCACTTTTGTGTTTTAGGAATGATACTACGCGGTAACCCGTCGCTTCGTCTTTGAATAAAAGGAAGTAATTTGAGCCCCCGATGCTAGTTTCGGTAAATGGCCCACACATGTCACTGAATATGTTTTCGCCCGGGTTCACTTTGTGGTTTACCCGACCAAACTTTAATTTATGTTGTTTTGCGTAGATGCAACTTTCACACTTTAAATCATTAATTTTCGTTAAATTTATATCCGTTATTTCGCCCTTGTTAACGATACTTTTTAATCTTTTGAGGTTTATGTAGCCGAGCCTTTTGTGCCACAAATTTAACTTCTCCGCGTCAGTTGCAGCATAATTTGCTTCATAATTTATCATCGTTTTAAATTGTAATAGGTATAAATTATTGGTTTTTCTTTCTGCTGCAGCTGTAAGTTCTTCATTTAAATAAACAAAGGCGAACTTGTTTTCTTTTACAATTTTGTAACCATTTTTAGTTAAGGCTCCTTCAGAAAATAAATTTCGTCGCAGTTCTGGTACATAAAGCACGTTTTTAATTATGCCATCGCACCACTTCTCATTTATTTTCTTCTGTATTTTTATCGTTCCTTTTCCGTGTACCTTGAGAATTTTGTCGTTGCTTAACTTTACGGTGTTCTTCTCGCTGAGTTCTTCATACGTAGAAAAGTTTTCCTTCTTGTACGTCATGTGTGCGGACGCCCCGCTGTCCATCACCCATTCTTCACTTTCTGCTGTTGTTAGGGCTTCAGCGGTTCGATTTTCTTCGTCCGTCACAAATGCTGACAAGTTTCCTTCTTGTTTTGCACTTTCGGTCGTTCGAACTTTCCTCGGTGCCCTGCAATTTCTTGCGAAATGTCCTCTCTTTTGACAATTGAAACACGTAATTGTCGTCTTTGCACTCCGTTTTTCTTTTGTGTGAGCTGTGAATGCATTATCACTTTGCTCCATCGTCGTTTTATTGTTTTATTGTCCACCTCTTTTTCGAAGCACTTGCACTGAACCCGGTTCGCGCACGTTCCATAATCGCGTTACTGGGCAACATAACCTGTTGAAGTTGATTGCAGCGATTTGTAATTTAGACAGGCGTTGCGAAGAAACGAACATATAATACAAACGTTTATTAATTAAAAGAAAATATAAATGTAAATTAAACTATGCTCTAGGCTCTACTAACATTACGTAGATGCACTATCTATCAACTACTCTAAATTTAAAGAAATTCACATGTGGTTGCGACTCTGATGTGTAGACTCGCCCCCAACTCCAGTGGACCAAACAGGTAATGAGCATTTCAATTCAAATTCTTTAACAGTCATCCTAATTAGGAACGCATTCATCAATAATATGAACGAGCACATCATCTTAGTGATTCCTTTCATCATATTTATACTCACATTCATCCTAATCAGGAACGCAATCATCAATAGGATGAACGAGTTCATCAATTAAATGATTGTCTTCATCATATTAATGTCCGCATTCATCGATAAGATGAACGAGTACATCATTTTAATGGTTCCTTTTATTTTCATACTCACATTCATCCTAATTCGGAACGCAATAATCAATAGGATGAAGGAGTACATCAATTGAATTATTATATAATTATATTAAATTATTTTTAATATTTTTAAATAATTTTTGTTAATATAACGAATTTGCGTTTAACAATCGCATTTCGTAAATATAACGACGAACTATTTTTTCTGAGAAGATATGGGTTACATCTACCACATTTTTGACAAGCTACCAAGTAGTAGTCAGGATAAAGGTTACCAGGAATTTTTAATGAAAGAACTATTACATCATATATATATATATACATGCAAGTGTATCGTACTGGACTCCGTACGTTAATAGGACGACAGTTTCTCCGCCTTTAAAAGCAACTGTAGATGTTAAGTAAACGTATATAAATCTATTAGACGATTAGAACTCCTGCAGCAACCGTAGAGGGGAAAGGATTTCTCGTATTTTATGATACAGATAATTGGTATACTGGCATTACGCTTTGGTCTCCATATACCGATACGACGTTATAGACACAATTTGTATAAATTGTATATACATAAAAGTCGTGAAATACTCCAACAGTGTTGCCGTATGTAATTGCTGATAAAACGAGATGGAATAATGGACACAACAGAGATGAAACACATCCGCTAAGTTATCGTATTATTTGTGTAGGTAGACCACTCATGCATCCACTGTTAAAATTATTATGCAATATTTATTAAAGTAAAAATATAAAGTTTTATACTGCAAGTGTATTATAGAAGTATTTATACTTGGCACCTTTATGCCAATTTCGACAAAAAGAAGGGGCGGTACATACATTCTATACCACGACTAATAGTCTAAAAATAATTTTCTCTATATACAATCAGTAGCTGCTTAAAATATGATAAGATCGATCGTCTTTAGAAATCTTTAGAAAAAGTTAAATGGATTGCCAATAAAAGGCCTTCGGGCCTCGTAGACTCGGCGTTCAAGTGGTAATCGGAGTGGTTTTCAATCGAATTTCATAGTACTATAGTTTTATAAAATATTTTTTTCAGCTGATAATAACAAGTTCAGTTCAGTTGCTTGCAAATAACTTGGACACCTAATCAAATTTTAATAATTTGCATGCAATTAAATTTTTTATAAAAACAATAATTTTTTACGCCTTGTCGTAAATACAACAAAAAACTTCAATGTTGTTCACATTCTTTTCACAACTTCAAAAACAATTATGTTACGATACAAATTGATATACTTATAACTTATAAGATTGTACTAATTAAAATTATTATTGTCAGGGCCGTGTGGTAAAATTTTTAAGGGCGAGGCAATGCATTAATGTTTCAAGTGCCGCCTTTTAAAAGTGAAATTTATTAACCAAAATAACAAGTAGTAGATACATCATAGGTACAATATTAAACTCCTATTATAAAAACAAATTTACAGTTTTACTCTTTTTACTTTTTTTGGTAAACTCATGTATTAATTCGGAATAATTTAAATTACATCCTAATTTACAGTGTATTGAAATTTTACGTTTACGCTTAAAATCCTAAGTTAAGGAACAACTAATAATATAACTTTTAGATTTTAAGGTGTGCAATAAAATGTTTATAGAAAACACTGTAACATAATGTAACAATGAAATGTAACATAATTTTATCTTGTTAACTGATACTTTGTGGACGCAAAATAGCCGTTAAGATTTTTTGTTTACTTAACATGCTGTTTTTTAAAGAAGTACGTTAAATTCATTATGTATAATAGCTAAAATACAAATTATTTATTATTAGCCAGGGCCCGTTCTAGGGGGCGGACAACCTGGAAATTTGTCCAGAGCGACAAATGAAATGATCGGAATTTTGGCTATCAGGTAATGTGACAAAATATTAATAAGTTAAATATTCAATTAATCGAAATTTGTAATTATTTTTTGAAGACAATCACCATGCAATTTACATTTCGTATTTATTGTTTTTGCCAAACAGCTGAAAAAATATTTATATAATGGCGGCAAGCTGTCCTTTTGCCCGGTGCGACGCAAAAGCTGGAGCGGTATTATAAGCTTTATAACTGCCTCGAGCTCTAGTTGTGAATTGCTAGGATCCACTAAAATAATTTTAATGGATAATAATATAAATAACATTTTTAATAATTATTAATATTAAAACTGTTCTCAAAGAATGATGATTTAAAACTTCATGTTTATGTTTTTAAACTTCAAGCATAAAATTACTTAAACTTTTCGAAGAGAAAATAAGCCAGTTTCAAGTAAAAATCGATTTATTTGCTCAATTGCTTTCTCTGGAACTCCGAGCTAGTAGCGTCGAAGTATTTATGGTCTGTATCTGATAGCAAATGTTGCGGAGAACCTACTAAAGTTACTTTAAATGTTTATCCAGTTTTAATTTATTTAGTGATTAGGGTTAAGTGAATTAACATATCAATACGACCGTAATTTAATAATTAAAATTAAAAAATTATTTTAAGAACTATAAATCTGTATCGAAATTCTAAAAATCGTTTAATTTTTTGGATTGTTAATAAAAAAAATTATTATTTACTGGATATTGTTATCTTTGAAAGATTGCAAATAATCATCAAACGTATAGTGCAATTGCTAACAAAGCAAAGCTCCCCTCTATATCCCATAAAAGGGGCGTAAATTTTATAGTGCCAGCAAGTCTCTCATATAAGAAATATAAAATTTACAAAATTGTTAACATTGTTTACATTTCTCTAAGGGGCGTCCAACCAGGAGCTGCAAATCAAAAGGGCGGAATTTTGGCTGTTAATGTGACAATATTGATAAGTTAAATACCGAATTAATCAAAATATATTTATTCTTTTTTGTTTTTTGTCCGGGTTGTCATTAAAATTAGAGCGGTATAATAATTGGTAATTGAGGTGGCATCATAGTATAGTTTCATAAAATATATTTTTCAACTGACATTTTAAGTTTTCTTTGCATGCATTAATTTGTTTTTAATTATAATGTTTAATTTATATTTTAGCATTAGCTTAAAGCAAAAATATTAACAGATAATAATATTAAACATTTTTATAAGTTGATCTGTTACTAACCTGAATTCTGAATTATAATATTATAAAAAATGAAATACTTAAAAAAAAACGCCTTATCAAATAATATAAAAAAAAAACTCTAATAATTATCTTTGTTGCTTTCAATGTCTTATAATATTATGTGGGTAGTTAATACGGTGTGATAATAAGAATAATAATCAAGGGTATTAATGTCACGTTGTACTTTTGTTGTAAATATCCTAGATTGCGTTTTTCGCATGCTTTGTAGAATTTTTAATACCAATTTAGTTACGAAATGTTTCTTATGTAGTTTTTACATTTCAAGAATAGCCTTTTCCGCAAGAAAATCTAATAGTTTCCATAATCTAGATCAGAGTTTATCAAATAGTGGTCCGGGTTCGCTGCATTTTTTTCGGGGTCAGCGAACTCAAGACATAAAAAGAAAAAAATAGGCGAATAGGCAAAACTACTTTAACAATAAAGTTCTTCTGAATTTTTAAGATCCTTAAAATCTTAATGGTATACACTCACGTATCAGATTATCTGCAGATGCGGTCTGCAGATTTAATATCTGCGTTTAACGTTTAACGAAACAGAAACAAATCACAAAGAAAGAAAGATGGTGTCATATGGGTTTCAAAATTTTTTTGATGGTTTTCATATCTGGTGTTTTTGAAATGTGCCTAATACTTTTACACTAAGCTGTATTTCTAATAAATTTGATAAAAATACATAAGCGTTTTTTTACATTTCCTAAGCTACATAATATGATGTAGGTAATCTATTTTATCAATTATAAAATAATTTTTGACATATTTCGTTAAAATTTTAGCATTGCTTATATGTTTTAATGGAATAATAAGTGTTAATTTTACATTTTTGATGTTAATAAATTATAAAACCCATGGAGATACAGAAAACGTGCCAACAACAGTATAAAATGCATAAATGCAAATCGACAATTTTGTTCGTCGCCTACTACTAACTAAGAATAGTATAAAGCGCTGTTGCCAAAGTATGGAAAAAATTGGAGGCCTAAGAGACCTACAGACGTGTGGAGGCACAAGCAACCGGCAAACATATTCTCTTATAATCGTTTGAAGCGGTAGCGAACCTAGCGGATTTTTCGTACACTACGCTGTATAAATGTATATGTGTATAGTACCACTTGGACTCCAGAGTAAAATTGGTTACGGTAATCCAGGCGATGCGGAGAACCATAATTTCAATTTTTAATGGGTAAACGTTTTCGACTCCGGTTTCGGAGTCGAAGTAGTAAAATCGGAGTCCAACGAGATACGCTTGTGTACTTTTTGGAGGCGTATTAGTACCATTTGCATCTATATATATATATATACTATATATATTATATTTATAGAAGAATAACAGTATCTCGCCCAAAGCTAGCAATTAATGGAAACAGGATATTGGGTTGACTGGGCAGCAATCAAACAACAATTAACCGCAAGTCAAGTCAACCCAATATCCTGTTTCCATTAATTATTATATTTTTATTACTACAAACATCAGTGAAAAGGACTAATAAATTGTTGAATTACTACATTGCATAGTAAAACGAATTGTTATCATTGTGAATTTACAATTTATATTTAACACTTTTGAGTTGATCGAATCTACAATAAATTGTAAATTGGTAAAATTAATCTGGTTAATTTAAACTTTTGATCTTGGCATGTCATATAAATCCATAAGATGTCTAGTGTTTCTATCTTGTGGGTCATTGTCGCAGCAATACTGTCCTTTTGGACATTTTCCTCTTAAAATATACGACGTGCAAGAGGTATTACAAAATGACAAAAAATACTCATCTTTGCTTGGTGCGCAGTCCAACCACACGCCAGATTCTAGAAAAAAAAAAGAAAAATATTGCTGACCAGTAAAATTGATAAAATAAATTCGTGAATTTGTTAATGCATAACCGCGTATACAAGTGATTCGCATATCAACGTTTAGAGAACTAAGGGGCATTAGCAATCGCTAAAGCTATAGTAATCGAAAGTATTTTAGTATCAGTTTGTAAGAAACAGCGAAAAACAATTTTCAACGAAAAACTGAAAACTGTACAAAATACGGAAATGTTCTATACTAGTCTCTGAGCAAATGCTGCACAGTTTATTGAGAAACAATGCAAATTAGTCGAATAACAATAAAATAATAAAATATTTATGTGCAAAATATAATATGCTTAGCAGTACTTACTTGATTGATGAAAATCTGCAACAGTTAGAGAAATGCAAATTAGTTGAATAACAATAAAATAATAAAATTTTTATGGTCAAAATATAATATGCTTAGCAGTACTTACCTGATTTCCAAAAATCTGCAACAGTTGTATTCACAACATAAAAGAAAATGGCGAATAGACAAATTAGCTTCATGGCTGCTGCTACTGTAGATGGAATTTTAAATTACCTTTATTTATATGGCAGCAGTTGTATGACTTACATGCAAGTAAATAAGAAAGTAATTAAAAGTATAATAAATTATTTAAAAGCGATAAAGCACCTACTATTGTATTTTTAATTATTGACTTCAAATAAATAAAAAAAGTAATCGCTACCTTGCACTACGTAATTATTTATTTTAGAGGTTAGTATTTTATGATTAACATTGACATTGACATTGAAGTAAATAATTATTATTGTAGTATAACCACATTAAAACTAAAATTGTGGGGTTGCAACCAAGAGGAATTATAATAAACTTCTTTAATGGAAAATGTCATGAGCTTCATTTGTCTTTCATAAATAATATTTGGTTATTGTTAATTATATTTTAAATCATTCATCTCTTTACCGTAAAATTCTGCATCATCGTTGTCTAGATTTCCTGTAATTATTTTCATTAGTACTGCTTCTTTTTTTTAATTTTCTATCGATGTGAACTCTCATGTTGGTGACATATTCAAGAGCGTCGAAAACGGCTGGGAGGCTCTTGTGTTTAATTACATAGATTCTGTTGAGTTGCAGGGAGGGCGTCGCCGTCGTTTATAAAAAGTATCTCAAAACCGGTTGGGCGTGTGAAAAATTTTTTAAAACAAAATTTGTCGAAACTTTTATGCTCTACAATTTTAATAATAAATGTTAATATCATTGGAGCTATAGACACCGAGATAATCGCGAAGAAATGATTTTTGTGACCTTTGACCTTGAATAGCTTACGGCGCAGACATGAGATTTTATGAGACTTTTGAGACAACTTTTAGAACACCAAAATGAAGGTGTATACGAGTTTCCAGCTTATTAGCTCTCATTCTGTGATTAAATCTCAGATATGACTGACAATATTTGGTTTTTATACCTTGAAAACGAAATATAATAAGGGTATTCATGTCACTTCGTACTTTTCGTAGTTATCGTACTTTTAAATTTTGTAGACTTATGTGACATGAACACACTCACCGTTCAATGTTTCGTAAATTCTTTCGTACTTGTATTTGTAGAGTATTTTGACGTTTCGAGGTAGATTTTAACTAATTTAATTATTCTACTCATATTTACTGACATTATTTATTGTCAAATATTTTTTGGTTACTAAGTATCGCCAACGTATACTTAAATGTAACGAAACTACGATATCTACATAAAGTACGACTGCGTAGATTTCGTAAGCTAGATCTGTATTAAAAATTCTACAAAATGTACAAAAATCAAGATCTACGACATTTACGACAAAAGTACAACGTGACATGAATCCCCTTATTAAGTAGACTATAATGCTCTAAGGCGTCTAAATCATAATGCCCTCTCATTCGCAATTATATATACAAGTCACCGCAAATTAGAAAATTTAGCAAAATCAAATTCAAAATTTATAAATTTTTTAAATTTTCTCAAATTCAAATGCAGTGTAATATAAAACGTTGTATACATCACTGGCATTACTTGATATTTATGCTCTCGAGCAACTTAAAAACTCTCGAGCCTAGTGGCACTCAACCTTATAAATTGGTTGCCCTCCACATAAACATCGTCATAATGCCCTTGATACATAAATAACTATTGTGTTTATTTGAACCTGAGTTTATTTTATAGTTATAGTCTTTCTACAATTTAATTTAACTATTTTAAGTTTTTTTTTTTAGTTTTAGTTTTTCTTTAGTTAGTTTTTATTTTAGTTTGATAAGTTTTATTCTTAACGTTAAGTTGTCTTTGTGTTGTAATTTAATTACATTTTACGAAGAAAACAAAGTTTTCTAATAATTTAATTGTACAACATTTATGTAGTTTATTATTCTTGTGTTTTTTTACTTATAATTTTATTACATTATTATTTTAATTAAATTTGTTCTTTTAGTTTAATCTTGTTTGTTAAGCATTACACCCAACTTAAAGATATGCATGGAGTCCCTCGTAGCTTTGTCCACTTAAATTCCCATAAAATGATCTGACAAACTGACTGATTCCTTGTTTGTTAGAACCAGTGACGTACTCAAAGCCATTTGATATAAGGTTGTTAGAATAGTATTCACCACGATCAGATCTGACCACGATACACTTATTACCGGTATGCTCATGCGCAGGTAGCTCTATCCTTCTCGCACTATGTGACGTCAGCTTGGAGCCAGAAATGTCAAATTCGAAACATTATGTACTACGTGCTTCAACACGAGCGGTAGCGACATCTATACTGCGGTGACATAAACCGATCCTAGCCGTTGACGTTTAGAAATGAGGTTAGAGTTTCGTGTTTACATTACCGTTTTTTGAATTGACGTCTAAATTACGTAGCGTTAATTGTCTGAGACGCATGACCGTTTTTGTTCCAACCCCCAACCACAACGTGTCTCCAACGTGACGTAATTGCGCAGAACAAACGAGTTTTAAGTTCTTACTGAGCATACCGGTAATAAGTGTATCGTGGTATTCATAGATGATAGAGATAGTATAGATGTTCAACTCCGGGCGAGGGGCGTCATACCACCATCCGTGCGGGGGGGATAGTTTTTACCACCATCCAGGGATGGCGCTGATAGATAAATATCAAAGATATCACTATTTTCCATGAAAAAGCAAATTATTAATTTTGTGAACTAACGTCAAAAGTGAAGTAACATTTAAAATTTAATTTAAAAATACACAACAAGCAAAGTGAACTATGTTTTATTTATATATATAGAATGTGCACCTTCTCTGTGTCATCTTATACGTGTTTTTAAATTAAATTTTTTTATAATCAATTGATACGTGGTTTAGGTAGTGTAACTCGATATTAACCATATCAATATTTTAGAAAACCCAAAAAATGCACTAAACACTTTTCAGAACTAAAATGTTTAAAAGTTAGCACATGTAAAATACACTGTAAGTATTCGCAAACGTTTTCACCATACTATGGCATCATCAGGCGATGAATTGCCCCTAATTCATCGCCTGATGATGCCATAGTATGGTGAAAACGTTTGCGAATACTTACAGTGTATTTTACATGTGCTAACTTTTAAACATTTTAGTTCTGAAAAGTGTTTAGTGCATTTTTTGGGTTTTCTAAAATATTGATATGGTTAAATTTTTTTGTTACTGTTGGAAAATTTTACAAAATATAAAAAATGTATAAATTAGAAATAACTGTGGTAAGTGTTCTTAACAAGAAGTATTTGTCTTCTTTTTATAATTTTTAGTAACATTTAGTATATTCCTTCATAACTTTATAACATAACTTGATTAAAATGATTAAAATTTATTATTGTAATGGTGTTAACAAATAAAAAAAATATGAACAATCAATATTGTATTCTTTTAGTTTTTCTAGTATTATATATGTATATTGTAAATGGTGTTATAAATATTAGTGGAAATTTTCGTGGTTGTAATTATGTAAAAATAATTATTCTAGAAAAATGTTCACTAATATTCAAGAAAAATTTTAAATCTCAAATACATAAGTATGTAATATGCAATGTTTGAATTCCCGCTGATTTTATCGGACGATTAGCAGCGCTATTGGTGACGGTGGTATGAATTATTACTTGGTTCCTAAAATAAGTGGGGAGTTGACCATCTATATTATATTTAGTTTGCTCTTGGCCGATGTAGTAGAATTTATTAATCATTTTGACAGAAAAACTATTTATTCGTCTACTTCTACGAGTTTTTTATTGTTGGTAAAAACACTATATGTTTCGGGTTAGCCCCATTTTCAAGTGTTACTTATATTACAAAAAAGGCTGTTAGCCACTTACATTCTAAAATATTTAGAACCAGTCACGTTCACATTTAAAATTAATATTAAAATATATTCAAATTTGAAACCGAGATTAAGTATTGAAGGTATTAAGTATTTAAGTATTGAAGTATTGAAGATAAGATTTTCCGGGTTGTTCTTCAGCATCTTCTTTATCTCCATGCTTTCTAGACGGTCCATTGTTGGTCCTTTGTCACAAATATGTAGTATTCGTAGATTGTGCTCACCTACATCGTGGTCTTCCTCTATCAGGTGGTCGGCGAAATTTGATTTTCCCCTATTTCGTAGTCTCCAGTGGGCTGTGTGTTCTTTGAACCTTGTTTTGAAGTTGCGTACAGATTGACCTATGTATTTTTTGGTACAGTTGTTGCAGCTTAATTCGTATATGCCGCTTCTTTGGTGTTTTTTTAAGGGATCTTTAAGTTCGGAAAGGCGTTGTCCGATGGATCCTTTGCTTTTATAGGATATTGTGAGGTTTTTTTGTTGTGTCTGAGCTTTCTGCCTACTTTTTCTGAGATGTTGTGGTAGTATGGTAGGGAGAGATAAGTATTGATGTTGGGGTTGATTTTTAGCCCGGTTTCATTGTTGATGGTCTTTTTCTTTTTTATTCTAAACATGAGTGAGTTGATGAATTCTCTGGGGTATCCGTTGTTTACTGCAATTTCCTTTATGGTGTTTAGTTCTACTTGTTGGTCTTTTTCATCTAACGGGGTGTTGACTAGGTGTTGTAGCATTGATCTATATCCGGCTATTTTGTGGGCCCATGGATGGTCAGAGTCAAAGGGGATGGTGGTGTCGGCGTAGGTTGGCTTCCGATAAATGTTGAATTTATGTAGGCTCTGCCACACGTTTATGCTAAGGTTCAGGAAGTTGAGTGTTTTTTCTTTTTCTGTCTCCATTGTGAAGTCAATAGCTTCATCCAGCTTATTGATGTGTTGTAAGAATTTATCTAATTGTCTTCTTGTGCCGCCCCACAAGCATATAATGTCGTCTACGTATCTATACCAGTATAGGATGTATTTTCCATACCATTTTTTATGTTTTTCGTCCAGTAGTTTTTGTTCTAGCTTGTTCATAGATGTCGGCAAACAGGGATGATAGCGAGTTTCCCATGGCAAGTCCTTCTTCTTGCGTGTAGTATTTGTTGTTGTACAAGAAGTAGTTTTGTTTAAGGGTGGTGTCAACTATGTTGTACAATTCCAGTTTTTCCATTGGTCCAAGTTCCTTAGTTTCGTCGATGACTTTTCTGATGTACTTTTTGCATTTTTCGGGAATAAGTTGACTACGTCAAAGGATACTAGCTTTGCGTTGTGTGGTATTTCGACGCTTTTAATTTTTTCAATTAGATCGTTCGAGTTTTTTATGGTGTGTGCAGGTTAAAATTTTAAGCGGTCTTTAAATATAGCTAGAACGTGTTTATCTATTTTCTCGGATGGGGCCCCAATTGTGGAGATGACTGGTCTTATTGGGTGCTCGTCTTTGTGGATTTTTATGCGTGCTGAGATTATTAAGTGTCAACACGTTTTATAGAGCTTCATTAAATTTTAATTGTAAAATCAGAATAAACGGACTTTTATTCAAAATAGTAGAACTAAATTCCACCTAATTACAATAGGTTATGGGCCCCTAATGCGCATGGTGATATTATTTCGGTAAAAGTAAAGAACATCAAAAGGATATTTCTGGATTAAAATAAAACGAAATTTTAATTAAGAACGTGTTGGTGTATCATAAGGAAAAGAATCATAAAGAACAATGACAACTGAAACGAAATATACGCTTGCAAAGTTGAATAATTCAAATTACTTCAATTGGCGATATAGAATAAAAATGTTGTTGATAGAGAAAGGTGTTTGGAGTGCGATCGGATCAGAAAAACAGGATCCAGTGACGATTGTATGGACTGAAAAAGACGAAAAAGCCCATTCGACAATTGCTTTATCAGTTGAAGATGATCAAATTCAACATATAAGAAATTGTACATCAGCAAAAAATTCATGGGACAAACTAAAGGAATTTCATGAAAAATATTCACCAAATAATCGTTTGTTTGTCATGAGACAAATGTGTTGGTGATATTAGCAATTCAGCAATCAAGTGTAGTTGTTGTTTAATTAGTTTCTGTTGCAATACTTTAATACTTGAAAATAAATTCATCTGTTTAAAATCAGAATCTGAATAGGTTATGGGCCCAGTATTGCATTAATAGTATGGAAGGTGCAGAGAAATTGGGTGCTCGTCAATTTGACGGTAGAAATTATGCGGAATGGAGCTACCGATTAGAAATTGTACTAGAAGAGAAAGAATTGTTGGATCACGTGAAGGAAGTGCCAACTGATGAAAGTTTTAAAGACGATGCGTGGATTAAATTAGAACGAAGTGCAAAATCATTGATAATTAAATGTATTCACGATGATCTGCTAGAAATTACTCGTGGATGTAAGAGTGCCAAAGGAATTTGGACAACTTTGAAATCGACGTACAATCGATCAAGTACCTTATAGCGAAGAGAGTGTATTTGAATTTGGAGTTACACAACATGAAAATCGCTAGTGGCGAAAATCTTACTACATTTTTCATACGATTTGAGCGGAAGATTCGGGAACTTAAGGATGCCGATGAGAAAATGGAAGATAGTGATGTGATTCATGGGACAAACTAAAGGAATGCGTCGATTGCAATGGTAGATAAAAAAGCATTTACAATGATGATTATGAGTGTTCCGGACGTAGTTATGGAGGACGAGTGGTTCGTGTTGGATTCCGGAAGTTCGGAACACCATGGTTAAAAATGTAGATTTGTTAAGTGGCACAAATGAGCTTAAATCACCGTTTATTATCTCCGTAGCAAAAGACGGGGAGGATATGAGAGGTGTTATTGGTGGATTAATTTATGCTACTACTATCGTACATGGAAAGAACGTCCGTGTAAATTTGTAAAATGTACTGTATGTACCTGGACTTCGACACAATTTGATTTCCGCTAGAAAACTGACATCAAGAGGTAATCGTGTGATTTTTACTGAAAATGGAAACGCAATTATATTGTGTAACGACACGATCATAGCAACCGCTGTTGAGAAAAATGGTGTCTATTGGGTAAAAATAACAATTTTTAAAGAAGCAATCGCGAATGCAAGTATGACACGAAATGAAACAAATATATGGCACCTTAATTTAGGTCACCTTAATATGCGTGGTGTGTGTAAGCTATTGAAGGAGGGAATGGTGACTGGGTTTGATGGTATAGTATCGGAAGAAATACCTTTTTGTGAACAATGTGCGAAAGCAAAATTGAGTCGACCACCATCTACTAAAACGCGTACACGTGCAAATCGTCCACTGACATTGGTTCAGTCTGACGTTTGTGGACCAATCACGCCGGATAGTATTGGTGGGGAGAAATATTTTATCACTTTTATTGGCGACTTCACGCACATGACGGCACTCTACCTGATGAAAACGAAAGATGAAGCGTTCGAAAGATTTAAAGAGTTTAATGCTATGTCAACCGCTCATTTTGGTACGAAACTTGGTCGGTTGAGATGTGATAACGGTGGTGAATACATAAGTAATGTGTTTAAGTCTTTCTGCAAAACTAATGGCATTATCCTTGAATTTGTTCCTCCATACACTCCAGAACTTAATGGAGTTGCAGAACGCATGAATAGAACGCTTGCTGAGAAAACTTGTGCCATGTTGATAGATGCTAATTTGAATAAAAATTTGTGGGGTGAAGCAGTCAACACAGCAAATTATTTAACAAATCGGAGTCCAACTGCTGCACTTGATGGAAAAACCCCGTACGAAGCGTGGTATGATAGTAAACCTGATATATCCAACTTGAGAATTTTTGGGTGCCGAGCGTTTGCTGTTGTACCGAAAGGAAAAAGACAGAAATTGGATGATCGCTCCAGTGAATACACGTGTAGCGCAACTAATTTGACCCTTCCAAAAGAAGGGTTAATTTTGGCAGCTATTGGGTAGCAGCGGGCGCGAGGTCAGGGGTTGGACTAACTTGTCGAATTCGTGCTACACACTCCTACTTGTCTTTTTATCGGTCTTAATTGCGTGGGCGCCAATTCGACCTCGTCGAATGTGTACAATTGGACAGGGGGGGGGGTGTAAAATAATCAAATAATAAAACAGTTCCTGGTAAAACAATAACTAAAATTTATTATACTTAAAATAATGAGAAGATATTTACAAAGAAAGAAATAATAATTGAACTCTGGTTAAACTATAATTTGATACCGCACTGGGTATGTTATTTACAAATGGAAATGAGGTTATAATATATTACATTACTATTTTACAGCTTATAATAATAATTACAAAGTGCGGGTATTGCATGGTTGATTCGTTCCCAGGGAAACTACTGTTAACTAATCTCATACAACTGGTAACTACTACTGGTAACTTCCACGGGTAACTACTACTGGTAACTACTAGACTACTGGTATCTACTACTGGTAACTACTACTGGCAATCACTGGAAAGCTACTGGTAATTACTACTGGCAACTACTGGAAAATTTGTCTGGTAAAACTGGTCTCGTTATCTGGGAGCTACCGTAAAATTGCACTAGAATCGGAATCCCCCTTGCCTAGTTCGTGTGTGTAAATAATTAAGTTTGGCTGCGTTTCCACTGGTATGAATCTTTCTCTGGAAGGTTAACTGGTAGCTGGATTTGGCGGGAATAGATTTTGTCTCGCCAGGCTAAACAAACTCTTACAGGCTGGATAATGTGAAGCTGTCACGCTAAGCGGCAGCAGCTTCCGGGACAACTGGAGAATGAGTTGTACCGCAAGATAAGTAGCTTTGAATAAATCGACTTGCCAAACTGAATCGAATATTCGTTTTGCCTCACTTGAAGTGCAAACCCACCTTTTGAACGATCGGCAGGCAGACACGTTCTGAAGTATCGCCGAAACGATACTCGGATTCAAATGGAAAATTTACCATCACTCCAGTACATCGGGTGGAAACTTAACTGTGAACATTTTACGGTAGCAACCTCTGCAATATTAGCCAATACTTAGACTAAAGGAAAGCGTAATTTCAAAACGAATCAAAACCATTGTGGAAAGTTATGGTAGGATAGATACTATGGATTATGTTGCTGAAATAGCATCAGCAAGCTAGTCACGTTACTTTAAAATTTCTGCATTCGCGCCATCTAGTTTGAGGTTGGATTTCTAGGGTTTTAATTCATCCGATGACGGTCCTGTTCTGAGGATCCAGAATTTAGTTTGGCGGTTTTAAATTTAAACTACAAGTCGTCTTGGGGGACTATTACCAACCCTACGAGGACTGCTATAAGTAGGTGCCTACCTGTGGCTCGAAACAGAAAACATTGTGAATTGAGCACTAGAAGAAGTCTAACCTCAAACGGCACGCGGGCAGGAATTGTAAGTACATTTTATAATTTGTAAATATATATTTTTTTTACCTGTTATGTTGTAGTAATTTTCAACCAATTACAATAAATAAGTATACCACCAAGTAGCGAGTTTATTGTGGGTTAGAAATATTCGCTGTACCAGCAGCCAGCAAAACTTTTGCAACAGATTATTTGTTTGGAATTGCCCATAATTTTGAGTTTTGAAATATTTTGTAATATATTGTCATGGAACGACGGACCAATAATTGTTTTTTTGTACCGCGGTTATTAGATTTGTTCATAGCCTGCAAATCGGTTTTTATTATTTAAGAACAAAAATAAAGACTTAAAATTGTTACAAATCCACACGCTGTCAACACGATAATTTTGTTTTTATTGCTAATTTATCCGGGTGCGAGTGACTGTAGTTCGACATAAAATCTAAAACAAAGAGTGTTTAATACGTTTGGTTCACCTTGTACATTTTTGAAAAAGATTACCAGAAAAGTTGGAGTGAGAAGATAAGCGTGGAAACACGTGAGGCCGGTGGACGATTTTTGAGCGTTCCACGTTTTTAAGCGGAATTTTTGGTAGCGATTTGCCTGAGTATTACAGGTGAAGTCATCAGAGTGGTTTTTAAGAGTGCCATAAGGTGTGATTGAGAGAAGAATGCGCTAACGCTTCGTTTATTTGCTAAAATTAGAGCAAAGTTAGAATTGATAAGAGGATTAAAAGGACGCGAGTGGTCCGACATTTTGGAATTTGGAAAGTATTAAAAATTTTACCTACCTGTAAAATTTAATGAGTGCCTTTATGGAGAATAAAATTGGATAAAACGTATGAGTTTATTATTTTTACGACAACACCATAAATTTCGCTGGAGCCGAACTTCAATAACAAAACAGAAGGAAAACACCGGTTACAACTTACGAGGATCGAGATAACTACACGGAAGTTAAGAACTACCTGCGTGAACTGAGCGTCACCTATCATCGGTATCAGGTACTTAAAACAATTATAAAATTTAAACACAGTGGAACTATTTTTTTTATTCAATTTTAAAATTTCATTTGATACAAAGACAATATTATTTTTAGTTAATCATTTTTTTGTACAAATTCCTCACATATTCGACACAAAAGTAGTCAATGGTCACTGAACTTAGATTCCTTATTAAAACCGTAAATGTAGTTCAGGGACCACGGACTGCACACCAAAACACTAACGAGTCTAAAAGCGATATTAACCGCTAAATTAATTTATTTTTAAATAAACCTAGCTATCGTTGGTCAATTTCAATTTTATTACCCCACACAATTATTGGTTTGAGACAGAAGCAATCCATGCCCTGGGACGTCTCTGTTCTGAGATTGAGTAAGCTAGTCGGCAAATTTGAAGAAAAGGAGGCTATCGAGATTGATAAAAAAAAATTTTGTTAGTAAAATTTTAAGGGGGCAAAATCTCGGTAGCATTCCACTACAATATTTTAATAAATATTAATTTTAAATTATCTGACTTTCAATTTATTTAATACTAGATGGCCCGACAGACGTCCTGTCCAAATTTCAATAAATACACAATTGCGTCATTCTGAAGAACCGTCTATTACTTAAGTGGAGTACATAACGGACTCCATTATTTACGTAAGGACGATTCTTCTAATTTTTTAGCTCCCCCTTCCCTGTGTAGGTACGTAATATTTTGGCCTCTCCCCCTCATATTACGTATGAATTAATTAAAAACGGTGGGGACTAAAAGGTGGGGGTGAAACGGTCGGGGGCGAAATATCCCGGGGCGAAACGGCGGGGGCGAAACGGTGGGGGCTAAAAGGTCGGGGCAACACGGTCGGGGGCGAAAAGGTACGGGGGCGAAAAATCCCGGGGCGAAAGGCGGGGGCGAAACGGTGGGGGCTAAACGGCGGGGGCGAAACGTCATATAACCAATTAAAATAGGTGAAAACGAATTAAAAATCGATCAAGAGCAGTACATTGAAAATCTTTTGGAACGTTTTGGTATGAAATGTTGCAATTTAGTTTCAACACCAATGGAGCAAAATCTCAAATTGGAAAGAGAATCGGAATGTGAAAATACTAAAAATCCTTATCGCGAATTGATTGGAACTCTTATGTATTTGATGATGGGATGTCGTCTAGACATTTGTTTCGCACTATCTTATTTAAGTCGTTTTCAAGATTGTGCAACAGATACACATTGGTGCCATTTAAAAAGAATTTTGCGATATCTTCGAGGAACGTCAAAATTGGGATTAGTATTTACACGAACCGAAAAACCTATGCTAGAAGGGTTTGTGAAACACCAATTTGAAAATTGGTGTTTTTGAAGGTATCCTCAAGTGAGCAAACGGCGGACATATTTACAAAGCCTTTGGGTAGAATTTTATTCAAGAAGCATCAAGAGGGTTTGGGCATGAATTGAGGAGGCGTGTTGGTGATATTAGCAATTCAGCAATCAAGTGTAGTTGTTGTTTAATTAGTTTGTGTTGCAATACTTTAATTTAAATATGTCATGTCAAATTTAATCTTATGTAAAGCCTCGAGCTATTTGTTCTTGAAAATAAATTCATCTGATTAAAATCAGAATCTGAATAAAATGATTACACAACGAGCCAGTGATGATGGTAACGTAGAGGTACATGTAGGGAAAATGAACGAGCTGTTTCAAAGATTGTTAGCTTTCGATGGAGACATTAAACCAGATTTCATCTTAAGTTCATCATTACTTGGTTCATTTCCAGAAAGATATGATGGGTTAGTAACTGCATTAGAAGCTCGCAGTGAAGAACTAACGGCATCAACAGTTTGTTCAAAATTGATCGCAGAATACAGATGTTGTAAAGAAAAAGAAAATAATGACGAAGTTGCGTTACGAGTCGGTGCTCTGACTAAGAAAAGCGAAATTATCTGTTATTTGTGCAAAGGAACAGGCCATTTCAAAAGGAATTGTGAAAAATACAAGGAATGGTTGAAAAATAAAAGTGAAAATTCACAAAGGGCAAATTTGACAGAATGTAGCGACGATAATGCTGTTACCGAATTTTTATTTGCAACATCAGTAATTGATGATGGATGGATAATAGATTCAGGAGCAACTTGTCACATTGTTGGATCAAGAAACAGTTTTGTCGATTTCAATGAAAAACATCGTGAACAAGTGTGTGTAGCAAATGGTCAGCAAGTTAAAGGAAATGTTTGTGTTAATTTTGTAACCAAATCAGGTGATACAAAAACAGTGAAAATTGTAGATGCGTTGTGTAAGATGCGACTCTCTAATTTGAAATTAGCGCCAACATCTTCCCATCGATGACACGGAAATAGCCATTGATCACCCCACGTTGTATAAAATACCTACAGCACGCCACCTAGTAACCAGTTCTTTCTTCCGATGTACAAAACAAAGTTGTGAACTTAGCTGAAACACAAAAGATGACCGCTCCAAAAACAAGAGACGATCGTAAACCGCAACACAAATAAAACTACAGATATTGGGGTTATGTCAAATCTTTTTATTTCACCTTAATATCAGGGAAAAGTTTAAAGTCTGAAGCAATGATTTTGTAACTAAATGATTCCTAATTCCCCTGTATTTAACTATTCGGTCTTATAACTTAATTCGTTCGGAACTGTGAAATTTTAGTAATTTATGCCAATTTGGCGATACAATAATTGTTATGGAAGTTCTTTGATTTTAGTTGTCTCAAGATTATTTATATCTTGTTTATTATTTTATTAATTTTTATGTTGCTGATGTAAATATTACCAAACCAACCTTTATAAAAGAAACCAACAAATACCTTCAGATGTGACTTAATTAAATCAATACGTAGATCATAATTTAGATTTGAAATTCAAGGTGGGCTACGATGAGTTCGGAATAAAAGCTTTTTGACTCTTGTCCTCATCGCTGGATAGTTTTTTCTTCTAGGTTAGGTCAAAATAAATCAAGTGTGCACGGAAAAGATGTAGTTCTTCTAGTCTGAATGCAATATTTCAAATAGAAACCATGATTACGATCAATTTAAATAATATACGTTCATTTATATGCACTGTAGATGGCATGGGCTTTTAAAATTACCTCAACTTGTGATCATTGAAAATAACGAGAAAATCCAATTTACCCAAGTACATAAAAATAAAATATTGTCGTCTATAAAGTAACCTATCCTGTATATAACAAAAACGCGTGTAATAAATTAACTGTAAGAAAACTTCGTATGTAAAGTAAACCACCCTGTATATAACAAAAACGTACAAATACGAGACCACGTGTTGCTAGCAAAAGAATAACCTAACTTGAAAGTACACTAAACTTCAAAATACGCAAAAATTATGATCACGTGTTTATGTGATTATTTAACCAATCCCCAAATTTAAACTTATATAAACAAAAGTATTTAACATGGTAACCATAACTAGACAATAAAATTTTAGACACGTGTGTCCTGATTTTAAGCACATTTTTCATTTATACGTAACCAAAAATTCATACAAAGATAGTTGAATAAGATTTAACCAAAACCGCAATATAATAAACCATTAAAATTTAAATATAATTAAAATTTACGTTACCTATTTAGAATAAACAGCAAGAGACGTAATACCACTTTTAAAAAACTAAACTGTTCGGTCTCACTTCACTGCTGTTAATGTGTCGATCTGTAAATTTGTAACCGCGACCTGCCGTATCCCCCTTCTAGGTGTCACCACAAACTTAAACTATCCAAACAATATATACCGGACATTTAGAAATATAATGACTCTCTCTAGGCAACCCAACCATCATTAAATTAAAATTGAAATGCCATATTACAGTTGTATGTGCCAAGCATAAAGGGAAATTTAATTTCTGTAAAGAAACTGACTGATAATGGTTACACAGTGATTTTTGATAAACGAGAATGTGAAATAAAGAAAGGCCATATAGAGGTTGCATCAAGAGAAATTACAGGCAACTTGTTTAAACTGAAAACGCCGAATAAAGTTTCCATAGTTAAAAATATTGATCCAAATTCGAAATATGGATTAAATTCAGAATTAAAGGATAATTGTATTCATAGGTGGCACAGTGTACTTGGACATAGAGACATTGAAGTTGTTAAAACATTGGCATCAGGTGAACTTGTGAATGGTGTACAATTCGATCAATGTAATGAAGAGTGCACAAACATTCTAAACTGTGAAGTGTGCCTTCAAGGAAAAATGAGCCGAATGAAATTTCCACAAAAGTCGAAAAATCGTGCAACTAAAGTGCTGGGTTTGATACATTCGGACATTTGTGGACCCATGCAAACAAATACACCACCAGGAAAAAGATATGCGCTTACTTTTATCGACGATTTTTCAAGATATACAGTGATTTATTTAATTGCGAATATTAATTCGTGCAGTTATGTTTGACAATGTTTAAAAGAAAACCAATGGTTATTCGTACGGATAGAGGAGGAGAGTACATGGGTGTGAATTTTGTGCAATATTTAAAGGAAAATGGTATTCAGTATCAAAGAACAGCACCATATACGCCACAACAGAATGGTGTTGCAGAAAGGAAGAATCGTACTCTGGTGGAAATGGCTAGATGCATGATAATAGAAGCCAAGCTTGAATACAAATTCTGGGGCAAAGCAATTACTATGGCAAATTACATACAAAATAGTTTACCAGCAAGAGATATTGAGAAAACGCCATATGAGAATTGGCTAGGTAAAAAGCCTAACTTTGATCGGATCAAACGTTTTGGATCAAAGTGTTACACTCATATACCAGATGAAAGAAGACGAAAACTCGATTCAAAGACAATTCAAACAATTCTTGTTGGATACGATATGGCTTCGAAAGCATACAAGTGTTTTGCACCATCAACAGGAAAAGTCATCGTTAGTCGAGATGTAAAATTCATCCACAAAGATAGCGAATGGAAAATGGATCAACAAGAAAAAGAAGATTTTTCAGCGCGGATGAATGTAATGAAGCAGAACTGAACGATGTATTACTACAAAGAGAAAACACGACACGACAAGATCGATAGTGATTTTGGCCTGACGGATGCAAAATCATCTGATCTTCCAATTAGCATTTCATATGATAAGGGTGGAGGTTCAGAAAAGCTACCCAACAATGAAAATTATCGAAGACTAATTGGCTGCTTACAAAGAGTATGTATACATAGAGGGACAGCCATTAACAAATATTTGTCACAAGTTTTTGTTAATGGCTCTGCTACGCCATCTAGTAGACGGTGTGATCTCTACGTTTTAATTTTTAATTTATGACTGATCCTTTATATACAGGGAGGTATTTTTGCAAAAATAAGTTTTTACATGTTAATTTCCCATGTTCAGCTAACTCATTCAGCACCTTGTATATAGAGGAAAAAAAATTAAAACGTAGAGATAACCCCCTCCACTAGATGGCGTAGCAGAGCCATCAAGAAATACTTGTGACAAGTATTCCCATAAGAGCTGTCCCTCTATATATACATACTCTTTGCTGCTTATTATATGTTTTGGTGAATACTAGACCTGATATATCAGCAAGTGTATCAATATTGGCACAAAAGGTTTCTGAACTCAACGCAAGAGGATTGGATCAAACTGAAACGCTTACTTAAATACTTAAAGGGCACTGCAGATTTCTCGTTGATGCTTGGTGGTGCTGAAAACCAAAATGATCTTATCGGATATGCGGATGCAAATTGGGCCGAAAGCAGAGTCGATAGAAAATCCAATAGTGGATATGTTTTAAAACTATTTGACGGTGTAATAAATTGGAGTTGCAAGAGACAAACATGTGTTTCGCTGTCTTCAACTGAAGCAGAATTTATCGCCTTGTCAGAAGCATGCAAAGAAGTATTATGGGTTCGTCGCATATTAAAAGATTTTAATCAGCAAATGGACAAACCAACTATAATATTCCAGGACAATCAGAGCTGTTTAAGCCTAATTGAGGAGGAGAAATTTTCAGGAAGATCAAAGCATATCGATGTGCGATATTATTTTGTGAAGGACTACGTTGATGAACGAGTGGCCATAATTGACCAGAAGATGGCGCGGCGTACGCTTTTTTGGGATATCCAACTAGCGTTATACCAAAGGTTATATGCTAGTTGGACAGCTATGGTGCCACCACCTAGGCGGTGATTTTGTGCATAAATTGGGTGAGAATCTTGCCATAATTGACCAAAAATGGCGCGGTGTACGCATTTTTGGGATATCCAACTAGCGTATAGCAAGAAAGTTGATTAGGGAGAGGATTTGTCCCCAAAAATTGTAAAAATATCATTAAAAATGTTGAAATTTTCAATTTTTTTTGCTCAATTTTTTCACTTATGTTCTGCATATTCCAGCTTCTAGCTTCCTTGGCTTGATGTGATCGCTAGTTCAAATCCTAGATTCGGCAGAATTTCTTAACTCAGCAACTCAGGTGAACATCAAACTGAGGATCGAAATACTTATAACATTTCTTAACAACTCAATGGAAAAACGGGGTACAATAAGCTTAGAGCTTCAGTGCAAAGTGGGCCTTGAATCCCTACCGCTAGCGATGATGATAATTATAATACATTAAACAAACGCCACCACGCGGAAAAATATTAGGTTAATCTAAGACATATAGTTGGTATAGAAAGTTTTGTTTAAAACCATACGTTTGCCTTCTTTTGGTATTTTTTGTGAATTATCATTTCACCGCAATTTTACGATAAAATAATCCAGACTTAAACTCAAAAATAATAAAAAACGCCATTTACCTAAAAGCCATTTACCTAATCTGCACCCGGCGCTGAAATAGTTTGATTCGGCACTGTATATCCGTCTATTCATTTTTGATCTCACAAGCATCTGGACCGCAAGCAAAGCAAAGCAGAAGTGGCTAGAAAAGAGCACTTGCAGCAGGCAAGTGCTGCACTAATCTCCTACATCTGATGAGAATAAGAAATGGCGTGGGTAATTTTTGGGGAATTATTTAATCCAGAAGTGGCATCGAGCCTGCCTGATGATGAGAAAGGAAAATAAATTTGATTGAATTTTGTGGTGGGGATGTGGGAAGGAGAGGGGTGTATGAAGGATAGATGGGAGGTGGGATGTAGGTTTTTGGAGAAAAAAAACAAAAAAAACAAGCAAATGATTTATTGAATGATATAGAAATTATTGCCTATGTTCAAAACTCCATTCGTCGTTCAGCGAAAAGAAGAGAGAAGTGGAGCTGAATGGGTGAAGTGTGTCAGAAATGTAAAGAACGTTGGGGCAGGAAGAGAGTAGGAGCTAGTCGGGACTTTATGCGAGGGCAGGCACCCACATCGACGAGCACGAATGGATTAACGAAATTCCGTCCGAGCCGTTTCCTTCCGACTCGCCTTTTTTGCCATCTCGAGCCTATTCGTGCCATATACTCGTGGAAACAACCCCGGGCGGGAGGGCACCCCGACAGGGGGCTTGTCCCGGGATTACAATCATCAAATTTACCACACAAAAACACCTATGTGGGCCAAGGAATCCCGCAGCATTTAACCACAGGATTTGCTTCGACTTCCTGAAAGGCAAGAGGTTAACAAGAATCGGACTGAAAAAATACTTAATTTGTTTGGGTAGCATGGAGGTCCTGAGGGTTGGGTCTGGAGGGTTTCTTCCTGGACATCTGGAACTTGAAAGCGGTGAGAGAATGACTAATTAGTCATTCTACAATTAGCTAATTAGCTTAAGATACTTATGGGATTGGTGGAGCTAGGCTGCTCAGTGGCCTTTTGTAACGCGGGAAATCTTCTATGTTGGAGACCAGGGGATTCTCTACGTCTTGGCTTCTTGTGTCGAGTTTCTCAGTAAATTTTTTGATGAAATCGACGAAAAACTTCAGTTTCTGAGTGGAGGTTGCCCCCAAAATGTTCAAAAAAAAAAAAAAATTTGAAAGAAAATTTGAATTTCCAAAATAAAATAGGTAAATAGATATATTTTAAAGTGGGAAAAAAATTGGTTTTTACCGGAAGGGAAACCCTTGAAAATATTTTTTTTAAGGGTGCCTTCAACCCCCCCCCCCCCAAATGAAATCATGGCTACGGGCCTGTGAGTGAACATATCGAAGACCGCTTCAAGTGGTTTCACTTAAGCCATCCCCTGTCTCTTGAATCTCACTTCTTTTTCTTTTACCCTGACTAATTAGTAATCGCGGTAAATGCAAATGAAATGCTAATATTACAGTACCAATGTCATTATATTGAGTAATACAAATAAAGAACTGTTTAAGGGGAGAAAATGAGTCATCTATTAACTGCCGGTGAAAAAGAAAGAGATGAGACAAAAGTACTTTAAATACATCAATCAAACACAAAATTATTTTTAATTAAAACATTTAATAACAGATTTTGCCAATTAATTGTCCAATAGTTATAATTGGTGAGACTAGACATACGGAATTTTACAAATACAAAATAAAAAAAGTATCTCAATACCAAGATATTAAGTTTTAAAATATTACCTGAGGAACATTTTCTTGCAGCTTGCCACTCTCAGCTCCCGAAACAATGAAATAATAGATTCTGCGATGATCAAGCATTAATTATTGTTTCATTAATTACTTGATCAAACGAAAATCCTCGGCATTTGGCCTGCTGAAAATCACTAAAATCGTTAGAAGATACAACCTTCTTCTTTTGCAGATGTTTTCTAACAAATAGGTTTCTCGTCGGTATGAACCCTCAAGTGGGCTTTTAAATAGTATATACGAGTATATTTTTTATCACAAATTTGACATACGAAAGGCTTATCAGCCGTGTGAGTTCTCAAATGAAACTTTAAATCTTCTTTCCGTGTAAATTTTCTGTTACAATCGTAACACATAAAAGGTTTCACTCCCTCGTGGGCTCTTACGTGAGCTATTAAAGCTTGATTACTCGAAACTTTCTGATCACAAATTCCACAAGTATAAAGTTTTTCACCTGTATGACTTCTTAAATGCACTTTTAAATTATATTTTTGTGCACACTTGTGCCCACAAATTTTGCACGTGAAAGGTTTCTTGCCCGAATGAAGTCGTAAGTGAACCTTTAAAACCTGATTTCGCGTAAATTTCTTATCACAAATTTTACATACAAATGGTTTAATGAACGCATGACTTCTTAAATGAACCTTCAGAGATCCCTTTCGGGCAAATCTTTGCTTACAAACTTCACACATAAAAGGTTTTTCACCAGTATGGGTTCTGGAATGAACTATTAAATTACTTTTATTTGAGAATTTTAGTACACAAATTTCACACCCGAAAGGTTTATCGCCCGTATGAGTTCTTAAATGAACTGTTAAATGTGCCTTTCGTGCAAATTTGCGTTTACAAACCTCACACGAAAAATGCCTTTCGCCCGAATGCGTTACTAAGTGAGCTTTCAAGTCACCTTTCCGAGCAAATCTCTTGTGGCAAATGTGACACTCGAAAGGTTTGTTATCGCCTGTGTGAGTTCTTAAATGAACTTTTAAACTATTCACATGTTCATATTTTCGAGGGCAAGTTTGACAAGCAAACAATTTTTTGTACTCGAATACCTCGCATGTGAAGGGTTGGCATACCGGTACTTGGAATTCTTTATCCACTTCAATATCTTCGTTTTTAATGTCGATGGAATGATGTAAGTCTTCCAATTTGATGTCGACTTGTTCCGTTTTAATTTTTAACTCCAAAGTTGAATTACAATTTTGTATGTCGCTTGAAGTATTCACTTGATCCATACTCACAGCAAACAAACTATTGCCAGATTTTTGTACTAAAAATTCTTTTTGATAATACAATAAATAATAAAAATCCATCCTTACATTATGAAATCTTATCAAAACAACACCAAGTTCTTATGTCAAATGTTTTGGTGATTTCTAGTGATTTTTCGAGTTACACAGTGTTGCCATATTAATTTCACACAGCGGCGTAGCAACATATTTTACACTGGGAAGGGAGAAGTAAATATTACTTTTTACCTTAGAAAAATTATATAAAAAGTTATTAGAAAAATTAATTTTTCTTCTACAAAACAATTCGAAATAAACAGATTCTTTGAAAGACATAAAAAAAACTTAGTAAAATTATTTTTATTTGAGTTTAAAAATTCAAACAAAGTGCACCTCTCGCTACCGTCGTGCAGAAACTCTATAACATATATACGATTAATTCAGTAAGCATAGTATGATCTGTTAAGCCTAACCATCGGGGTCACTAACAGAGTTCTTGTAGCTCACTTACCCTGTGGAAGGTCCCCGGATCTGTGGTAGAAAGTACCACTGGATATTTCCAGAAAGTCGCTGGTAGTGCCATTGTAGGGTAGGATTCGACCTGTGCATGGTATACCAGTGTCGTTTGTCAAATCACAGTAATGTTAGGATTACAAGAAGTAATTACTCAACGGGGCCTACTCTAATAGATCTTTTTGGAAAAAATTTGTAATTATTTTACTTTAAAACATTTTACGCTTCCGACGTCCTTATTTTTTTGTTCACGCGATTTTAATGCAATGGTGTTTTCTTTGTCGCCCCACCTTTGTTACGGCACTGACTGAGAATTAGTGTCGTCCCCGCAGCATAGATGACACCACAATCACAGCCAAGATCACGAATGCTGTCAAATTGTTATTGTTAAATAAAATTATTGTTAAATTAGTTGAGAAGAATTGGAAAAATAATGTTAGCAACAAAAATTAAAACCGAAAACATGGAAGATATAAACTTAGCCACTTCCGTTGACATTAAAGATGTTATTGTGATTACTCAGGGAATATCTTCAGATGAAACAAAAAATGGTATCAAAGCGATTAAAATTGAAGAGATTGGCGACATAGATATCAAGCTAGAAGACCTACATCATTCCATTGACATTAAAGAAGATGAGTCAATCAGCCGGTCTCAAATCGATCAAGGTTCCAAAGCGAAAATACGTAAACAGTTTAGTTGTCGGGTATGTAACTTAATTTTTAGCAATAGACTGCTACTTCGAGAGCATGCAAAAATCCATATTGGCCAGAAATCCTTTGAGTGTAACATTTGTGATTATAAATCTTCTCGGAAAAGTACCATGGAGGACCATTTACGTACTCATACCGGGGAGAAACCGTTTGGGTGCAAAATATGCGATTTTAAGTGTTCTCGTAAGCATACTTTGAAGTGTCATTTGGTTACACATTCCGGTGAGAAACCGTTTGAGTGTAACATCTGCGATTTTAAATGTTCTCGTAAGCAAGTTTTGAAAAATCATTTGTTATGTCATACCGGCAAGAAACCGTATCAATGTAACATTTGTGATTTTAAGTGTTTTCAAAAGGGACATCTAAATGGTCATTTGCAAATTCATTCCGGCCGGAAACCTTTCGAGTGTAAGATTTGCGGTTACAAGTGTACCGTAAAACGATATTTGGAACTTCATCAACGAATGCATACTGGCCAGAAGCCGTTTGGGTGTAACATTTGCGATTATAAATGCTTTCGCAAGACACATTTGGAAGATCATTTAAGAACTCATACTGGCGAAAAACCGTTTGTTTGTAGCTTTTGTGGTTATAAGTGTTCTGCCAAACGATATTTGGAAAATCATCTAAAAATCCACACAGGCGAGAAAAGGTACGGTTGCAGTATGTGCGATTATAAGTGTTTTCAGAAAGAACACCTGAAAACTCATTTTCGAGTTCACACCGGCGAGAAACCTTTTGAATGTAATATTTGTGGATATAAATGTTCTCTACGGGGGAATTTTAACAGGCATTTACGGCTTCATACCGGTCAAAAGCCGTTTGAATGTAACATTTGCGGATATAAATGTTCCATAAAAGGATATTTGAAAAGGCATCTACTAACTCATAGCACCGAGAAACCGTTGGAGTGCAACGTATGCAGTTATAAGTGTTCGGTGAAGGAAAATTTGAAACAGCATTTACGAACTCATTCCAACAAGAAAGTGTTTAAGTGTAACATTTGCGATTTTACATGTTTTCGAAAACTACATTTGAAAGATCACATACAAACTCATAATGACAAAACGTTATTGTCTGAAATCCAAAACGGTAATGAAAATTTTCATCAAAAAACCAATCAGACCGATCCTGAAAATCGAGGTGACTTGCTGTATTTTACTTGTAAGAATTAATATTGTTGTTTCAGGTTAGCTCGATTCTTGTTTTTGTCAACCATCTGCATCTCATACAGAGGTGGTAACTGCTTTGGCTGCGTTTATGAAGAAAGTATCTATCTTAAGATGGGATAATCTGTTTACCCCATTTTGTTACCCATAAAAAAGTGTCTGAAGTAAGTGTCAACACTTTTTTGGAAACTTCAAAAACAAAAAAAGATAGCGAATTCCGCTTTTGGCTATTGAGCTTTTTTAAAAAAAACAGGTCCAGGATGTGCCATCCAATTTTCGATATCTCCTATAGTTACCGATTTTCCTATAATGCGCAATTTTATTTTTAACGGAAAAGAGGTGTTTTTCTTGTATTTTAAATCATTACAAATACAGGAAAAATAATTTAAAAAATATTGCGTTTTGGTTTTTCTTTGTTCAAAAAAATTATTATTATTAAATATTTTGTATAATCATTTCACATTTAATACAATTTTTAATATATGAATACTGCGCATTGTAGGATTATATACATTCCCCGACATAGATAAATCGGACTGGGGTTTGTATTTTTGTCTCTCGGAAAAGTTCAATTAAATCATATTTATGGAATAAATTGTAGAAGCAATAGGCACTGACATGTTAAAACTCATTATAAATTTTTATCTTGATAAATATATGAGTTATTGATTAATTGTGATTATTTATTCCAACTTTTAATTGAGACGCAGTCGCTGCTAAACCAGTCATCATATTTCTTGTCAAGAGTCGGTTTTTTGTTTTGTTAGCTCTTCTAAATCAAGTAACGAAAAGTTGTTTAACAACTTCGTTATTACTTTACTTGAGGCTTCTATACAACGTATAGGAAGAAGCCTTATGATTTTATAGGTCAGATAATCTCAAAAATCATATGCGTGTTCACGACAAGGTTAGGCCTTACTCTTGTGATATTTGTGGGAAAACTTCGACAACCAAATCTGGCCACAACAAGCACGTAAAAATACATGAAGCTAAAAAAGCCTAAAAGTTTGTCTTGTAATTAAAATTTTTTTTTTTTTTTTTATATAATTTCAATAAGGCGTTTTTTTTTATATACATAAATGTCGGTAACTATTTAAATAAATACTTTTTTTTTGTTACCTTTTTTTTTATTAGCGTAGGAAGGGGGAAAATCTTCCAAAAGCGCCAGCAGACCGTACTGATGGCAGTGTGAAATTTATACTCACTAAAAACCCCCTCCCTATGGCATGTCCGGGATTCGTTTTCACATTTCTGTTTGTTGTTCTGCCCTTTCGGTACTAAGGACTTCTGCTTGATTTACTTTCTGATTAATTCTTTGTTCCTCTTCCTTCGCACCTAGAATATCTCTGGACAGCGTTATGATCGTTTCCCAGGCCTCCTCGGATGACAACATATACTGGACCATGGTTTCGGGAATCAGGGGTTGCCCCATTTTCGTGACCGCGGCGGTTCTTAGAGTATTTCATTTTTTAACATAAGAATACTGTGTGATCTTCAGTGTATGGGCAGTTGGGGTTGCTTGCTTTTTTGAACCTGAAAAGATATGATTCAAAGCATCCGTGACCCGTTAGAAATTGGGTAAGCTCGTAAGACGTTTCCCCATGGTCACGGCTGTACCAGTCTCTAAGGTCAGGGTTGAGGCGATACGTCCATCTGCCCTTTTTACTTGAGTTCCATCTGATTTGCCACGACTCGAGGGATAGATTTCTCAGTTCTTTTCTGTCCTGATGAGGTTGGTGGAAGGTGGTTTTCCGCTCTTGTGCAAGGAGGTCTGCCGGTATAAGTGATGTTAAAAGGATTGACGCATCCGCTGACGTAGTTCTGTATCCCCTTATTATACGCAGTGCCATCTTCCTTTGAACTTTAATCATAAGAGCCGCGTATTTCTTTAGTTTCAGCCCGTCGGCCCATATGGGTGCCCCGTACAGCATAATCGACTCGGCGACACCGACCACCACTCTCCGCCTTTTTTCCGACAGTCTTCTGATGTTAGGGAGGAGTCTAGATATAGATGTCGCTGCCTTCTCCGCTTTGGCCGATACTGACACTATGTGTCAGTTCTTCTTCATTTTTGACTTCCAAATTTCTATTTTCAGGACCTTTTTTTTGCTTTAAGTTGATTTTTTAATGTTTCGATTTCTGCTGAGTGGTTAATTGCTGCACGAAACATTTTTCTTCTTGTTTTAATGCACGACTTCCTAATTACAGCGATTTCTTTGGTCCACCAGTACACTGCAGGTTTGCAGTTCTTCACTCGTGGGATACAGAAGTTGCGCAGTTCGATGAGGTATTGGTCGAGATCTTTTTCCGTAAAGTGATTTAACGTAATTGGCCAGGTACTCTTGGAATTTATACTCATCGAACTTTTTCCATGCCCATCTGAGTTGGGCTTCGGATGGTTGACCCCCGAAGAGACATTGAATGTCACGTAACGGTGGTCACTATGAAGCACTTCCCACGATGTAACTTGGGTGTTCAAATTGGAGGAAGCTAAAATAGGATCAAGCACCGACGTGTACGTGCCCCGTTCAAACGTGTGTCCTTGTCGTGTGCGGCCATCAGATCGGAGAGTACCCTTCCTCTTCCATCTTCCCTGGGGGACTCACATTCCGGCGATTTTGCATTAAAGTCCCTCCCTACTATGACTTGCCTTTTCCTACATCTGATGTTCAGGAATAACGCTTCAAGATGGTCGGTAGCATCTTCTGACGGCTCATTAGGGGAGAAATACACAGAATAGATGTTAATTCTTCTAGTTCCACCCAAGCGTAGCCGACAACCCGATCAGAGTTCTTAATTGGTAAGTCTGTTAGAATGGCTATGGCAGCTTTACCCTCGGTACTTTGTACCCAGTTATGTTCATTTTTATTTGGTTCACTGATCAGAGCCAGTTGAATATTTCTCGATCTTGCCGTTTGTGTCATCAGATCTTGTACCGTCCTGGAACAGTTTAGGTTTATTTGTAATAGTTGGATTTTATTTCTCCCTCCATTGGGGACATCTGAAACCAATCTTGGCACATTGGACATTTTGGTCTGTTAGAGCAATACGTAATTTGCGTATGCAAATGTTTGCAAAGTTCTTGGAGCTGTTACACCAATCCGCTCTGTGCCCTTCTGACCAGAATCTTTGGCAAAATGCTCGAAAAAATTTTTCCTTCACCTTGCATCCTTTCATCAGACCAATAGTCAATGAGGCCCCCTTTAGAATTTCCGCCGCTTCGGTCTCTACTGAGAGCACCGCCTTGCTGGTTCTGCTGGATAGTTACCCAGCATAGAGTATGAGCCCGGTATTCCTGTTATTTCCTTCAGGGCTTCTTCAACTTCTGCTTGGGTGGTATATTGAGCCATGCCTTGAATTTCGAGCCTAGTTTTGTCTTCTCTTGTTCGAATTCTGTTTTCTGTGATAATCTTGGCTAGTTCTTCTTTTAGACTCTTGGCTTTGCCTTCCGTTTCTAACAACAGTTCTCCGGAGGCTATAGTTATTATCTTACTAATATTAAGATCTAATTTTTTTCCTTTAGATACAGATTTTATTACATCTATCAAGTCTTTGATAGACTAAAAACGTCCTTTTAAGAGGTTGAACTAGGTATCTTGATATGTTTCTTTGACTAGAAGTTTCTTTTCCATGGGATCCGTCCGCCATGGGAGTCGTTGGAGTTATTTCAGGTGTAAGTGATGATGACTTCCTGTTTCTTCTCCTCTTGTTTTAGACCAGCTTAAATTCGTTGGTCTCTGAGCGATTGAGGGCTGATGTGTGTTTCCGGATAGTGCCAGTCGCGTTATTTCTTTTATCTACTTGATTTGAATTGTCTAAAATTTTCTTGAGTGGATTTGGGACTTTGAGTAGCTTTTTGAGACACACCCTCGTCCTCTCTTGTTCTTGTTCAAAATCTTGGGTGCTGATGAATACGTCTTTTGGTGGCTCTCCCACTTCTTTCCTCGGTTCTGAATTTGGGTGTTCTTCGTCCAGATTTTTCAACGTGAGCGTCTCGATTTGAGACTCTTTAGCTTTGACTAATTTATTGTCAAGACTTGATATTCGTGATGATAGTTCTTTAATTATTTCCTTTATAAGGGAGATGTCTTGTAATATTTTCTTTTCTTCGGCACTAGGTTGGACCGAGGTTAAGGCCATCCTGACTTCATGTTTCATTTGAAATACATAGTTCTGTTTTAATGTTTTCTAATTTGTTACCTAATTATGCTCATCTGAACTGAAGGGAAACAGTTAAACTACATTGCATATTAACTGACAAAGTTATACTTTAAACGATATCACTTTGATAATATGTACAGTTTTGATCAGTTTACATAGTTATTGTATGTACAGCTGTGTTCAAAATAATAGCAGTGCTATATCACAAAGACATTAATCCTGATTATTTTTCTTATTTGAATCACTAATCTTGTCTTATTGCATTGCACATGTTAGTTGAAAAGTTGATAATAGCTTATCAAGGGGATTGTAAGCAATATAATTCTAGTATTGGTTGTCACTTTATTACAATTATGCCCGTATTCACCAACTAGTAACACTATTTGTCGAACAAACATAAGATTTTTCAATGTAATAATGTCATTTTATTCGACAAATAGTGCTATTTGTAGTTGGTGAATACGGGCATTATTCAATTTTAATACATTCAAAATAATAGCGGCGGTAACTTGTTCTTTGTATTTGCAGCAAATTTTCAAAAATTTAAGTGGTATTTCAGTGCAAAAGTAAATAATATAATATAATCTACTTTAAACTTTTAATAAGATATTTTATTGATATATTTAGGAAAATAGGGCGCGGAAAACATTGCACACCGAATTCCCAATCTCCGACCCTGCAAACGAATTGTGTCCATCAGTGCAGCACATAAATCCACCCGAGGTGAAACTTTGGTTCATTAAAAACCAAATTCAGAATCCTACACTGATAGCATTAATAATAAGCCAGGCCGGAAAACAAACAATTCCTCTTCTCCTCAAAGGGCCTCCAGAATTTTCCTCTACACGCTGGGAAAACGATCATCCAGCTTTTTTTTTTACTGTAGATGCCCTGTAGATGTTACTCTAGCTGTAGATAGTGCGGAAAGCAAGGGTCATAAGTTCAGGAAAAAAGGTAACAATAAAACGAAAAAATAATCTCTGCAAGAAGTGTGCTGCCAAGCGGCAGTTGCAACCAAACACCAAAAAGTCGCAGCTATTCGTCTCAATTATTATCCTTCGGAGATACATAACTAAGAACAAGCAGCATACGCTAATTGTTGAACCAAAATAAGTAAATAAATTTAATTATAAAATTAAATATTAAACATTGTTAATAATATTTAACGTTGGAAAATTTGCGAGCGAAGATAAAGCTATCGATAGATAACTCGCAATAGGTTGGTTCCATATAAAATAATTTACCGTTGCAAATTATTAAAAATAATATACGGCAATTTGGAGCAAATACGAGATTCCCAGTCAGCACAAAATAACAGATCAAATGAGTAAAAAGAATATAGTCGAAATGCGGTGTCTCCCTACAAAGTTTCAATGCAAAAGTAAAAAAACTACTCAAAAATTAGTCGAGCACACTAAAAACATTCTCACACTTAGAAAAGTTCACACCCAAGTCCCAAAATTGCGCTCTTGCGTTTACAAAACGCAAACTCCCATCCCCCCAAGTCAGACTCTAGGCAGGGGCGTACTCAGCAATTACACAAATTGCAAAAATTTTATTACAAAATATTCTCGAAGAGAACCTCACCCTGATCTTTCTCGCAAGCCTGAAATTCCATTATATTCCATTTTCACAAGGTTTTTGTCGAAATCATGTTGCTCAAATATCTAATTTCGGGTCACTGATATGTCTGATTTTGGAACAAACTGCACTCTTATTGTCGGAATTAGGTGATTTTCGGATGGTTATAATTAGACATAGGATTTTATGCTTTTGCATGTTTTTTAATATTGATATGTCAACAGATTCGTTTTGAAATTTGGACAAATTAGGTAAAAACGAATCCGAAAAACTGCTTGCCAAAATGCATATTTTGCATATTTTCAACATTTGATGCATATTTGAGCAAATAATGCAAATTTGAGCCACTTTTTGTGTTTTTTAAAGAATTTTAATAGAGAAAATAAAAAATTAATATTAAATTTGCCAATTTTGATAATTATTTTATTCAATTTTAAGCAATTTAATTTTTATATATTATTATTATTTATTAGCAGCAATGAATGAATGACTCTTCATTCAATCAAAAAAAAACAAAAATAGGTATATATCGTTTCACAAATAAATTATAGTACACAATATTAGTAACATTATAGGTATGTATGAACAAGTAGAGCTACTAGGTTTTTTTTTTAATAAAAACCTGTGGTAGCCATTAATTACAGGTAATAAAAAAAAAACAAGAAAATAAAATGAGCATACAAAGATAATATCGCAAGTACAGCAAACTATTTAAAAAAATAACAATTCTGAAATGCAACGATATTTATCCAACACAACAAGGAGAAAAACAAAACCGAAAAGAAAAAAAATCCACACAATCGCTAGTCATTTCGAAACACTACCGAAGTCACGTCACGGGGCAATTCCAATACAAATCTCTTCACTCTTGAACAAAATGTATGGTAACCACGATGAGCCAAATCCGTGAAGTCCATTGAGCAACACAAGAAGTTATATACTCCTGGGGCATGAAAAACAAAGCTTCGTTGGCCAATTGACCGGCGCGTCTCTATGCCATAAGACAAACTACGCAGAGCCATTCTGGTATCATAACCATGCGTTAAGAATGAGTGAACGGGTGGCGTGATATCATGAACATGAGAACAATTCGGATCTATTTCAGGCAGCACACCCGTAAGTTTCTCTGCCACATTTATAAAATAATCATTAAAATTATTAGCAATATCAAATTCATTTTGTATTATATTTCCACAAGGCATTTTTATCTCTTTAATAATCGATTTCGATTTACTAAATCCCACAGCTTTTTTAGCCACCTTCCATAGTTCTTTGGTATTATGTGACAACCGCGCTCCGCACCGATAGTAATTATTTTTTGCTCTTCTAGTCAAATTTATTATATGGTTTCTCAGTCTTTTATACACAATATAATCTTCATTGCATCCACCTTTTAAGTACCAAGAGTGAAATTTATCTCTTTCAGATAATAGTTCCAATAATTCAATAGTAATCCAGGGCTTACGTTTTTTACTTAATTTACTCCTAAAAGATTTTATAAACCTACTTTTATCCACCAATGATTTTATTTTTTCAGTTAGGCACTCAAGATTCAAACCGTCAGTCAATTGCTTCCAATTTACCTCCATAGCAAATTATTTCAATTTATTATAATCAATTATTGCCCCAGCTGGTACATTTGACCCCGTTGATGCACGGTGACCACCATCTCTAACTCTAACACTAACATTCAAAATAACAGGAAAATGATCTGTAATTTTACTACCAGAGACTATTGAAATAATGTTACTTTCTTCGATCGAACTTTTAATGTAAAAATGATCTATGCAAGAAGTGGAGCCTTCGCACACTTTAGTAGGAATATCAAAACACGGCCTGAAACCAGCTTCCATAATAGTTGAATCAAAATCACAAGCTTCACGACCATTCGACAATGTATCAATGTTAGTATCACCAGCCACTATCTCAAAATTACCAACCGCGTGGGACTGCAGATAGAAACGAAGAGACTCAATGAATTCATCCGCTCCATAAGCATGGCATCTATAGATTGATGTCAAAGCAATGACTACCACAGAACATTAACCGAATTTAAACCCAAAAAAAAATTTAAACCCATTAACATTTATGACTTCACTGGACTTAAACAGTTGACTCTTAATATATACAACAACACCGTCGGCTCGATTAATATTACTTTCATTGAACAGTAAAGTATATCCGCTCAAACTAAGAGCACCAATATCCAGTGACGTATTTTAAAATTTGGCGCCCTGGGCCCAAAAGATTTGCCGCCCCATAAATGAATTTAAAAAAAACTAAATTAAGTTTTATTTGTTCTCTCAGTGTAGATATAACGTTTATAAAATGCGCCCCAAGCTAAGCGCGAGGAACGGCTTGCGCCGCCCCTCGAAGCCTTCCGCCCCGGGCCATGGCCCTCTTGGCCCTTGGGTAAATACGCCACTGCCAATATCAGTACCAGGACATCTCCATGACTCAGTCAAAACAATAACATCAAAATCATGCTCCATAGCTTCTAGGTAAACTTCCAGATTAACAAAGTTCTTTTCCAAACTTTTTATATTTATTTGCAATAAACTTAAACTTTCATGTGTATTTCTAATATTTACCAGTCTACCTCGGCATTCTTCAAAGCTATCCATGAACTGACTGCGTATTGTTGGAATCTGCATATTCACCTCATCAACATCCATATCAAAAACAAATCCAAAATAAAACTTTTTTATTCCAAATTAAATAGCACTGATTGCAAAAATAATGTTCAATTCAAAAAAGGTCTCGTATACAGCACATTGACAAAATACAAAAATTAAAAAAAATAATTATCAGGCATTCTTGTTCTTCCATATAAGATTTTTACGCTTGTATGATGCAAATTTTACTTTTATTGGCCTTGGCTTGTCAACAATGCCACTACTTTTACCTATACGATGACATCTATCTACGCAAGTCGCAAACAAACAAAAACAGGTGAAACCTGTTTTACCGATCGAGAAAAAAGAAAACGTAAATATCAAACAAATCATAACCAAAAAAATGCAAAATTCTGCAAGTGATGTAATAAATGAACAGGGAACGATTAAAAAAGTCACAATAGAAGAAGTGGCAGAAGGTATTAAAAAAGCTCAACACAACAGCGAATGGATTCAAGTTGTAAAAAATAATAAAAGACGTAAAGAAAAAGCACCAACCGTAACAAAAGGTACAGCATCAAACGAAGGTAGTCCATGCGCTGATTTCGAAGCTGCCGAATCTTACCAATGGTTGTACGTAGGTCGATTAAGCGTGAACACAAACAAAGCAGGTATTGAAAATTACTTAACGAATAAATTTCCAAATAATAAGTTTAAGGTTGAAGAAATACAGAAGCACGAAAAAAACACGAGCATAAATAAATCATTCAAAGTTGGTTTTGATGGACGGGCAAACATTGTCTATAATCCTGAAATATGGCCAACAGGGGTAATTGTAAAGAAATTTCAGTTTTTTCGAGGAGCCACTAGGACCTATCAAAAAAATTAAAACAAAACCACAAAACAACGCAAAGCCAAGCCTGACAACAAACATCAAACAAGTAAGTACACAAAACAAAATAAAACTATTACATCTCAACATTCAATGTCTCTCTAATAAAGTGGCCTCGTTGGAACATGTACTTAGCGAAGAAAACATTGGCGTAGTCTGTATAAACGAACACTGGTTAAATTCGAATAACATAAACTTGTACAACATACCCAATTACAACTTGGTAACATATTACACAAGAACAACACATATACATGGAGGGGTGGCAATATTTGCCCATAATAGCTGGAAATGCACACCTTTGCTGAACATCTCGACTAAATCAATTGATATGGAAGGTGAATTTTCAGCCTGTCATATCAAAGAAATAAACACAATAATATTAACAATGTACCGATCGCCGTCAGGAAACTTAGGCAAGTTTGTGGAACTATTAGAAGATATTTTGTAAGAAATAAGCCAAATGTATAATCCAACAACCAACTTGGTACTAACGGGAGATTTTAATGTCAATTTTAATGATCCATCAAATGAAAATCTAACGATCACAGCACTCATGAAATCATTTAATCTGCAGAAAACGATAAATAAAGCAACGCGAACAGCATCACAAACTTGCATCGACAACATCTTCACCAACATCGACTACATAGCAGCCGATTTAACTGAAATTAATTTATCCGATCATGAAGCACTATACATCGAATGGCAAATAGACAAGCGAAGATCAAAAGAAAACAAAATTAACAAAAGAAAATTCTCTCCAAAGTTACAGGAAAAATTCAGACAAACAGTGGAAGACATGAATTGGGATCCTATCTACAATGAAGCTAATCCGGAAACAAAATTCGAACTATTTAACAAAATCATACAAGAACAGGCTCAGTTGACCTTTCCTGTTAAAACATACAAAGAGCATAATAAAAAAACTAAACTCACAAAAGAACTCCTAGATATGAAGAAGCAAATACAAGCACTCCATAAACACAACAAACACATCCGCACAAACGATAAACGAGAATATAATGAGTTAAGAAAATTATTTAACAAGAAATTAGAAGAAAACAAAAAACAAATAAATATGCAACAAATTTCCCAATCAGATAATAAGCAAAAAACGACATGGATGATCATAAACAAAGAAGTCGGTAAAAAGAAAAGAGATTCTTCCATCGATACAGTAATTACTGCAAACGACTTTGGCACTCATTTCGTAAATGCAACACATGATCTGTATAGAAAAATTCCACAGGTAGACACGAAGCCCGCACAATATTATTTGAATTCGACTAGAGGGAGTTTAAAGAATACAGTGTTTCTAACACCTACAGACGAAATTGAAATAGAAAGCATCATCAAAAAAATGAAGAATACCCCCACATACGATATCTATGGTCTAAACGCTAGGATGGTAAAATTAATAAAAAAAAGAAATATCGGTTGTACTCGCACACATTATCAATGAATGCATAACCAAAGGAATCTTTCCAGAATCACTAAAAAGATCCAAAGTAATTCCGATTTATAAAAAAGGAGAAAAAGAGGATAGAAGCAACTATCGACCTATATCGATACTACCTATATTGTCCAAAATATTCGAAAGAGTACTATATGATAGACTCACAAAATTTCTACACAAACATGAAATTTTTTCGGACAAGCAATTCGGGTATCAACAGGGAAAAAGCACCGTTGATGCGATAATGACTCTCACATCTCATATACACAACATGCTGGAGAAAAAACAAAAATGCCAAACAATATTTTGTGATTTATCAAAAGCATTTGATATGATGGACCACAAAACATTTCTAGAAAAAATCAAACATTATGGAATCAGAGGAAAGGCATATGAAATAATTAAATCCTACCTTCATAACAGAAAGCAAATGGTATGCTGGAATCAGGAGTACAGTGAAGAAAGGCAGATCACCTGTGGAATACCGCAAGGAAGCATCTTGGGTCCTTTCTTCTTTGTTCTATTTATAAATGACCTCCCACTAAACATGGAAGGTGAAATAGTTTTGTACGCTGACGATACCGCGTACACAATGAAAAAAGACGAAACCGTACAAGAAGGGCTACGCAAACTAATGGAATGGTTCTCATCCAACAAATGTTCCAACCGAACAAGAAGAAAGGAGCTCCACAAAATATCTAGGTTTGATCCTGGACACTTTATTAAATTGGAACGACCACATATCCTATCTAATTAAGACATTGGCGAAAGCTATCTATGCGATACAAAGGACAAAAGAAACGACCGGAGAGGAAGCGGCAAAAATCGTATACTTTTCTATGTTTCACGCTAGAATGGTATACGGTCTTCTAATATGGGGCAATGATGCACAAATTAACAAGGTGTTCACCATACAAAAAAGAGCCGTACGAACATTGAAGGGAGTACAGAGCAGAACACACTGCAAGCCTCTATTCCGTTCTCTTAATATAATGACTCTTCCATCAGCATACGTATACGCAAGTGTACTGCAAATAAGATGTGACCAAAAAACGCAACAAAACACCGCCACACATAAATACAACACGCGAAAATGTAATGACATCAGAACCGAAAGATGTCGACTAAAATGTTCCAAAAATAAAAACACAAGAATAAAACTTTACAACAAACTGCCGCCAGAAATAAAAAACCTTACATTTCCGAAATTCAAAAGGAAAATGAAAGATATGTTAGTAGAAAATGCGCTATATAAAGTTGAGGATTTTCTTGAATGAAAAAATGGCGCTCTTGCGTTGAGATGAAAACCGGCATACTAAGCTGATCTCCACCATTTACATCTAAAATAAATTTGTAGAATTTTCTTTTGTTTATTATGGTGTAATAAAGATTATTATTATTATTATTATTATTACCGGGTGCTGAATGAGTTAGCCGAACATAGGAAATTAACATGTAAAAACTTATTTATGCAAATTCCTGCTTCCCTAATTATTTTAGAGAAAAAAAGAAAGACATAAAAATAATGCAGAAATATAAACTACAAATGATAAGACCATTAGATTTCATCTCACTTTTACTTAAAAGGTCAAAAAATGCTTTCGAAATTGTTAAAATTTTCATTTATCGCACTGGCCATGTAAATAAATTCAATTTAATTTATATTTTCCAAAATAATTACCATGGAAACTTTCATGGCAAGTCCGATAAATGAAACTTTTAACAATTTCAAAAGCATTTTTTGGTTTTTTAAGTAAAAGTTAGATGAAATCTAATGCTTTTATCATTCGTAGTTTATATTTCTGCATTATTTTTGTGTCTTTCATTTTTTCTCTAAAATAATTAGGGAAGCAGGAATTTGCATAAATAAGTTTTTACATGTTAATTTCCTATGTTCGGCTAACTCATTCAGCACCCGGTATATCATAAAACGGTTTGAAATTCCAATCAGTTATATTCAACTTCTCAATAATATCTATCACAAGCTTCTCAGTATCTTCATCACTCGCCTCACGAATACCATGAAAAACAATACAGTTTCCACGAATACGATGTTCCAATTCGTCAGCTCTTAAAGCCAGTTCAGCTAGTTGCTTCTTAATATTTTTTAAATAAATAAGAAAATCTTTCTTAAATTGCAAAAATTCTTGTTTTAGGCCTTTAACTGTGCTACTGTCACTTCCAGGTGTAGATATCGCACTTGCCAACTTTTCTTCAAATACATTCATAATTCCATTAAAACTTTCGCTCAACAAATCCAATTTCATCATATCACGTTCAACATCTGCCATATTTACGAATACAATCGTTATCTCTTTACTCACGAAAACTACAATTTCCTAAATTTTGTCTAAAAATGCCGTTAAAGATTATTCTTCCTGATTTTATTCAAATTCACCATAGAAAAAACTTGTACGATTCAAAAAAGACACATCTTGGCTATCAAAACAATTAAATTATGCCGACTTTTAACAATTATATAGCGCTGCTACGAAGACACGACAATCAGCTCACTCACGCATGCTCAATATAAGATAATTTAATAATAATAAGATAATTTTCGCAAGTTTTTAAATAAAAAATTAAATTGTTTAAAATTAAATAAAACAAATACTTTAATTGGCAAAATTTAATAATAATTTTTTATTTTCTTTATTAAAACTTAAAAAAAAACACCAAATGAGACCCAAATATGCATTATTTGCTCAAATATGCATTATTTACTCAAATATGCATTATTTGCTCAAATATGCAAAATTTACCTAACTCCTTCAGATTTATTATTAAAATTATAAAATTTTATAAATCTAGGTGGTACTTATTGAAGATTCAAAGAAACAAATTTGAAAAATTCAAAAATTAGATATTTTTTAGTTTGCATATTTTATCTATTTTATCAATTTTAGTGCATATTTTAAGGAAATTCGGTGCATATTATATGCGCATATTTTCAAGTATTTTGGTGCATATAAATCTGAGCTCTAGTTATAATAAATATATAAATTAAATGAATTTATCAAAGCTTTGTGCTAAATAACTGGATAGATCTCCTTCGAAACAATTAGTAATTCAAGAAAAGTAAAACTGATCAACGTCACTGAATAATTATTAATTATATTGAATAAAATATAACATAAAAAATGTAAAAGGGTCATCTGCCTTACACAAGTTTTCAGTTTTTGAAACCGGGGGGTCTGGGGTGTGGAACACCCTCCAGTACACTTAAACAAAATTTGTCCCACAATCTAGCTTGCTATAGATTTTTCCAAATCTTTTGTAACCTAGATCCAGTAATGCCCAGTGGAATCACAACTTTAAAACTGGAATCGAAATCTGTTTGCTATTTGAATTTGGAATATGTTCGGTAGGGTGTACACCTATTTGTATTTTTTAACACACTTACAGGTGTACTGGAGGGTGTTCCACACCCCCCGATTGTAAAAACTGAAAACTTACATATGTACATGGAACCTACGTCAATTTATGGCGGAAAATTCATCGCGCGACAATTTATCGCGGACAATTCACCGCAATTAAATATTTTTTGTCGAAGCGATGAATTGTCGCACGATGAATTGTTCACGATGAATTGACGTGTGATTCCTGTTATTTTTTGTTGAAATAAACAGCACATTTTTTTAGTTAAATGTATATCTTCGCAATAACTTTGTCAATGTATAATTCATTTAATAAATTTACTTTTTTCGTAATAAAATGTTAAGCTTAATTTCACAAAATTTATTCCATTTTTCAAGGTTTTAATAATAATTTGACCAAAAAGGACGAAACATTACTATCTAGTTTATATCGTACGTACTAAGGCAGTGTGGTGGCACAGTCATGCATGCACACGCATGCAGGACAATGTCACTGCAGGAGCAGTCCATGGCATTACTTGTCCATTAGAAATTAATTTGGAAATCCAGGAACATAAGGATAATGTTTCGGTTAACGACAAAAAGCAAATGCTGAGCGTTGTTAAGGTTTTTGTTGTTAACTGGAACAGATCAGTATGAACTAACTATCCATAAGAACCACACGTACTACGGTCTTATAAATAATTAAATATCAAAGTTTATGTATTATGTTACAATTATATCGTTATTATTGAACATTGTTTTATTAAAATAAAACAAATATAAAGTTAAAGTTTTGGTTCTTTTCCAAACATATAATCAAGGGAACCTCGAGGAACCAAGACACCTAACAGCAGTATAGTTAAAGAGTACTAGAGTGCGTGCCAAATAGAATCGTCAATCATCATAGGCCACACTTCTAAAATATCTCCAACCACTTAAAAGAACCCAATTGGCCCAAACGCTGACGCCCTAAGCCCCGTTTCACAGTCACACGCGCTATGCGCGCTGGCTGTTTTATGCCGAGGGCAAACGCGCGACCCGCACGCCTCGCGTGCCTACGCAAGGCGTGTTGGCATTGTATCTTATGAAGCCTTTCACACTAAACGCGCCAGACTATATGAGGTTGCCAGTTCATTAAAGAACTTCTTGCTGTTGTGTGGTTTTGAGTGATTTCAAGCAAGATGGACCTAATTGATACAGAAACGTTAATAAATGCTGTTCAGGAAAAGAAAAATCTTTGGGACGCTTCGGACGAAACGTACAAAAACCGAGATTGCCGCCAAAAAGCTTGGGAAGAAGTGTGTATAGCTGTTACAGAAAATTTTGAAAGTTTACCCGAGAAGGAAAAAAAATGTTTGACTAAGTATTTTTGTATTTTATTTAAATCGGAATAATGATTGATATGTACAAATTAAAAGGTTATTAAATGGAAGTAACTAATTTAAAAATTTGTGTACATGAGACTGGAAATCTAGGAACTTGCATTACACATAAGTTTCTGATAAATTGATAAATATTAAATAAACAATATTTAACTGTAGGTACTACTGTTTTTAAAAACTAGTCTTATTATATTTGACTGTCTTGCCAAGAAACTTTTCCTTCGTCTGTAAAATAATTAGCGAATATATCTCTTGTTGCATTTGTAGTAAAATTTTGAGAAGTTGATGATCGTGGAATATCTTCAAATCCATTAATAGTTAAAGTATCTTCAAATTTAAAGCCATCTCTTACACGAACAAAATTATGTAAAATGCAGCAAGCTTTAATTATTTTTTTTTGAAAGACGCATGCTTACATTTAATGGTCTATGAAGAATTCTCCATTTGTTGGATAATATTCCAAACGTACATTCAATGAATCTTCTAGCACGAGTTAACCTGTAGTTGAAGATTTTCTTCTTATAGATTAAATTTTTTCGCGAATAAGGGCGTAATAAGTTTTTTGACAATGGAAAAGCCTCATCACCAACGATAACATAAGGGAGATCCGCTTTATTAACGGCACCCGTTAATGGTTTTCCTTCTGGAACATTTAGGGAATTGTTAACTAATTTTTTTCAAAAAGATCCACTTTTAAATACAGTCGAATCAGAAAACTTGCCATATGCTCCAACATCGATAAAAGTGAAACAATAATTGGCATCACAAACTGCCAATAAGAGAATTGAATAGAAATGTTTGTAATTGTAAAACAAAGATCCACTTTTTATTGGTTTAACCACTCTGATGTGCTTGCCATCCACGGCTCCGATACAATTAGGAAAATTTGCACGTTCTTCAAATTCCATAGAAATCTCTTCCCATTTCTCTGCAGATGGTATTTTCATGCATTCGTCCTTGAACAATATCCAAATAGCTGAGCAAACTTCTTCTGCAATACAGCTTATGGTTGAAATACCAAATCGATATGTACGAGCCCTAACAACTATATATTCGGCCACTTCAAAATTTCTATCGAAATAATTTTTCAATATACCTTTACTAATAAAATATATTTAATAAAATAATTATTTGAAATAGAGTCTTTAAAATAATTATTCAGATTATATTATCCTGAAAAAAAATAATGGAGAAAATCAAATTTTTGTTGAAAAAATATTATTTTATTGAACTACATCTGACAATTTAATGTTCGGCCAAAATCATATATAATTCAGATTAAATCTGGTTACCGTTGTCATCAGTAAATAAAACTGCAGTTGGCGCTAATTTAAAGTTTAAACAATCGAGGCTATACCTGTCTTAATTAATTTGTGGAAATTTTCCAACTTTGTATGACCAATTTGCTTCAAAATGGTTCGAGGGGCAGCAACTCCAAAAAAAGTGACAGATTTAATAATCAGTATGTTTAGTCAGGGGAAGAAAATGAGACAAATTGCTCGAGATTTGGAATTATCAAAATCAACAGTTTCCTCCATAATAAAATCATATGGTGAAAACGGTAACACCGAAGTTAAAGGAAAAAGCCCAGGACGTCCGTGTTTAGTTACTAATCGTCAAAGAAGGGAGTTAGTTAAAATCTGCAGAAAAAACAGGAGAGGCACTTTAAGGGAAATAACATCGGAGTGGAACGAAAACACAAAATTATTACTTTCGTGGGAAACTTGTAGAAACTGGATTCACAAAAGTGGTCTCGGTTTTTATAAGGTACAATCATTTCAATATTAAATTAGGTTTACTAACATACACGTAATACAATATTTTAGGCTAAAGAAAAGCCATTGCTGACCAAACGTCAGAAAAAAAACGCCTGGCTTGGTGTAAGGAACGCATGCAATGGACACAGGAGCAGTGGAATTCGGTTATTTTTAGCGACGAGTCTAAATTTAACATATGTGTAGGAGATAATCGGAAAAGAGTGATAAGAACTAAAAATGAAGCGTTCCATAAGGACTGTTTAAAACGAACTGTTAAGTTTGCTTCGGGAGTAATGATTTGGGGCTGCATGTCCGTTAAAGGTGTAGGAAGTATGCAGTTTGTAAATGGAACTATTAACGTACTCAAGTATCAAGATATACTGGAAAATAACTTGCTCCCCAGTATTGAAAAATTTTACCCAGTAGAGTAATTTATTTTCCAGCAAAACGGTGCTTCATGTCATACGGCTAAAACCACCCAAATGATAATGACAGTTATGGATTGGCCTTCCAGCAGTCCTGACTTAAATGTCATTGAAACCCTATGGCATAAAATGAAGCAAAAGCTGAGAAACAATCCACAAAGGACTCATGAAACTTTAAAGGCAAAAGTTCAAGAAGTCTGGGATTCAGTAACAGCAGAAGAGTGTCAGGCTCTTGTAAATTCTATGTCTAAAAGAATTCGGGCAGTAATTTTAGCAAAAGGTGATGTTACGCCATATTAAAATTGGTTATTGTTGTTTAAGATCACGGCTTGTTATTATGGCCGAACATTTATTTGTCAGTTTTAGTTCAAAATAATATTTTTTTTAGAAACCATAAATGTTATTTTACTCCTAACCATCATAAAATAGCCAGAAATGGTGATTTTAAAATATAAGCAAAAAATTGCAGTTATAAAAGTATATTTAGCTAGTAATGGTATACTTGAATAATTATTTCAATAAAAATTATGAAATGGCCGAACATATATAGTTGTTAGGGCTCGTATAATGTAAATCTGTAAACGAATTGCCGCTTGCTAAGTATCTGAAATAAAAAAATAGTGTAGTGCTAGTAAAATACAAAAGTTTAATTTTAGTGGACAAATTACAAAAAAGGTGGAACACAGTTCGGGATGCCTTTATTCGTTGTCGTTCCAAGGGAAAAACATTGAAAAGCGGATCATCGGCAAGAAAACAGCCAAAATACGTCTACTATGAAAACTTACAGTTTTTAGAAAGTACCATGGAAAGTACCATATGTGAGTTTATCTATTAGAATAAAGGCGTTTTTATTTCAAATAACTATTAATTTTAGTACCGAATCAAATTTTACCACAATATCGGGTGAAACTCAACCGGAGGAACAGGAAGAAGAAGTTGAAGTTGAAGATCTTCTAGAGGATGAATCAATGGAAGAAGTTCGCCGTAGTAGAAATTCTTCATTTGAAAGAAAAAAAAAATCCGGTTGAAGAGTGCCTGATAAATTTTTTTAACCGGCCCCAAGAGGCGCCGGACGCGGATAAGTTATTTTTAGATTCTCTGTTGCCATCCATGAAATCACTGAACGAAGGCCAAAAACTTCAATTCAAAATTGAAGTTATGACTCTAATTCGAGACATTAAAAATGGTACAGTTTTTCCCGCTCAGCATGAGACATCTCCGGATTATCTCAACATATATAGTACTTTATAAATAAAAATTGTTTAAAAATATTTGTTTTTACTTACCTCAAAGTTACGCACAATCGTTCTGTTGGACTAATAGATAGTCTTCTTGTATTTTGATATATTAAGTGATCTTTTAATTTCAGATTTAGCTCGTCAAAAGTGGCTATAGACATCGGAAAATAATTAAAAAATTTTCGTGGGCTTTCTCTTAAATCCGAATATAAAGTAACAAAAGCGCCCTTTAATAATCTCTTCTCAATCATTGGATGAACCCATAATCGGTTTGTTTTCTTCTCTGCACTTTGATTGTAATAGTATGCAGCAATGGCAACAACGTTCGAAGTATACTCGTCCGCGTTCATTTTAACACTGATTAGTGTGAAACTGAAACGGGGCTAATGTCACGAACCGTTCTTTAAGTGGTTGGAGATATTTTAGAGGTGTGGGCTATGATTGACGGTTCTATTTCTATTTGGCACGCACTCTAAACAAAATTTTTGTTTAAATTGGTTGTTTACTTTAAAATATCATAAAAATAATATTAGGGGTCTCTAAATCCCAGTGGGCAGGACACATTGCAATAAATAAGTGTGAAATTCCAGGGTTAAGAGAGATTATTTACATTTTTTACTCCTGGAAGTTTTAAGTAACAGCAGTAAATAAATTAAAAGAGGATTACATTTTTTACTCCTGCAAGTTTTATATTATATCTTTTACTCCTGGAAGTTTTAAGTAACAGGAGTAAATAAATTAAAAGAGGTTAATTAATTCAAACTTTCATATTTTGGGGTCAAAAGTCACCAAAAGTCACCCAACCTTTCGTTTTTTTAAAAAATCTTCAAAAATTTATTTATTTTATTTGCTTATTTTTTATTATAATACGGCGTATTTTAATGCCTAGATATAATAAAAAATAATATAAAATAAAAAACTATATTTCTCCCTGGTCCGCTCCCGATTGGAGTACGCCTGTAGTGTCTGGTCGCCGCACTATCAAGTCCAAATCAATCAACTAGAACGTGTACAACACAAATTTTTCAAATATCTTCACTACAAGTTAAGACTTGCCAAAGAAGACTTCTCTGATGAGACCTACCTGAAGATCTGTAATTCAAGTTCACTGGAGTTAAGACGAACCGTTTTTGATCTCTGCTTTATTCATGGTCTTTTCAGCGGACGAATTAACTGCAACACCCTGCCTAAACTTTTTCTATTCAAGGAATCATGCCGGTTTACCAGGTCAATGTGGATTTTCGAAGAAAGACACCATCCAACGAATTATGGCAGGCACGCTCCCGTGGCTAGGATGACCAGATTAGCAAATCATGCAAATAGTGATCCAATGTTTGATCTGTTTATCCTCTCACTAGCAATCTTCAAAAAGCGCCTATGGAGCATTGATCTCAATATCAATTAATTTTTGTTTATGTATTGTCATGGAACGACGGACCAATAATTGTTTTTTTTGTACCGCGGTTATTAGATTTGTTCATAGCCTGCAAATCGGTTTTTATTATTTAAGAACAAAAATAAAGACTTAAAATTGTTACAAATCCACACGCTGTCAACACGATAATTTTGTTTTTTATTGCTAATTTATCCGGGTGCGAGTGACTGTAGTTCGACATAAAATCTAAAACAAAGAGTGTTCAATACGTTTGGTTCACCTTGTACATTTTTGAAAAAGATTACCAGAAAAGTTGGAGTGAGGAGATAAGCGTGGAAACACGTGAGGCCGGTGGACGATTTTTGAGCGTTCCACGTTTTTAAGCGTAATTTTTGGTAGCGATTTGCCTGAGTATTACAGGTGAAGTCATCAGAGTGGTTTTTAAGAGTGCCATAAGGTGTGATTGAGAGAAGAATGCGCTAACGCTTCGTTTATTTGCTAAAATTAGAGCAAAGTTAGAATTGATAAGAGGATTAAAAGGACGCGAGTGGTCCGACATTCTGGAATTTGGAAAGTATTAAAAATTTTACCTACCTGTAAAATTGAATGAGTGCCTTTATGGAGAATAAAATTGGATAAAACGTATGAGTTTATTATTTTTACGACAACACCACAAATTTCGCTGGAGCCAAACTTCAATAACAAAGCAGAAGGAAAACACCGGTTACAACTTACGAGGATCGAGATAACTACACGGAAGTTAAGAACTACCTGCGTGAACTGAGCGTCACCTATCATCGGTATCAGGTACTTAAAACAATTATAAAATTTAAACACAGTGGAACTATTTTTTTTATTCAATTTTAAAAATTTCATTTGATACAAAGACAATATTATTTTTAGTTAATCATTTTTTTGTACAAATTCCTCACATATTCGACACAAAAGTAGTCAATGGTCACTGAACTTAGATTCCTTATTAAAACCGTAAATGTAGTTCAGGGACCACGGACTACACACCAAAACACTAACGAGTCAAAAAGCGATATTAACCGCTAAATTAATTTGTTTTTAAATAAACCTAGCTATCGTTGGTCAATTTCAATTTTATTACCCCACACAATTATTGGTTTGAGACAGAAGCAATCCATGCCCTGGGACGTCTCTGTTCTGAGATTGAGTAAGCTAGTCGGCAAATTTGAAGAAAAGGAGGCTATCGAGATTGATAAAAAAATTTTTTGTTAGTAAAATTTTAGGGGGGCAAAATCTCGGTAGCATTCCACTACAGTATACAATTTTTTCTTTTTTTATGTATGAGCTCGGATTTATAAGCACTTATAATTCCAAAATAAGCGCTTTAAAAAGTTTCAAAAAACAGAAAAAAGTCATATAAAATTGAAAAAAAGCACTAAAAATCAAACATCAAAATTCAATTTTTATTAAATACTAATTATATATAGACATTCGCTTCATAATAATTATAAAAAATTAATTTTCATATTATATTTTTCCAAAATTTTCAGTTGTGGTCTGTCGTTAATACATGATTATAAATCCAAAAAAAAATTTTTTAATAAATAATTTTTACCGATTCCTCTAAAAGCAAAATTTTTTTTCAAATTATTCAAAAAAGTTAGCTTTGATATAACTTAATTTTCAAAATTTGTTTCAAAATATACAGTGACTTTTTTCTCATATAAAAATCGATTTTATAGCAAAATGTTTCAGGCATTTTTTGTTGAAAATTTCATTCCCTTCATTTTTGTTTCTATACATATTTCAATTTTGTTGAACGTTTTCTGAGTAACAGCTACTTTCAAAACACTCTGTAAAGAAATTAAATAAAATTAACATTGCTCTTATGGGAGTTTTATTAAAATAAAGGGAATTTAATTTTTAATAAAAAATGTATGAAACATTTTGCTGTAAAATAGATTTTTATATGAGAAAAAAGTCTTGGAAAGGTACGCTTTACATTGTTAACAGAGAAGTGTATTTATTAATAATTTCTGGTAGTTCTGGAGTAACTGTAGATTAGCATTGAGCCATGTTCCTCACACTGGTTCGGAAGGAATAGGTGTATCTGGAAAATTTTCTTTAAAAGCTTTCTGAAATTTTCAAATTTCTAAATTTCTTACAAGAAATTATTCAAAGTCCCAAAAAAACATTTAAAAAAAGCTCAAATAAGCACTAACGTGCGTTTTAAGTAAAATTTTGAAAAAAAGCGAAAAAAGCACTGTCAACATTAGCTCAAAACACTGCAATTTTTAAGAAACGTCAAGATCCAAAAGGAATATCTTCTGGTTATAATTTAGAGCAATAAGCGAAAAGCTTAGAATCCGAGCTCTAATTATTATGTATATATTTTGCAAACAGGTTAACCGTAAATAAATAAATAAATAAAAAATAAACAATTTATTCAAAGAGCTACAAATTAATATTATACAAAACTAACACTTCCTAGCGATATTTCATTTCCAGTAAAAGCTTTATTTCACTGTTGTCTGGAATTGAACTTTGAGATGGAATACTATTAATAATATAAAATTAAATATTGGGCTTAGTGGACTAAAATCAAACTCAATTTTTACGAAGTCGACGTTTAATATTTAATTTTATATTATCAAAGTTGGGACGAGAATTTTATTATTATATTTACTATTAATAGGTTGCATGTGATCTACGTACGATTCCATGGCCCGAATCACGCTGGGTCTAATAGGAAATATACTATTTATAATCAAATTCCACCTAGACGGAAGCTAACAATATTAAATTCGTCCAATGTATTATTTAGACTATACGTCTTTAAAATTAATCTGTATAGGGGAACGTGTGGCAGAACAGTGGGGTACAGCAGAACTGTACAGTGATCAGAACAGTCGTTGTAGAATTACAGTGTTTCTCCTTTGATAATAAAAATACCTCACTGAAATCTCTATAATCTTACAACTTTCTGAATATTTCAAAACAAGGTAAGATATATTTCATATTACTTTTCGTTATTCCAATTTAGTCTACCGGATTAAGCGTGTTTAAAGTGCCTTTTCCAGTGGTAGCATATTTTGGAGAAGTTCCATAGCTGGCGCGGATCTGGTGTAGTTTGGTTTATCAACACTTGGGGCAGAACGGGGTCCTACCCGTTACGCCCCGACCATACCTTTATATATCTAAACAAGTTATACAAAGTACAAAAAATATAAAATAGTTTAATCAGTCTTGTGTTGTCAGTTCATGTATACACTCAATTTAATTAGGTTGTCTCTCGCCGGTCCATTAACCACCCAATCGGGATTCCTTGACATGTTAATAATAGCATCTCCCCTCATGGTGGAGATCAATTTAAGTTGAGACTCCGTTCCTAACATCAACCCTTTCACTAGAGTTCTAGTTTCCTCAGACTTTTCATCTTTATAATTCCTGCACCGACACTTTATTACTCCATTGTCAATAACACAATTAATGGTTCCCCTTGGTAGTCTCAGTTCACAGATTTTGTTTTTAATAGCTTTGGAGGAGGCTGTAGTACTTGTTGCATATACTGAAGAGGAAGGGGTGTGAAAGTCTGGTGGAGTCATCGGTCTAGTCTGGGATTGATTCAGTAGAGATCTCATTTCTGTGGTTATCTTTTGAAGAGCATCAACAGATTTGTTGACTTCCTGCTGAGAGGCTGTAACTAATGATAAGTTCGTGGTTACGATTGCGCTTGTATCTTTGAGCTTTGTTTGGAACCCTGAACATGTAGTAGAAAGAGATGATATCAGGGATCCCAACACTAGCAGAGCATTGGCGTTGTGCTCTGCCGCTGCCCCTATCAGAATCAACTGGACTCTTTCGTCTTCTCGCACAATATCAGAGATAGATGAACTCGAGGAGCTAAGTAATTTGGCTAACTGACCTAGGAACGTTTCAGCAACAGAGTCAGAGATATGCTGCTTGTGAGTGTTATAATATAAGAGGGAGGTGCTGTCATAATTAGTCTTTTTCTTGTACTCTGTTGCCAAAAATAATATTACGTCTCCAAGGTTCTTCACATTCATCGGCGTGGCGCAAAATCGAGATAGACGAGTAGTTAATGAGTGGGAGGATGAGAAGGGTGATGTTATAAAACGGTGTCTGGAAAAGGAAATGTTGGTGGTTTGTATTTGCCTATTAATTTTTTATTATTGATTTTTTATTTATATATATTATTTATTTATTTATTTATTTATATATTGTCAAATTATTTAAAGGTACAATAAGGATTTGATTCAGGTTGGATACAAGTACTGCAATATTAGGCTTAAACTAACTGCGTATGAGGCTACGATAGACAAAAGTCATTATAATTCAGGTTTAATAAACACTTTAGACATAAAATGCGAACCTACGATCTGGTGAAATGGTGCAATATAGGTGATGGATCAATTTCTTTTGTATTTAAGTGTAAATAATAATATTGCGTGGCATAATTATACCGATTTGATGGAACCATAAAATTGAGAGCTAAAACAAATATAAGATAATTGTAAATGCGTAATTTTAAGAGATTTATGTAGAACTTACGTCAGATGAACTTTGTGAATGACGATTTCTTGTTTTTGTGAGATGTAGTGCTTCGGTGATGGAAACTTTGGACGAGAATGCAGATAAACTTCCTAGTGGTTATCGTAACGCCCGAACAGTGAAAAATACATGTAAGAGATGCTAAAAAGGTCCTAGAGAAGGAATAATACAACGTGGTCACCTAAAAGGAAAAATTTATTAGGAATATTTGAAATGATAGAAAAAGACAAGGAGCTGTCAGATTGTCAAAGTGGAAAATTTGAGATTATTTTACTAATAAAACTACCACCATTAATAATATGCCAAAAACTGGCCAAAATGCTCAAAAATTAGGAGAGCGTGGCGGAACACGTCCGCTCTCGGTCTCCGCATCGGCAAAACGCCGCTTCCTTTCCAAAAATTGTTGCCTACTCAAAATATTTCGCGCGTTAATATAAACTTTAAAATTATTTATAAATCACAACAAAATAACAAAACAAAAAAAAATCTTTGCAATTAACTCAAAATAATCAAAAATTGATATTTGAAACACCACAGTATACTGTATCAAATAAAAATGAAATTGAGGTTTAGAATATAGGAAATATAATTTTTGTAAATATTTTTTTATTTCAAGAAAATCAAAATCATACATACAAATAAAAAGAAATAAAAATTTAGTAATTCTTCCATTTCGAATTTTCACAAAGCTTCCAGATCTGCTTCATTGCTACTCGATATTAAATCTTCTATGGACTTCTGTATATCATAATTTACCACATCCATTGAAAAACACACATATTTAAAAAAAATAACTGCTTCATGTTCATTAAACAACTTATTCATATAGCTCTGAAATGCATAAAGAAGATTTAAAAGTTCTTCATAATATTCCAAAGAATCTGTATCCATTTGATCCAAATGAAGGGAACGATATATCTTAAAAAATTCTTTCGTGTGTAAGATGCGACTTTCTAATTTGAAATTAGCGCCAACATCTTCCCATCGATGACACGGAAATAGCCATTGATCACCCCACGTTGTATAAAATACCCACAGCACGCCACCTAGTAACCAGTTCTTTCTTCCGATGTACAAAACAAAGTTGTGAACTCAGCTGAAACACAAACAGATGACCGCTCCAAAAACAAGAGACGATCGTAAACCGCAACACAAATTACACTACAGATATTGGGGTTATGTCAAATCTTTTTATTTCACCTTAAAATCAGGGAAAAGTTTAAAGTCTGAAGCAATGGTTTTGTAACTAAATGATTCCTAATTCCCCTGTATTTAACTAGTCGGTCTTATAATTTAATTCGTTCGGAACTGTGAAATTTTAGTAATTTATGCCATTTTGGCGACACAATAATTGTTATGGAGGTTCTTTGATTTTAGTTGTCTCAAGATTATTTATATCTTGTTTATTATTATATTAATTTTTATGTTGCTGATGTAAATATTACCAAACCAACCTTTATAAAAGAAACCAACAAATACCTTCAGATGTGACTTAATTAAATCAATACGTAGATCATAATTTAGATTTGAAATTCAAGGAGGGCTACGATGAGTTCGGAATAAAAGCTTTTTGGCTCTTGTCCTCACGGCTGGACAGTTTTTTCTAGATTAGGACAATTTAAATCAAGTGTGCACGGAAAAGGTGTAGTTCTTCTAGTCTGAATGCAATATTTCAAATAGAAACCATGATTACGATCAATTTAAATAATATACGTTCATTTATATGCACTGTAGATGGCATGGGCTTTTAAAATTACCTCAACTTGTGATCATTGAAAATAACGAGAAAATCCAATTTACCCAAGTACATAAAAATAAAATATTGTCGTCTATAAAGTAACCTATCCTGTATATAACAAAAACGCGTGTAATAAATTAACTGTAAGAAAACTTCGTATGCAAAGTAAACCACCCTGTATATAACAACCAAAACATACAAATACGAGACCACGTGTTGCTAGCAAAAGAATAACCTAACTTGAAAGTACACTAAACTTCAAAATACGCAAAAATTAATCTCACGTGTTTATGTGATTATTTAACCAATCCCCAAATTTAAACTTATATAAACAAAAGTATTTAACATGGTAACCATTAACTAGACAATAAAATTTTAGACACGTGTGTCCTGATTTTAAGCACATTTTTCATTTATATGTAACCAAAAATTCATACGAAAATAGTTGAATAAGATTTAACCAAAACCGCAATATAATAAACCATTAAAATTTAAATATAATTAAAATTTACGTTACCTATTTAGAATAAACAGCAAGATTTTAAATGTAACCAAAAATTCATACGAAAATAGTTGAATAAAATTTAACCAAAACCGCAATATAATAAACCATTAAAATTTAAATATAATTAAAATTTACGTTACCTATTTAGAATAAACAGCAAGATTTTAAAATCAACTAAACCGTTCGGTCTCACTTCACTGCTGTTAATGTGTCGATCTGTAAATTTTTAACCGCGACCTGCCGTATCCCCCTTCTAGGTGTCACCACAAACTTAAACTATCCAAACAATATATCAAATATGTTGTTCAATTTTATAAATATTTCTACTTGAGTTCTTCCTTAATAGTTAAACTGCTCTACGGATTAACTACTTGTTTGGAATTGTTCCATTTATTTGTGCTTAGATGTTTTTTGAGCGTTAATCTGTATTTGCGCTCACATCTTTCTTGCGCAGGCTTTGTGCGCCTCCGCGCTTTCTCAAGTCAGTATGCTATGAAAACTCAGCGAACTCAATCGTTCGAGGGCTGCTCAAACCTAGCTAATAAATAAATATTTTTCTATGTGTAACAAGGTCTTTTATTTGTTAGTAAAAAATCTCAAGCAAATACAGTCCACTCATCTTCAGAACTAACGAACCAGCAGATCCTAACAATAGGATCTTACACTACTTAACGGATTATTTCCGGATTACAGCTTAGCGGTTTACCTTCCGGGTTAACTTTATGGTATGTTTTACAATTGCCTATAAGTCTATACATGTCTGAAGATTTTGATGCAATTTATAAGCATAATTTATCCGATTATTCGTTGATACGCTGATCCGTAGATCCGATTAGCAGTTGATCCAATAATCCGATTAGCTGTTGATCTGATAGGATTATCCGATTATAGCTTTAGACCACTATAAAGGGCGAAAAGATATCTATTTTGCATAAAATCTTATTAAGAGTACATCAAATTTAGTATAACGCGACAGACATGGCAGAAACAAATATCGAATCGGAAGTTTGCAGTATATGCTTGTGTAATCTTGATGCAGGTCAAGAAGTTGGTTCTCTTGACAGTAGTTGTAAACATAAATTTTGCAACAGTTGTATTGAAAACTGGGCAAAATCCAAACAAGCGGAGCTGATTAACCCTACATGTCCCTACGATAGACAACCGTTTTATTGTATTGCCGTTAAGAAATCATTGAACGGGGAGTTTTTAAAAACCATTTATGTAGGAGTGGTTAGATTAGAAACAAGCTTCAACATTAATGAGACTAATAGTTTGCGTACGGAGGCAGTAACTTATGAAAACGACCGACTTCTTTACAACGAAACTAGAATGAAAATTTGCATGAATTTTAGAAGACACTTGGAAGGGCGCCTTAAGGACAGCAATAATATCACGGTATTTTTAGATGAAAATGGCAACGTCTTAAGTAAAAAACAGACAATCAGAACGTTGAGAACTTTGACGGTCCAACGCATAAACGCTTATAAGGCTGTACGTGACTCAGCAGTGTGAATAACTAATCAAACTTTTAATGCACTCTAGAATCTCGATAAAGATTCAATTCAATAAAAAAATGATAATTTATTACAGAAATTAAAATTATTAATATTAATATAATTAATTAAACATTACTTAAAGCTGGTTTACACTAATATGAGATTTCTCATGTGACCTTATCGTATGTAAAATCCTATCTAAAATCGTAATCAATGCGCATTGCATTTTTATGTTTTTATGCTACTAAATACCAAAAACTGTATAGTGTGATTGCAATCACACACTTAATCTTTATGTAATTTCGGGTAATTTATTGTAATTATTGTAATCATATTTATGTATTCCTCGATAATATTACGTAAGCGCTGATAATCTGTAATTCCTAATGTAATCAGTATAATCTGTGATTACCATATTCGGCCTTCAATGCTATTAGTTACAATTTTGAATATCAGGGGCCCAAAAATTTGCTAGAGCCTAGTGCCCAACCCAGTTAACAATAAATAAGCCCTGATCGGGCATCAAATCGGGAAGGCATGGACCTGCCTCAATGAAGATGCTTAATCCAGGAGTACCAATAGAACAGACAGAAGCAATATCCGACCATGTGGCAATACCAACGTAACTGAATCCCCACAGAGATTACTTGAAGGCTGTACTTAGAATGTGATTGTATCATTATAAGAAAGCGTGGAGAGCAGTCCCTGCGACTGCAGCCGCAGAGCTCCAGCCGTAGCTAAGAAACCTTAAGATGACCAGCTTAAGTTGTGATTTCTTAACTGCGGCTTTTACATAACATTTAACTAGCCCTTAGTGTTGGTGCAGAAGAGGGCTCTGCGACTGAAGTCGCAGTGACTGCTCTCCATGTTTTCTTATAGGAATGTTTTATATGAATTTGATCTTTGCAGGGGACTTTAAGGTGACAGTCTCATAAAATAGCATGGAGAGCATTCTCTGCAACTTCAGTCGCAGAATCCCGACCGCAACTAAAGATTCATATCTTTCACACATTTATATCAACCATGTTTTCTTATGGGAGTGTTTCCTTAGAATGCGATTATATCATAAGAAAGCGTAGGCAGCAGTCACTGCGACTGCAGTCGTAAAGCTCCAGCCGCAGCTAAGGAACCTTAAGATGACCAGCTAAAGGTGTGATTTCTTAGCTGCGACTGGGGCTCTGCGACTGAAGTCGAAGTGACTGTTCTCCACGCTTTCTTATAGGAATGTTTTCTAAGAATGCGATCTTTGCAGGGGACTCTAAGGTGACAGTCTCATAGAAAAGCATGGAGAGCATCCTCTGCGACTTCAGTCGCAGAGTCCCGACCGCAGCTAAAGTTTCATATCTTTCACACTTTTATATCAACCATGCTTTCTTATGGGAGTGTTTCCTTAGAATGCGATTATATCATAAGAAAGCGTATATAGGGAGCAGTCACTGCGACTGCAGTCGCAGAGCTCCAGCCGCAGCTAAGGAACCTTAAGATGACCAGCTAAAGGTGTGATTTCTTAGCTGCGACTGGGGCTCTGCGACTGAAGTCGCAGTGACTGTTCTCCACGCTTTCTTATAGAAATGTTTTCTAAGAATGCGATCTTTGCAGGGGACTCTAAGGTAACAGTTTCATAAATAAGCATGGAGAGCATTCTCTGCGACTTAGAGTCCCAGCCGCAGCTAAAGATTCATATCTTTCACACTTTTATATCAACCATGCTTTCTTATGGGAGTGTTTCCTTAGAATGCGATTATATCATAAGAAAGCGTAGAGAGCAGTCACTGAGACTGCGGTCGCAGAGCTCTAGCCGCAGCTAAGGAACCTTAAGATGACCAGCTAAAAGTCTGATTCCTGAGCTGCACCTGGGGTTCTGCAACTTAAGTCGCAGTGACTGCTCTCCATGTTTTCTTATGGGAGTGTTTTCTTAGAATGCGATTTTTGCAGGGGACTTTAAGACAGCGGTTCCCAAATGGGGAACCCTTTGGGGTCCGCGAAAAAATCCAAGGGTTCCGCCAAAAAGAATTTCAAAATTACGAAAAATAAATTTTGCCAAATTTTTTACTTCGCCCAAGGGTGCGGCCAAAACTAATTGGAAACCGCTGGTCTACGCACTGCATAGTGTATGGCACTTGAAAAAGAAGAAATGTTGCTGTATTGTCCCACTAATTTAAAATTCTTGGGTATAGGGACTTCTCGGGACGGACGCGTCGACGCAAACGTTACGGCGCAAGTCGGTTCGGTGAAAGAAAGGTTCTGAGCAAAGACGGTTCGACTGCAAGCTATTTCGAAAAGGAAATATAATTTTTGATAAAGATAAGTAGTGTACCTACATAATTTTATTACTGTGATACAAATAAAATTTGTTTTGAAATATCTAATTTAACAAAATAATGATTGTACGGCCAGAGAGGAGGATTTAATTTTTACGATACAAAGTGCATTGCAACACAAAACAAATTGAATACAAATACAAAAATAATTTTGAAATTTTGAGTCAGCTTAAGCAGTGGGCCAGAGCTAAATTTTGTTTTGTGATTTACGTGGTTAATGTTAAACTTAAAACTTTAATTTTTAACAATACAAATAGTACAAATTGATTACAACACTATTGTGTTGTAAAAAAATTTTAAAATTTTCGAAAATGGGGGGCCAGGGCTAAATTTTGTTTCGCGATTTATGCGACTAATGTTAAATTTAGAACTTTAAATTTTAGCAATACAAACAATACAAATTGAATACAACACAATACAAACAAAAAATTTCAAAATTTTCGAAAAAGGGGGGCCAGCGCATAAAATGGTTTTTCGCGATTTATAACTTTATGCTTCGCGAAATGAAAAAAAGATTTACAATACAAACTGAATACGACAATACAAACTGAATACAACACAATACAAAAAAAACATTTTAGTTTTCCACAAAAGGGGGGGGGGCTAACTTGACGCACATCAATAAAGTGAATTATTAACGGTTTTAGCAAGGTTTTTGTTTGTTATGAGCTCAAACGACTTTTTTTTTTTTTTCGATAATCCGAACATTTTCATAATCCGGACGGGGTCTGGTCACAATTAATCCGGATTATCGACGCTCTACTGTAGTAGTTTTGTTGTAAAATAAAGTATAAATTCAAATTAAACGCAAAGCAACACTCATGACGAGGAAACACTCATGAATTTTCCTTTGTGTGCAGGTAAAAATTTAAAGATTTACGTTTTAGTTGCAGAATATTTTGGAATTTTCCTGATCAGCACAAACAGGAGCTTGGACGAAGTGTTCACACTAACTGTGTATTATTTCACAAAAACGTTCTTCACGTCACTCGTCCATCACAATTCACATTATGTTTTTATTTTTCCCTAAAGAAGCAACGCTAATTCGACAAGCCGAAACTTGTCCAAGGATTGTACACTAAATATTTTTCCAAATTTTCAACAATACGAACTAACGATGTTGCTTCCGTGGCAGTAAACAAACAAATGACTGATAAGCCCTAGCGGCGCGCGATGTGTCACCTTAGTATATCCGGTAAAAGTATTTTTATAATTTTTAAAAGGCAATAAAATGGTATTTCTTAATTTTATTTATACAGGGTGAAATAAATAAATCACTCGCCGTTTTAGTTTTCTTTTGTTTGAACTTGATAGGCGCAAGTTGTTTTGTTTTTCGACTTTAAGATTATTTCTGCAGATTGTTGATTTGACAAAAAGTATGGGAAATTATATTTCCAACAAGTTTGGTTCTTAGCATTTTTATCGTAAAGTTGAAAGTAATCCAGTTATTTAATAAACAATAATCAATCCTTACATTCAAGATGGCGATCTACCCGAGTTTTTGGTTTTAGACTACCAACGAACCCCCTTCCTCCCTATCGATTGAAAAAAGGAAATTAATGCAAATTCAGCAATTTTCTTTGTACACACTGACTGGACTCGTACAGATACTAAATTGTGAAATCAACCTTTCCATGAACTTTGGTTGGATCCTCTCCTACCTGCAGACGCAGAACCTTTAGTTCAAGCATATGGGGTTTTCCCAGGAACAAATTCCCAAAAATTTTTTCTCAGCGGATTTATATGTATTTTTGGTCGCTGAATCCGATTTTCAACTTTGCCATCCCGCCAGAGTTGAGCTTATTTCAGGATTGACAAAAAACCGAAAATATTTTGCAGTTGTTTCAGTTTTTCGCTTATAACACATGAACGATGTATATTACAGCTTCCACATAGTGTGGAGCGAAAGAGACAGACTGGTCGGTAGTTTCAGCAGGGCATCTGGGGCTGCGCTCTTGAAGGTGGTAATAGGAACCAAGGCGTTTGTTGCCTTTCTCCAGCTCCCGATTTAAGTGATCCGGTTATTCCTTGATCCGTTAAGCAGTTAATCTGACAGGATTATCCGATTATAGCTTTTGATCACTATAAAGGGCGAAATTATGGGTATTTTGAATAAAATCTTATTGAGAGTACATCAAATTGACTACAACGCGACAGACATGGCTGGAACTGAAATTTGCAGTATATGCTTGAGTAATCTTGATGGAGGTCAAGAAGTTGGTTCTCTTGACCGTAGTTGTAAACATAAATTTTGCAACAGTTGTATAGAAAGTTGGGCAAAATCCAAACAATCGGAGCTGGTTAACCCTACATGTCCCTACGATAGACAACCCTTTTATTGTATTACCGTTAAAAAATCATTGAACGGAGAGTTTCTAAAAACCATTTATGTAGGAGTGGTTAGATTAGAAACAAGTTTCAACATTAATGAGACTAATAGTTTGCGTACGGAGGCAGCAACTTATCAAAACGACCCACTTCTTTACAACGAAACTAGAATGAAAATTTGCATGACTTTTAGAAGGCACTTGGAAGGGCGCCTTAAGGACTGCAATAATATCACGGTATTTTTAGATGAAAATGGCAACGTCTTAACTAAAAAACAGACAATCAGAACGTTGAGAACTTTGACGGTCCAACGCATAAACGCTTATAAGGCTGTACGTGACTCAGCAGTGTGAATAACCAATCAAACGTTTAATGCACTTTAGAATCTCGATAAAGAGTTAATTCAATAAAAAAATGATAATTTATTACAGAAATTAAAATTATTAATATTAATATAATTAATTAAACATTACTTAAAGCTGGTTTACACTACTATGAGATTTCTCATGTGACCTTATCGTATGTAAAATCCTATCTAAAATCGTAAGCAATGCGCATTGCATTTTTATGTTTTTATGCTACTAAATACCAAAAACTGTATAGTGTGATTGTAATCACACACGTAACTTTTATTTAATTTCGGGTAATTTATTGTAATTATTGTAACCATATTTATGTATTGCTCGGTAATATTACGTAAATGCTGATAATCTGTAATTCCTAATGTAAACAGTATAATCTGTGATTACCAAATCGGCCTTCGATGCTATTAGTTACAATCGAATATCAGGGGCCCAAAAATTTGCTAGAGCCTAGTGCCCAACCCAGTTAACAATAATCCCTGATCGGGCATCAAATCGGGAAGTCATGGACCTGCCTCAATGAAGATGCTTAACCCAGGAGTACCAATAGAACAGACAGAAGCAATATCCAACCATGTGGCAATACCAACGTAACTGAATCCCCACAGAGATTACTTGAAGGCTGTACTAAACCCACCGCCAACATAAGAAACTCAGCACAACGAAGAAATACAAAGTAGGTACTCGTATACCGACAGGATGCCAAATCAATAAATTAGCTATTGCCATGCTTTAATTTAATCTTAACAATTAAAAATAAATTTAATAATAAAAAAAAGTATTTAAAATGAAATTACAATTTATACAAGGAGGTATTGGTGCACGATCGAGCATAGACAATTAAAGTAGCACAACAAACAAGTTTCAATTCTCGCTCGTTAAAAGATCAGGCGGCCGATATTAAACAACAGAAAAGCGTCTAAAGCTCTCTCTGTGTAATCTCTAATCTTCCTAACGATCACCATCTAGCACCCCTCCTTGGTTTGTTCAAGTACTACCAATCAAAAATTCTATTTTATTCTATTTCTTTTCGTTAGCATCGTATCAACGGCTAATCGGATCTACGGATCATCGTATCAAGGATAATCCGTTAAGCAGTTAATCCGTATAGCAGTTTTACTATAAAGGAAGAACTGAAGTAGAAATATTTATAACATTGAACATCGTATCATATACAGCTAAACCTCATAAAATTGGAAAAAAGTCAGAAACTTTGGAAGAAGAAGTTCGCAGCATATGCTTGGTGGAACTAACGGATGATCGGGAAATCGGCTTTCTGGATACCTGCCGGCATAAGTTCCATACGAAATGTATTACACGGTGGGTAAGAAAAAATATTACCTGCCCTTTTGACAGACAAAAAATCCAAAACTTTTGTGTAATCAACAAATTAAGCCACGAGATCACAAAGATCGTCGAGTTTAAAATTTATGATTACACAAAAATATTTTTTCAGAAATATCGTTCTCTTCATCTGGATCAAATGAATACAGACTCCTTGGAATATGATGAAGAACTTTTAAAACTTCTTTATTCATTTCAGACCCATATGATTAATATGTATAAGGAATATGAAGATGTTATTATCTTTTACAACAGTCGCGTTAAATGTTTTGAATCAATCGAGGAGGTAAATTATGCTATAGAGAACTCGATAAAAGATTTAAGATCGAATCGCGATGGAGCACATCTGGAAGTTTTGTGAGTATTCGAAATGGAAGAATTACTTAATTTTCATTTTTTTAAATATTTGTATGATTTTGATTTTGAAATAAAACAAAATTTGCAAAAATTATAATTTCTATATTCTAAACCTCAATTCCATTTTTACTTGATGCAATATACATAAATACTAGTCGGGAGTTACAATAAAATCTATAGAGATACCTATTGTGGAGTGAAACGTCAAGTATTGCCCTCGATTGGTTGCGAATGAATAGATTAACGAGATTCTACCACGAGAACGGCCTCGATGACAGTCATTAATGGCTGAAAAAGCGGTATAACGATAAAAATGTTGAAAAATTAAAAAAAAATCAGAAGAAGAATGAATTTTTTTTGGTAAAAAACTAGTTTTTCAGAGTCCCAGATCCTTCTCCTGCCATACTTGGATAAACAGCTTCAGGCTCTTACCTACAAAAGGTGTCGAAAACAACTGCTCATTTGAAAACCTGAAAATTCGACGCCTGTGAAAATTTTGACAATTTAAACTGGAGAGTTGATGCAACCTAGTCCTTCCTTTATACGTGTAGTAGTCTCATTATGAAATGAGGCAATAATATTAATTAGAGGCAGTGTGTGCTTGAATAGAAATTATAATTTTTGTTAATATTTATTTATTTCAAGAAAATCAAAATCATACATACAAATAAAAAGAAATAAAAATTTAGTAATTCTTCCATTTCGAATTTTCACCAAGCTTCCAGATCTGCTTTATTGCTACTCGATATTAAATCTTCTATATGTAGACTTCTGTATATCATAATTTACCGCCTCCATTGATACTAGGGAATGTAATACCGGACCAAAATTGAAATAGCGGTGTTCGGTATTAATTTGCATGTAATATCGGAATACCGGTATTGATACCGGTATTTAAAAAAAATAAAAATTGAACTAGGGGATCAAAAATACATGACAAAATAAATATTTCAAATTTTCAAAATATGATTGCAAAAAACACAATGCATCAATTGTTTCATTATTTAGTCAGGAGCGTACCTTAGTGCAAAAATTTCTTGCCACAGAAAATGCTCTTTGCGATTCTACACTGGTGGGTGGAATTGTTAAAAGATAACATACACTATTTTTAAGTACTTCCCTGGAACTTGTTCGTCTTCATATAGTCCCATTTCTTTTTTAATAAGCTCTTTCTTATATCTGTTTGTGACTGAGACTATGATCCAAATTCTTTATGCACTGCTGTTTTTCTGCTTATTGCAGATTGCAATTTTTGTTCCATTAATTGGATATTTTCTTCACTTTGTCCATTTTCGTCTACATTACTACTTTCAACTTTTAAATCTATAGATTCAAGCGATTCAACCTCACCATCAAGTTCAAGTCTCTGAACCATGGAGAAAATTAATTTTGTAATATAACCTTTGATTATTTCCGAATTTTCTCTTATAATTTTTTTAATATACTCTTTTGGATTATGCACGTACAGTAGAACTCCTCTATAACGAGTTCCGGTTATAACGAAACATCGGCTATAATGAGTAAACGTTTGGTCCCTTGACTTTTGTTTAAATGCTAAACTGACTGTTTATAGCGAAAATCTGCTTTTAACGAGTAAGTAGGCTGGTCCCTTGAGCTCTCGTTATAGAGGGGTTCTACTGTATCTTAAAAGAAATTTTATCCGTGCATAATAATCCGAATTTTTGTTAAGTAAATAATTCCAAATACCTAACATTATACTCAAACTACAATTTTTACCATATTCAAATTGTTTAATTGTTTAATTTTTTAATAATTTTTCTTTATATAATAATATTAATCAATTTATTACAAATTAATTAAATACCGAAATACCGATATTACATATTCAAAAATACCGCTTTTCCGGTATCGCAAAATAGCTAAAATACCGGTAGAACTCAGGTTCTTCTTTTATAGTTAAACTGCTATACGGATTAACTTCTTAACGGATTATTTCCGGATTACAGCTAAGCGGTTTAACTTCCGGGTTAACTTTATGGTATGTTTTACAATTGCCTATAAGTCTATACATGTCTGAAAATTTGGATGCAATTTATAAGCATAATTTATCCGATTATCCGTTGCTACGCTGATCCGATTAGCAGTTGATCCAATAATCCGATTAGCTGTTGATCTGATAGGATTATCCGATTATAGCTTTAGACCACTATAAAGGGCGAAAAGATATCTATTTTGCATAAAATCTTATTAAGAGTACATCAAATTTAGTATAACGCGACAGACATGGCAGAAACAAATATCGAATCGGAAGTTTGCAGTATATGCTTGTGTAATCTTGATGCAGGTCAAGAAGTTGGTTCTCTTGACAGTAGTTGTAAACATAAATTTTGCAACAGTTGTATTGAAAACTGGGCAAAATCCAAACAAGCGGAGCTGATTAACCCTACATGTCCCTACGATAGACAACCGTTTTATTGTATTGCCGTTAAGAAATCATTGAACGGGGAGTTTTTAAAAACCATTTATGTAGGAGTGGTTAGATTAGAAACAAGCTTCAACATTAATGAGACTAATAGTTTGCGTACGGAGGCAGTAACTTATGAAAACGACCGACTTCTTTACAACGAAACTAGAATGAAAATTTGCATGAATTTTAGAAGACACTTGGAAGGGCGCCTTAAGGACAGCAATAATATCACGGTATTTTTAGATGAAAATGGCAACGTCTTAAGTAAAAAACAGACAATCAGAACGTTGAGAACTTTGACGGTCCAACGCATAAACGCTTATAAGGCTGTACGTGACTCAGCAGTGTGAATAACCAATCAAGCATTTCAAACAGAATGCTGCCTAGAAGCTCCATAAACAGTCAACTCAATAAAAAAAAAAATAATTTATTACAGAAATTACAATTATTATTATTATTAACCCTTTTAGTCCCGCATTTTTATTTTTAAAGTAAAAAATTGTTTAATTACGTGTGAATGTAAAGTATAATGTGTTTTATTTTATATGTTTTCATGATTTGCTTTGGGACAGGAATATCGATCTGACACGTGAGTTGTTTAATTAATAATGAGAATGTAAGAATGTTTTTGAGATGATATAACAATAGTATATTATACATTAAGGGAGAGAAACACAATATTATTCACTAGGTGCAAGTTGGTCGCCAGAGGGCGAAGCCCGAGGGCTACAATGCACCGAGGGAATAAAGGTGTTTTCTCCTGTAGTGTATATACTATTTTTTACACGCCCGAAACCAAGAAGTAAATAAAAAACTAATTTTTAAATCATGACAGAGAATTGCAATTATTTTATTCAGTAGCCTTTGAATTGTAATATAACGAATACTATGACAACAACAAAAATTGTGTAAACAAACTCAGTTTCAAAATGCAAGAACCACAAGAAATTATTGATGCTGCAAGTGTTGCATTCTCCGAATGATTACCACCGAATTCGAAAAAATTGTTCGATATTGCATATAATCTTTTAAGAGAGTGGTGCACGGAAAAAGAAGTAATAACATATTCCGAAAACGTCAAAAGTCCTGTCACGAGAAAAAATTATGTTGCAAAAGTAATCAAAAGAAAATGATATTTAATGATTAAGGTAATATACTGCATTATTTATGTAGATCTTATTATGTATTAACAATTTCTATACTAGGTAGCAGTGATTCTGGGTATTGCAGGGGCATTTGTCGCTCAGAAGAATTGATAAAAGATAAAAGACGTAGGTGCTGATATTAAAACAATAAAACGTCACGGAGCCAGAGGTTAGAATATTAGGTAGAAAATAAAAGAAATATTGCAAACCAATTACTACAACCTGCAGGAACGAGCCAAAACAAGGGATTATGCCTAATTTCTCACGAAAATAAGACGGAAATAACAAATCGAATACTATTAGAATCTGCAAGTACGATCAAAACATTAAAAAATACTGATATTGATATTCGTTCCAATATTAAATTTGAAAACTGTAATAATATATCATTTCCTATTAATATTAATATAGTATATTCTGAAACAAGTTTGGAATTAGGCATATTCCGCACGAGAGAAAAGTTTGTCACCCGAGCCGACAGGCGAGGGTGACGGTTCACGAGTGCGGAATAGCCATTCCAAACGTGTTTCAGACTATACTTTCTATACGACTATTAAAATAATAAACTGTATAAGTTTTGACCGTAATTAGAACTTGTAAAACTGAGAAAATTTTTTTGTGCGCGATCGATCTGAATTTTTGCACATGCTTTCCTACCGATAATTCACAGGGGAGGAGTTGCAGCGAGGGGGGGAGAAGTTTTTGCTCAGTTTTTCGATATCTAACGCCGTTTTCGAGTTATCGCTAATTCAAGTTTGAGTGGCGGAAACGCAGCAATAACTCATGAACGGCGCTAGATATCGAGAAACTGAGCAAAAAATTGTCCCCCCTCGTACACACCCTTTGTGAATTATCGGTAGGAAAATATGTGCAAAAATTCAGATCGATCGCACGCAAAAAAGTTTACTCATTTGACAAACTTGATTTTTGTTTATAAAATTTGTGAATTAAAAACAAAGACAAATTGACATAGGTTAAATCAATAGTAAATCAAGAGGTTAAATTAAATGATAAATTTAAATTTATCCGTCTTTTATAATACGCGAGTAAATTTTTAACTGTCTTTTATAAATTGTAATCCAGGCACTTAAATATAATATTTGTTATTAATTTGACAGATGTGTAAATAAATTGAGTTCAAAAATTTGGTAATAGATGTCACTTCAAATAGTAGTCTATTCTTTGCTCTAATTGGTCTAATCTGTGCGAGAATAATTATTCTCGCACCGATAATCGGTGCGAGAATAAAAAAAAGAAAGAATGTAGATATTCTGTATTTAAAAATAGAATCAGAATGCCCACATTCTATGATAGTCGTATAGAAAATAAGTTCTTAAATTTTTCTGCGTTATTCGTTTTATTAATATGTGTATAATGAAACTCCCTTGGGGAGTTTTGTTTATATTATACTCCCTAAAGATAAGAGAAAATTAATAAACAATATTGGAAATTGTTGAAAGAAGAGCAAGTTATTTATGCTCAATTATACAAAAAAAAATAAAAAAACAAGAAATACTTGCAAGTCTGAAAATACATCCAAAGAAGACTTAAGTCTTGATGTCAACTTTTTATGCATCCTTTCTTGCTAGATAAGAAGATCACGATTTGGTTGGACAATTATTCTTCTCAAAATAAGAATTGGACATTGATAAGTTTTTTATATGTGATGTTAATTGAAATTGCCCTCATTTCATCAAGTTGAATTGTTGACAAAAAAACGTTTGACTTTAATGATTTTGCATCATCTGAACTAGGACAACTTTCAAGTGGATGGACCACACCTCCAAGTATAAATTGCAGCGTCTCGCTACACGAGTTTATCTTAAAATCATTGTTGCACTTTCTTTTAAAAGGGACATGGAGATATTTCCTTCCGGACTATTTGGGGTGAGCCAAAATTTAATTTTAGTGTCAAACTGTCGTGGCACATTTTATAGTGTTAATATTCGTCAGTCAAATTGTTATTGTCGTTCGAAGATTTATTTTTACATCATAATTAATTTATTATTTGCATTGCATTGTTCTTATGCTTATTAAACTTACTTTTTGTTACCCCAACAACGCGATTCATTTATTTTTTTATTGTTCACTTTCGTACTTTCAGGAAAAACATCAGCAGCGACAATAAGTGCGTGGCGCATAGACTTTTGTAGCTAGCCGTAGCGTCTCTGAAGAAGTTGTGGTAACCGGTTTCTGAACTAAGTTTGCGCAGTTTGCTTTGCTACGATAGAGCCAGGCTCAGGTTACGGGGGACGGCGAAGATTGACGATTACATGAAAATCTCATGAAATCAGTGAAATGTAGTGACCGAATGCAAATAGCAGATCGTGGTAGCAGATTATTCTCCTGTGATGCTGTGTGACATTCAGTTGCATTTTTCATACATATAAGCGTTAGTGGCACAACATAATAAATGCATGGTATATTGTATAAAATGGAAAATTCAAGAAATTCCAAGTAATTCACAAAATAAAGTAGCCACAGAAAATTAATTTTTTGCAAAAAACAAATAATATCGATTTTCTCCCAGGAGAGTGGGATATATTATTACCGACTGCGCCAATTACAAATCTGGGTGAATAAAAACGGCTTCTTAAACACTATGAAAACATATATTGCAGAGGACTCTTTTTGAGTAAAAACTGCGATAGTTACTACCTTACCATACAAAGCAAACAGAAGAAAAATAAATTCCATTACGTGGTTGCGTTTCATTAACCCGTGGTAACCACACCTCGATCATGGATACATACAAACCACACTAGTGCGAATTGGGATTTTGCATTTTCAAAGTACTATAACTACTAGATTAGATTAGAAGAAATATATAATAACATAATCATAATCTATTTTATTAACCCACCCGATGCACAGTGGGTCAAAGTACTAATTTAAGAGAGCCGGATTTGCCGAGAACGAGTGCCCGGCTGATTTAAAAAATGAAATTTCCACCAAGATTGAGGCATTTACAAATTTGTTAGAAAAATATTGGCAAAAAAGTTCAAAAAAGTTTTCGTTCATGGAAAATAAATATTCTGAGTGGCTATCTGTGAATATTAATTTTGGAAACTCTTCGCAAACTAATTTAGATAGAACATCTAGAGGTCGACCGTCAAAACTTTTCGTTGATAGTAGTGATAAAACCAAGACGAAAAAAGTTCAAAAATTGGTTTCTACATTCAGTGCAGAGGAAATTACTCACGCTGCTGTACTTACTTTGGCGAAGAGAGGAAAACGTAATAATGCTTATTTGGTGCGTCAATCTGCAACATCCACGCCACGAAGAGCTAAAAGAGCAGAGGATTTGTACATCTCCTCAGACATCTTTAAATAAAATTATCAAATTCACACCCGAAGAAGCGCTTGATTTGGTTGTACAGATGGATTTATCGAAACAATCCTATCAAATTATGAGAGACAGCTCGAAAGTGAAAGGAGCAATATTTATTCATCTTATAATAAAGTACGCGAAGAGAAAAAGAAATGTTACCCTGAGAATATTTATGTAAATAATATGTCGGCAGAAATTCAGCTGCAGAGCCTTTTAGATCATACTACAAAGCGAATTTTAGAATTTCAAAAAGCAGTTTTGGAGTCGCATTTGAATGACGTAGTGCCAGGATCACTAAAATTAATTTATAAATGGGGTATAGATGGAAGCTCAAGCCAATCCATCTACAAACAAAGATGGCATAATAACATGGACGAGCAATATTCGGATGAAGAAAACGCGGACGAGGAAAACGCATTTATAACATCTCTAGTACCTATTCAACTATTTGGAATTTCCACAAAGAACAAGAAAGAAAATATAATATTATGGCAAAATCCTAGACCTTTAAGCACCAGATTTTGCAGACCAATAAAATTTCAATTCAAAAAAGAGACTACACAACTAACTCAAACTGAAGTTGCACATATTGAACAATCAAATGATTAACTCCAACATTGGTTCCATTTAATGATGAAAACATTGCAATTAATAATGAGATGGTGTTCACGATGGTAGACGGCAAAGTGTGTAACGCCGTTACCGAAACATCTTCTCAGTCATGTTATATTTGTGGTGCTACACCAAAATTAATGAATCAGCTAAACAAGACAAATTTACCAAAACCGGAATTGTATAAATTTGGATTATCAACGTTACACGCTTGGATAAGATTTTTCGAGTGTATTCTTCACATTGCCTATCGGACTGGAGGTAAAAAAGTGGCAAATGAGATCAAAGATAGACAAAGAAAAATTTAAAGAACGAAAAGAAGACATTCAGAAGGAATTTAAAAAGCAGATGTTCTTAAATGTAGACCGTCCAAAACAAGGAAGTGGTAATTCCAATGATGGGAACACTGCTCGCAAGTTTTTCTTTGATCCTGAATTAGCTTCTTCGATAACTGGTGTTGATATTAATTTGATAACTCGCTTTTCAGTTATACTGAGAACATTGTCCTGCGGCTATAATATTGATGTTAAAAGGTTTAAAGAGTACACTGAGACAACAGCAAATTTATACGTTCAACTTTACGATTGGTACTACATGCCAGCATCAGTACATGAGATACTGATACATGGAGCAGAAGTAATCAAATCCGCATTACTTCCGATTGGCCAGCTGTCGGAAGAGGCAATGGAAGCACGCAACAAACATTTTCGACAATATCGTGAGCACCACACAAGGAAAATGTCAAGAATCTACACAAACGAAGATTTACTTCATGCCCTGCTTGTTTCATCAGATCCATTAATTTCAAGCTTGGCACCAAAAATACCACGTAAAAGTGGCCCCCTGCTATCTTAAATTATCGAATTGCTTTTACCATCGAACATAACTGCAAATGAAGAGGATATCTATGAAAGTGACTAAAAAATGTGTAATTAAATGACATAACAGATACACATAAGTTTCATCATGAACTTCAATTGTTTTTTTCTTGTAGGTTTTTCAGAATCGAGACTTTTTTATTAATTTCAAAATGTAATGTTCTACCTGATGGCTTTTATAATAGTAATACAGTTTATCAAAATGAATTCGTACCTTCATTAATTACTCCTTAAGGATCTGTGGACCTTGGCAAATGTCTCTTTTTTACATAACAGCTTTTTTATTCAATTTCTCATTTCCCCCACAATTTTGACAAATTTGAAGGTACAAATGCAAATTTTATGATCTTCATATTATAATGTACCTACAGGTACTACATGTACCAAACTCTCGTAATAATGAGAAATTGAATAAATTATCGTTTTGTAAGAGAGAGAGAGAGAATTTCAAAGCTTTCATTGAGCTTCTAAGTTAATCACAATTGTTTATTTAAAAGAAAAAGTAAAAAAACAACCATAATAAACAATCCCTTATTTTCGCGCCGCTAATATGGAAACCTGGCCCACTGTGCGATGCAAAGGCCGCATCTAATATGCAGAAGAAAGATTTAATAGCGCACCAACTTTACTAACGCTAATACCACACTAGTGCTAATTTGCACCTCGTTTCACTTTACGCACCGCTAGAATTTCAGTTCTAAACGAATTTTGCCGGAACCTTTTTCAGGTAATAACCTAAGGTGACAACACATTTGTCGTGATAAAGGAATACCGTTACAGAACGCCGTAAAAGAAAGCTAAGAATAAGAAATTTTAGGTGGTGCGAATTTGCACTGGTGTGGTTACCACGGGTTAAGGTATGGCAAAAATTGAGCGTATACAAAACGAGCTTGGAAATTCGATGGTGCTGCACCCAACGAGATACACTAGAAATATTTAAAAAAATAATTATAAAAACAACATAATTTCCGCGCCGTCGGTTCGCCGCTCGCGGCGTTTTGCGGGACGTCATGTCGGTGGGCTTGGCTCGTTTCGTTTGCGCGATTCGGACGGTCCAAATTTTCTACCCGTCGCGGTGCTCTTCATTCGGAGGATTTGATTGACTGCCACTTGAACGTGTCTGAAGTTTGTATCTTTGATGCCATCAGTAACTTATCTGACAGCTTCAGCTCAGGGCCGGATGGTATTCCACGATATTTTTTTAAAACGGTGCTTGTACTCATATAACATTATAGTGCAAAAAATTGAGTGCAAGAATCATTTGCTGCGTAATTATATACGCAAAATAAAATGTGTAGGAGACTCGACTTCTTCTAGATCAAGATATCTACGATCTATAGATATATATAGGTTGTTAAAATTATTATAGTTATTTTGATCTTTTTTTTAATTATCACTCTATTTTTATTTTAACAGAAAAATATAATGAAATTGAGAATTTCTTTAACAGAAGCAATCAAGTACCGAAAAAATGAAGATGTCGATATGGATCAAAAAATCAAAAATCTAAAAAAAGATATATTAAATGGGCCCAGCCATATATTTGGCGGCATAAAAGTTGTTTGGAATCATCATATTTTTGTCAAAAAGAATATGATAACGGAACTCAGACAATTTTCTCAGATATGAAATTATTTCGTAAGTATCATGGAATCATTTATTTTAGTTTTATAAATTAATATAATTGTTATTTTACTTATATATCTATTTTATACAATATTGCATTTCAGCATTACACGATGAAGTAATGCAACACGTACGGTATTTGTCCAATCACGCCTCAAGTTTGATATACAATTTTGATAGTAACTCTGTAGAACAATTTAATGCAGTTATTGCAAAGTTTATTGGAGGAAAACGAGTAAACTTTTGTAAGAAAAGATCCTATCAGGGACGCTGTTTTGCAGCAGTTGTATCGTACAATACCAAACATCCTATTGGCAACATACAAAAAATGTTAACCGGACGTAGTCCTGGAATATTCACCAAAAAAATGGAAACCAGAAGAGAAAATAAACTGTTGAGAGACAAATTAAAAAATAGTAAAGCTGTGAAAAGAAAATTACAATTTGTGAAACAGGATACTGGAAGTTATGGAGAGCTGTGTGCTAAACCAGATATGGATGACGCAAGTTATGAAGTTGCCAAAAATGAATATCTTTTACAAATGAAAAAAACCGAGGAAGAAATAAGAAATATAAAAGAACAAACTCAAAACCAAAGTAAAAGCACACTGTGGATACATGAAAGAAAATCTAGACTAACGGCTTCTAAATTTGGTGAAATTTGTTGCAAATTACCATACACTAGCAGGAAAGCTTTAATTAAATCGATAATAAAGCCAAAGAACATTTTTACCATGGCAACTGACTATGGTAATAAACATGAACGTGACGCCATAAATGCCTTAGCTGAAAAATTGGAAAAATGTATTCACAAGTGCGGTTTATACATCGACAATGAGTACCAATTCTTGGCAGCCACCCCAGATGGTATTATTAATAAAGACGAAATTGTTGAGGTAAAATGTCCTTTTTCGGCCAAACATTTAACACCAGAGGACGGCATTTTACAAAGAAAAATTACTTTTTGGAAAAAAGATGGTGAAATTAATAAAAACCACAAATGGTATTTTCAAGTTCAGGGTCAACTTCAGGTAACGAAAGCTCAGGTGTGTAATTTTTTATTTTATATTTTGGGAAACAAAGATGAAAAATCAATTACAAGATTTTTACTATGATTGTATGCTTCCCGAATTAGTAGACAGTAGAGAACTCAGAAGCATGGAAATTAAAGATCCACCTTACGTGCTTCTAGCAATGAAAAAAAGAGAGGAATATCTGAAAAATCGAAAACGAAAAACTTTTAGTACAAACTAATAAGAGTTGTATTTCTAAATAGCTGATTTATCTTCTTGAGTGTTAATAAAGTATTATTATATTATATAAAGAAGTTTTATTAAATAGATCCTAGGTTTGAAAATTTGTTTTATTTAAAATTCTTCAAAATTCCTAAAACCTAACAATTTACAGGTGGTTTACAGGTTTACTACATTTGAGCACGGCTGTACCTACCTACAATCTATATAATCAGGTCTTATGTATCACAAACGTTATTATAAAGGTGAAAGTTATGAAATAACATAAAGGTTTCGGCAAATTGCCTTTATTATAAAGATCATGTTAAAAAAACGGTTTGTGAAAACGATAGGTAACCAATTTGCCGAAAACCTTTAATGTTATGACATAACTGTCACCTTTAAGTTAACATTATAAGTAATAATGTTTGTAATACATAATAGACCTGATTACGTATTTACGCTTTACGATTACGCTGTTATGCATTTCCCAATTTATTCTAACCGATGCAATATTTTTTGTATGCATATTCGTCTCTCATTTTAGCACTCGGGTGTTCCACTCCATCAAAGGAGGAGCTAACCTTGTAAGATATATTAAAACTCAAGGTGGTGCCATCTGTTTTGCAATATTTAAATTAAAATGTAATTTTCAAAATACCATTTTTCGGATCCAAAATTTATCTATAATATTATTAAAAATTATAGGTGATAAGAGAATCCTCTAATCTATGATTATTGGTCAAAAACATTTTAATATTTACCATTATAAGGTGAATAAAAAATGTTTAATTAACCTAAATTATCGAGTTTTAAATAGTAAAATGTTAAGTACCTACATAACATTCTAATTTTAATAACTAATAGCAATAATCCTCCGACTATCATCGCTTGTTATGCATTTTTTTTTCTATCAATAAAAAGTAATTTTATTACGGAGAAAATAGGTATAACGTAGGTAAAGTTTTGCTGCATCTATTGATGGGTATCGTAGACTTTTAAGTACTGCATGCAAAAATTATATCGTGGATAAACAGCACGGATTTTATCCTGGTCGATCTACAAGTACCAATTTATTTTTATTCGTGACGTATTCCGTACATGCATTTGAAAATCATCTACAGGTAGATTCAATTTATACCGATTTTGTGAAAGCTTCCGATCGTATTGATCAATACAGAAAAACTTAGGTCTCTTGGCTTCAGCTCAACTCTGATAAAATGGATTGCCAGTTATTTGGTGGATAGAACACAAACGGTTAGAATTGATAACTTTCTTTCTTATGTGATCATAGTATCTTCTGGTGTTCCGCAAGGCTCTCACTGCGGTCCTATCTTATTCCTATTATTTATCAATGATATTGGTCAAATTCTTCGAAATTCCTTGTATTTACTGTTTGCCGATGATATGAAAATCTATAGATCCAGATCTATCAATGATTGCGCATTATTGCAGAAACCTCAACAACTTGTGTCACTGGTGTACCAAGAATGGACTGAGTCTAAATCTGCATAAATGCCATACCAGGTGTCGGATTAGCACAGGGATATGTACGCAAGACGAAACCATAACTACAGCGGCACACACCATTGGCCATCTACGCTGTACATTCTCCGAGCAGGTGGCATCGAACGCCTCAGGACCACCACACTGACATCCTATGCACCTCCTGCAACATTGAGGCTAAGTGAAGATGCATGGACTAGATCTAAGAAGATTTTTGTAGGAGACCACCACCGGACAAATTACGGATTCAACAGTCAGATAACAAGAATGATACGTTCTGCCAATCGTTTATGTGATGATGTGTCGTTCGATTTGGCAATCGAGTCATTTGCTGTGTTCAAGCGAAACCTACAATACATCGATTTTGCTGAATATCCGTTATAATTTATAAATTTGTTTTTATATTTATGTGCAATTATATATTGTAAGCTTGTAACTTTTGTAAAATGGTGTAACGTTACATTTGTCGTTACATAAAATTTCCATCTATTCAGAAATGAATAATTACGACGCACCTTGTACAAGGGTAATCAACCGAGCGCTCGCCCCTGATAAGAGGCTTTTTGATAATTAAAGACGAACGGGGCTGGACGTTTTAGTTAAAATTGAAATAAATTTTCGCCTAAAATTGGAAACATATAATTTTTTTTGGACAGAATTTACTGGATTTGTTACCAAGATTTGGAATCTGGATAAGATTAAAGTTGGATCTGTAGTGGATAGCTATATTTGTAGTATTAATTATTAAAAGTGGAGAAAATTTGCAAGGTCAACCGATAACCGACAGATAAGAAGGTTTTGTTGTTTGCTGAGCCCTGTTGGCATAAATTTTGAATATTTTCCCGGATATTGTTTTTTTGGAAATAATTGGAGAAAATTTAGGGAAGGAACTTCCAACGCCTTATTCAAGCAATAGCACCGATTTTGTATATTTTTGATATCCTAACCAGCGAATTTGATAATTAATTATTACACCTTGGAACCTTTTTATAACTGCTGCTGATAAAACCTTTTTTTACGTACACCGATGTTCAGTTTGTCGATAGACCTCTGCCTATGTTGAGTTGGTCAAATCAGATAGCTTGAGTTGGATAATCTTGTGTTCTGTTAATTACTTATGTGAGTGGCATTTATCTGTTTCAGTAGTTTTAGCTCATTGGCACAGATCCGGATCCAGAAAAGAGCTTTTGGAAGGAACCCGGACCAGATAACATTTTTTTGTGTCTCCGCTATTACTCAATAGCGGATCTAGAAGGAGTGAGACTGGGTAAGTGCTGTTCACTTAGTATATTTTCAATTACTTTTTTTGTCTAACGTCAAATAAAGCCTTGCACCAATCTGTTTGGTTAGCTTTGCATGAGTGGGTGTTGTTGGTCCTCTGCATACTGAGTTATAAACGACCATCAATCCATCATTAACTGTTTGTGGACTATGTAACGGTTCAGAATTGGTGGATCAATTAATGGGGCAAATGTGGCGCGGGGGTGCGTTATCGCAGCTCCCGAGTCCGTTGCTTTGTTATTGGTTCACCAGGATTTTGCTTTCTTGAAATACAACAATAAGATTTCCTTGTTTTGATTTGGTTGGGATTTATTCGCTGCACTTAGCATTGAAGATTTTTATCGATTTGAAGATATTTAATCTTATCTCCTTTGGAGGATTTAGTATTCGGATTTCTTTTGTAAGTACAAATTTTTAATTTTGAAATACAAACTATGTTTGTAATTTTTATTTTAGTCATCCTTACAACTTTTTGAAAACACGAAAATCACTATAAGAAAATTGACCCTCAAGAACATCTGCGAGGTAATTTTGGGAACCTTCTAATGTTTTATTTTTTTTCTTTACGCCAATAATTATTTTAGGGTCTTTGTTTTACGTCCTACATCTGTGAAGGTCTTTGCTTTACATCTTACCTTCCCGACAGTAAATTGCTGTCCAAGTTGAACATATCATACCGTTATCATTTTGGTGACCGCCATTGCATTGGAAAAATCGCTTTGTTTGATAGTCGATTTTTTTTTGAACATCAATTCACCCTTAACTTAAATATTGGTCCACAAGCGAGAACGTCTACCATCTTAATTCAAGTTTAACAAAATAATTACCATCTGTCAAGAAGTCACCGTATCAGCTGTTGAGATAAGTGTTTTGTGCCGTCTATGTTATTTGTTATTAATTATTATTATTGATTATTTTTGTTGCGCCGTAATTTTGCTTAGTCTATATTACCACAAGTCATTCGATTGTTTTTGCCTCCTATTGGAGTGTATATTTTGTATAACTACTGTTATAACCACATATAGCTATATCGGGTTGGTTACGCTTTTCGCAAGAAAAGCTATTCGCGACTTTTGTTACTATTTGTTTGATTGGATCAAAACGAAATTTGGCGCTATTATATTTATTCAATAAAATCACTCACATTCAATTCAAGTGTATATTCTTGTACCACTTTCATTTTTCCTTTTTTTTGAGTTTTAGTACGCTACCGTTCGTGGTTCAGGTAGTAGCACGCTTTGGGAGGTTGATTTTTAACCACGTGGCGCCTAGGGCAAAACATTCAACCCTCCCAATTATTACTGTTATCATTTTTTTTTAAACTCATCTACCACCTTTATATTTTTTTTTATTTAAGTAGCTAGCCAGGGCATTGCCAATTTTACCCTGAGATTGGGATTATCACTATCAATCCTTTTGCTCAATTTTGAGCGTGGCAACTAAGTGTCCAGCTATCTTGTATAGTTATTGTACTGTGTGTGTTACGCAACCCGTTACCTATTTTCTCATCTTTAATATCGAATAAATCCCCTTCTTTCTATTTATTGTGTTTTATTTCGATATTTGGCGCCCTTAGAGCATTTCCTTTCGAAGTTGATAGTATCGCCAACATCACTTGTGAGAATCAACGTTTCGAAGCAACCAATACCGAACCTGCGAGTGGTGGACATCCCTACCCTTAGCTCGAAGAACTGTGGGTTAAATCCCAGTAGCTGGCCAACCGTATATAACATCAACGGTTACTCAAGTGGCATCTTGAAAGCACGTGTTTTAGGCTACAATGGTTTAACCGTAAATATATATATTTTTATTTAGCTGGCTTTGATAAAAATTGTGAATTTCAATAAAAAACATTCTCTAATACCTTAACAAAAAAATGTTTCATATGTTAGCTAGTTATATTCCACTATAACAATAATATAGTTTAGATTAAGATTATTCATAAGGATCAGCTTCCAAGTGCATTCACCAGATTGTTAAGAAAAGTAACGTGTGAACTGCTGAATGGAAGATTTCAGAAAACCAGGAATTGTAGTTTATAAGAAAGTTTTAGTTATCAGTAGTTCATTAGCAGTCTTTAAGTTAACTTTATAGGAATTAGAAGTAGATTAGTGCAAAACTTGTAACTTTAAATAAATAAATAATTTTTGATTTTTAAAAATTAAATTTAAATTTAATAAATATAATTGGCGCAGTCGGTAGGATCGAATTTCCCAAAAAGAGAATAAAAATCGTCTGTTTTTTGGGAAGTCACAGCTGCAAAACGTGGATAAAAATCGCCACCATACACGGTCGCGAAGTGAACAGTGAAAAACTTCACATCATTTCAACATCGCTTCTCAAAATCGAGGAACCTTAATTTAAGAAAATTCGGTGCAACAGTCGAAATCCTGGGAGCCGACCGATCGACGAATACAACGTGATAGATAAGAATCGCTACCAACGAAGTACAACTCGTTCGAAAACCTTAGCTTAAGAAAATCAACAAATGAATTCGATACAGAAAATAATTATTATATCGTAAGTGCTAGAAATTAATTCATAAATCAAATTTTACTAACATAATCCTAATAAATAGTTATAACTTTTAAATTTAATTAAAATAGCGAAGTTTATAAATTAATATAAATAGAATATTATCTTGAAAGGATAACGTTAAACGTAATATTAGTATTTTAAAACGATTTAATTTCTAAACATTAATTATATTATTATATGATTCACGAACTCGAAAAACAATTAAAAAATCTAAATTTAATTGAAACAAACATGACTCCTCCACCTCAAGATACAACAGCTCGATCAATTAACCATCAATTTATTAAATTATATTTGGATACCATAACACCTTATGATGGAAATCCGTATACGCTTAACATTTTTATAAATTCGAGTACACAATTTTTAATTAACTTTTTCAATACTGAAACTTTAAATGATCCCATAAACCAATTTTTGTTGAGAGCAATTTTAGGTAAACTCACTGGCGGAGCATTAATGTTAATTGGCTACAGATCCGAAATTAACGATTGGGAATCTTTAAAAAACGCATTAAAATTAAATTTCAGCGATCAGCGCGATATTGATTGCTTAGTACAGGATTTAATTTTATTAAGACCATTCAAAACAGAAAGTCTATATGATTTTGGTACCCGTTGTCAAGACGCTAGAAGTCTTATTTTAACGAAAATTGATTGTAGCGATTTAAGCGAACCGGAAAAACGTTTGCAGATCAAAAATTATGACGATTTAGCATTAAAAACTTTTATTAGGGGACTTAACGGTCATATTCAAAATAACGTAAGATTGAGACAACAAAATAACAATTTGCAAACCCATAATCCGAATAGTAACTTAGCACAAAATTACAAATCATCCAAACCAAATTTTCCAAATTTAAACCCAAATTATCAACTTAGACAAAATTTTAACCCAAATTATCAACCAAAAAAACAATTTCCAACCTAAATTTGATAATACTAATAATTATCAGAATTTTAACCCACACTTTCACAACAAATTTAATTACCAAAATACTAACTCTAATTTTCAACCCAGAGATAATTCTCAAAATTGTAATCCGAATTTTCAAACGAGGACATCGACTTTTAAACCTACACCGATGGATGTAGATAGTAATAGGACTACAATCAACAAAACAATGACACAGCCTAACTTCCAAGCATTATACCATTTAAATGTTAACCCACAGAATTTTGAAAATAATTATGAACAAAATTATTATGAATCGAATTATAAACAAAATTCGGAATCACCAGGAAATCTCACGCTAAGAAACTTTGAACAACCAACGGTAGACAATTTTATTCCCGAAACTCATAAAAATTTCAAAGAACAACCAAGCCTAAATTTTCAATTGGAAGAAGACCAAAGCCAAATAACATAGTGAGGCATTTTTCTTACAGTAATTTAAATTTAACTAAAATAGAAAAGCCAAATTTAATTTCTGAAAGTGTTATTGAATTAAATTTATTAGAAACAAAAATTTCAAAATGTAAACAAAGTATGAAACCTCAATTAATAATCAATTTAAAATCAACGAAATCACTAAATCTTAATTTAAACCATATTAATATCAGAATACAGTTAATAAATTTAAAAGGTATCTAAACACAACAAGAAACTTGAAATCAAAATTAAATAAATCCATAAGTCACATAGAAATCTTAATTGCCAAAAATAATACAAAATTAAATTTATTACAGAACAAAATTTCAAAAAACAAACAGAATCGTCATTTCAACACAAGAAAGTTATTAACCTTAAATTCAAACACTTATTTCAAAAATCAAAATTCAAACCAAAATTTCCAATGCAAAATAAAGAATCCGACCATCACCAAAAGAAGGAAATTTATAAACTTTCGCATTTTCGAAATTAAATTATCTAAAATCATTAAAAGTAATAATCGAAAACGAAAGAAAAGAAGCAATCGCTTCATAGATGAATATTCACTTTTATTGCCACCCCTTAGTAATTTCAAAATTTTAAACCGGACTATAAAATAATGTTTCTAATAATTAAAAACAAATTTCTTCAAAAATTTAATTATAACATTTTAGAAACTAAATTTTAATATTTTACAAAATCAATTCAAATTAATAACTAGAAACATTTTAGTAAACATAAAACAATAAATCAACGCAATGCCCAAGGTAACGAACAAGACACTTTCAAAATCGGACAAGAAGTATTCAAAATTAACAGTAGAACGCAGAACAAAAAAAGAAAACAAATTCATTGGCTCATACACAATCACCCTTTTATTACCAAATAATAAAGCGGAAATAGTCAGCCACAAAAAAAAAAGAAATTATTTATTTAAAAGAATTAAAGAAACCTAATCTCATTTCAGATGCTTCTGGCTTGTTACCACAGACAAACCAACTTACACAAAACTGACGGACAATCCTGGCGTTTTATCAATCAAATTAGGCACCGCTCAGAACAAAATTTCGCAATGGACCTTTGTGCAAATCTTTGACATTACACAAATCGTAACTGAATTCGACAAATTACAAAATCAATATAAAATTTTAAATTTAACATTCAATAACGTTCATATTAACGAGGAACACCGGAAAGACTTTTATAACTCTTACCAACTAATAGATCAATTGTCGAACCAAATTAACAAACAAATTTTGCAAATCAACCCTTTGACAGACCCAAAAAGACAAAGACGAGGACTTATAGATGGTTTGGGTTCCCTAATAAAAATAGTAACGGGCAATTTGGACTATAAAGATGCTATTCGATACGATCAAAATATTCAAAATTTATATCAAAATCAAATGGAAATCAGGACCGTTGTAAAAAACCAAATAACTGTAATGCAAAATGTATAATTTACTACCATATTTCAAGGTAAATTCCGCCTGCGCCGCCTATGTTTGGCCCGCTATGGTTTATTATATATTTTAATGCAGTTAATTCGCGCTCCTAGCGCATTCATTGCTTCAAGCGCATGCAATCAAGCCAGTCCGTCTTACAAACGGCAAGTGTAATAAATGTGCAGTAACAGAAAATAAAAGTTTTTCAAAACAAAGTTTCTTTACTCAACATAAAATGGTCCTTCGAGAAACCGGATTCGCTAATTATATCAATGTTCGATTTAATTAGACAATTGAACCAAACAAGTGTGGTCTACAAGAGCGAGAAAGACATCGCGAGAACAACGGCCGCCAGAGAGAGAAAGCAAGTGACGCATACATTTCCCGCCGTCAAAGTCAGTGGGGGTAAGAAATAAATGCAAATTCCTTTCTATCCGTTATCATTTCAAACCTTCACCTTAGTAACAAAGTGCAAGGTGGAAATAATTTCGAAATTAAAATCGTTGTTTAAGATAATTTCAAACGGGAAATTCTTAATTACAGGGTGTTTGTTATTTTATAGTAAATTTTTAAAATTTCAAGCAATTAAATTCATTTGCAAAAACAACAAGTTTTTAATTAATTTATTACTACTTAATTTAATTAAATATGGATGCCTTAATACAAGAACGAGGCAAACTCAAATCAAAATTAACGAGATTTGGTACATTTTTAACCAAAAATCGAGAGAAAAACTTAGAGGTTATTTCGAACGAGCTGAAAATCGAAATACAGGAAAGAATAGACGCGATTCATAAAGTATACAACGAATATGAAGAGCTACATAGCGAAATGTGCAAATTAACCACAGATACAACCTCAATTGACGAGGAACTGTCTCAATTTGAAAATTTGTATTATAGTAACATTGCTGCAGCAAAAGCCCTCAAAGGGGAATGCACAATGTCAAGATCCAATTCAAATCAAAGCCTGATATCTACCGGTAGCAATCAAAGCAATTCAAATATGCATAACAAAGCGCGTTATTTAAACCTGCCAAAAATTAACCTAATGAAATTCTCGGGCGACGTTAATACTTGGGTACAATTTAAAAATACGTACATAAGTATGATTCATGAAAATGAACAAATAAGTGATATCCAAAAGTTACATTATTTAAAAAATAGTTTAATTAATGAAGCTGCTGACGTAATCAGCACCATCGAATTCACCGCGGAAAATTACGAATTAGCATTTCAAACAATAATCGATCGATTCGATCAACCTAAATTATTAATTAGAAATCATTTAAACGCAATAATCGAACAGGAAACCTTAAACAAGGAATCTTCTTTAAAATTGAAAAAACTATACGATAATTTGTCAAAACATGTCAATGCTTTGCGCTCATTTGGCAATGATGAACAGCTATTTGAGGCGTTGTTAATTCATTTATCGTCAAGTAAGTTAGATTCCATAACTTACAGGGAGTGGGAGTCAGTCTTCAACAAAAATGATGCAAATTTGCCATCATTAGCTGATTTCAAGGCGTTTCTTAAAAATCAAGCCGTATTTTTAGAAAACATCGAACAAAAAGGTGGTAAAACGATACAACCAGAAAGGACAAAATCTTGTTCAAAATCATTAGTCACATACAACCCTACGTGTTATTTGTGCAAAAAGGAGCATTTCTTATCTAGGTGCGATATCTTCAAAAAATTGGATGTCAAACAAAAACTGTCAAAAGTCAGAGAACTAGATCTTTGTTTAAATTGTTTCGGAAAAGAACACTCGAAAGACAATTGTCAGTCGAAATTTACGTGCAGAACCTGTAATTCAAAACATCATACAATTTTGCATGCTGCATTTATGCAAACTCCAGCCGTCATGATTGCAACCACTTCGGAGTTGCCCGACAACCCTGAGCCTAGTCAAACCATATCAGCCTTTTGCTCAAGTTTAGGCAACGTTTTATTGCCAACTGCACTAGCCAAGGCAAGTGATAAGAACGGTGCTTATCATACGATCCGTATACTCCTCGACTCGGGTTCACAGTCAAGTTTCGTGTCCTCAAAAATGGCGAAAAAGTTAGCATTACCCTTGCATCATGTAAATGTTGCAGTTTCAGGATTGAACAACTCCAATTCTCAAATCAACAACAGATGTGATGTAGAAATTGTATCTAATCAATCTACATTCAAAATCAAAGTTGCGTGCCTTGTTATTAATCAAATAACTGGAACAACGCCCGGTTTCAAGGTAGACAAAAGGTTAATTAAAATCCCTGAAAACGTATATCTTTCAGACCCCACATTTGATCAGCCAGGCGAAATTGACCTTTTGATAGGGTCACCCTTGTTCTTTGACCTTCTCTGTGTCGGACAGATACGTTTAGGTCCCAATTTGCCTACTTTGCAAAAAACTCGATTCGGTTGGGTACTCGCAGGCCTTACAAACCCCGATACACCTAATCAAGTCAGCTGTCACCACAGTACTACGACTGATCTTTCTGATCAGCTTGTAAAATTTTGGGAAATCGAAAATTACCCTACCGAAAGAGCGCTTTCGAGTGAGGAACATGCGTGTGAAGCACATTTCACCCAGCATACAAAAAGAAACGATGAAGGAAGGTTCATTGTTTCAATTCCTTTAAAGCAGCCTATCGAATCTTTAGGTGATTCATTATTTGTAGCTAAGAAACGGTTCTTAGCGCTGGAAAGGCGTCTCGCGGCCAATCCAGAACTTTCAAAACGGTACCACTCATTTATGAAAGAGTATAAAGAGCTAGGTCACATGATTCAAGTTTATCAAGATGATTCACAAACGTAATATTATTTGCCTCACCACGGTGTATTGAAAGAAGACAGCGTCACGACTAAATTGCGCGTTGTTTTTAACGGCTCATCCGCCACTTCGAGTGGAATTTCTTTAAATGACATTCAAATGGTCGGGCCCACTATTCAACCAGATTTGTTTACGACCCTAATACGCTTTCGCCGTCATCAATTTGCTATCGCCGCGGACGTCGAAAAAATGTATAGGCAAATACTAATTACACCTGAGCAAAGATCATTACAGCGTATCCTTTGGCGGTTCTCTCCAGAGGATCCAATCGAAACTTACGAACTTGCTACAATTACGTATGGGACTTCGTCCGCCGCCTTCTTAGCGATACGAAGTTTAATGCAATTGTCTAAAGACTGTAAACTCAGTCACCCTGAAATAGCGGAAATCATTGAAAAGGATTTCTATGTTGATGATCTCTTGTCGGGCGCCGATACCTTTGAAAGCGCTCAAAGGCTGTGTAAAAAAATATCTGAAGTCTTAGCTTCAGGATGTTTTAAATTAAGAAAATGGATCTCCAACGATCCAGGAGTTCTAAGCAACATTCTAGAATCTGAACTCCATCCCGGCGTTCTAAAGTTTGGAGACCAGGAAACCACGCACACGCTTGGCCTTCAATGGTCTCACCAAAGCGATCACTTCCTGTTCACCATACCCGTTTCAATTAACGTGAAAATCACAAAAAGAGTTATGCTCGCTGAAATAGCAAAAATCTTCGATCCACTAGGTTTGCTTGCTCCATGCACCATCGGTTCTAAAATTATGCTACAGCAATTGTGGATGGAGAAGCTGGAATGGGACGACGAGGTCCCCCATACCATTAAAAAAACTTGGCAGTCCTATCGAAAGGACTTGGTTAATTTAAACGATCTTAGAATACCGCGTCGTATTCTGTGCAGTGAACCTTGCCAAATACAATTGCATGGATTTTGTGATGCTTCAATGCTAGGTTATGGAGCCTGTATTTATTTGCGCTCGCTAGACGCAAATAATGAAATTCATCTTAGTTTAGTATGCGCAAAAACGAAGGTCGCACCCTTAAAACCTATTACCATCCCAAAGCTCGAACTTTGTGGAGCCTTGCTCTTAGCAAAATTAACTAATCAAGTCAGCAAGGCCTTGCCTTTAAAGACTAAAGTTGTTCTGTGGTCAGATTCCACTGTCGTTTTAGGTTGGATAAAAACTAGTCCCAACCTCTTAAAAACTTTCTGCTGCAACCGAGTGGCTGAAATACAACAACTTTCATTAAATGTAAGCTGGAGACACGTTCCGACAAAAGTCAATCCTGCCGATCTTCTATCCAGGGGCGTTACAGCTCAGACTTTGAAGGACTCTACCCTTTGGTGGAACGGGCCGCCTTGGCTCAAAAAGGATGAAATTTCTTGGCCTAGTCCAAATTTTAATAGCCCAGCCCTACCAGAGTTAAAATTAAAAATAAAGTTGCTAGCCAACACAAAACACGAACCGTTCCCATTTTTTGAATACTCGAGTCTTTCGCGACTGGAACGAATTATAGCTTACGTTTTGCGTTTTATAAAAAATTGTACTGTCAAGGTCGATAAAAGAAATTTTGAACCCTTAAGTCCTACAGAAATTCAAAATTCATTATCCAAATTAGTAAAATGCGCACAAAGGGAATCATTCCCAGATGAAATCTTGCAACTCAAGAGTGACAAGTCTGTCAGTTTAAAGAACAAATTAATAAGCCTAAATCCATTTCTGGATCCAGATGGTCTAATACGCGTTGGAGGTCGACTCCAAAATTCCCTTTATACCTACGACAAAAAACATCCGGTCCTATTGTCAGGACAACACCCGCTTTCAAAGCTCATTGCCCTTCGTGAACACATTAGATTGCTCCATGCGGGCCCCCAACTATTATTGTCAAGCATTCGAGAACGATTTTGGATAATTTCAGGCAGAAATCTTGTAAGGCAAACTGTGCACAAATGCGTAAAATGCTTTAGACTTGCTCCAAAATTAACTGAGCCCATAATGGGTAATCTGCCCCCCGAAAGAGTTCAGTCCTCATTTCCATTTTCAATAATTGGAATTGATTATGCAGGTCCTATTATGATTAAAGATCGAAAAGGACGAGGTTCTAAGCATTCAAAGGCTTACATTTGCTTATATGTATGTTTCGCCACAAAGGCAGTTCATATTGAATTGGTCAGTGACTTAACTACCGCATCATTTCTGCTCTCCTTTAGAAGATTTGTAGCTCGCAGAAATAAACCCTCTAAGGTATACTCTGACAACGGTACAAATTTTGTTGGTACCAATTCAAATTTAAAGGAATTGGGAGCTTTCATTCGTAAAAATGAAAAGTCTATCATTGAAACTTGTGCAAATGAAGGTATTGCTTGGAGTTTTATCCCAGCACGCAGCCCACATTTTGGTGGTCTCTGGGAAGACGGTATCAAATCATGCAAGTATCACTTAAAAAGGGGTTTAGGTTTAACCGTTTTTACTTTTGAGGAACTTTGCACTTTGCTTGCTCAGGTGGAAGCCCTTCTGAACTCTCGCCCCATTGCTCCTCTATCCGCAGATCCTCACGATTTACAGCCACTGACTCCAGCACACTTCCTGGTCGGACAACCACTGGTTTCGCTTCCGGACCCCGATTTGACATTAATACCAGAAAATCGTTTGGCCACATTCCAACGATTGCAACGTTTCCATCAACACATATGGAAAAGATGGCACAAGGAGTATATTTCCGAATTACAACAGAGGCAAAAATGGAGGACTCACAAATCCGATCTCCAGCTTGGGTCTCTCGTTTTGGTTAAAGAGGACAATACGCCCCCTCTCAAATGGAAGTTGGCACGTGTCGTCGAACTTCACCCTGGAAAGGATGGCATCTCCAGAGTCGCAACAATTCTGACAACAAATGGAACTTTTCAACGCTCCTTCGCTAAATTGTGTCCCTTGCCAGTGAGTGATATTGCCCCCCTTAACGAGTGAACGTTCCTTTTAGTGTTTGGTTTATCTTTCTGTTTTTATCTTGTAAGTGTAACATTGACTTTACGTTCATTTTGTTAATATTTAGTTATAGGACATTTTGTATACATATTCTATTATTCTTTCTGTTTCGTTGTCTTTTTGAAATTTTGTATTGTTCAATTATTTCATTTCAAGGCCGGGGGTATGTATAATTTACTACCATATTTCAAGGTAAATTCCGCCTGCGCCGCCTATGTTTGGCCCGCTATGGTTTATTATATATTTTAATGCAGTTAATTCGCGCTCCTAGCGCATTCATTGCTTCAAGCGCATGCAATCAAGCAAGTCCGTCTTACAAACGGCAAGTGTAATAAATGTGCAGTAACAGAAAATAAAAGTTTTTCAAAACAAAGTTTCTTTACTCAACACAAAATGCGATTACCAAATTTAATAGTACATCAGCCGCACTTGTACAAAATCAAATGATTCTAAATTCAAAAGTTACTCAATTCCAAAAGTTTATCAACGAAACGCAAACTCAAAATTTAAATTCTCGCCATTTTGAATTAATACAGAAAGTAATTCTAGAACTAATTAATACATTCCAAGTCATTAATAATGTTTTGAATAATTTAGAAATTGCTATTAGTTTTGCGAAAACCAACACCTTCCATAATTATATTATTGAACCAGTTGAACTTTTAAAGGAAATCAAATTTGTTAGTAGTCAAATCAAAAACACGAAACTACCATTTGAACCAATACTAGATAATATTCTGTCTTTTGAAAATATTTTGGAAATTAAGAGTTACACAAAAATGAATCAAATCATATTTTTAATTGATATCCCGATAGTGGAGAAAGAAAGTTATGACTATTTTGAATTCCATCCTTTACCTATACTTTCAAATAACCATCATAAAATTATCATTCCTAATTCCAAATTCCTTATCCAAAATGAGCACTTTTATTCGACATTTCAAGAAAAATGCAAAGAAGCGAATCAAAACGAACACTTATGCGAAGAAAACGTATTAGAAATCAAAATCGAATACAAGATTCCATGCGAATTACAACTTCTACGTTTCTCTGAAAAACCTTCGAATTGCAAACAAGAAACAGTAAAAATCAAAAATCTAAAAATCCAAAAAATAGGAACTGGGAAGTGGATAGTAGTAACTCCAAAATCAATAATAGGTCATTAAAAATGCAACGACGAATCGGAAAGTGTTCCACTAAATGGTAGTTATGTGATTGAAGTTCCGAATTGTTGTGAATTATTAATCCAAAATTATAGACTGAAAAGTTTTCAGAACAGCAACAACGTACTGAAACTCGTTCCAATACTGAACTTTGATGCACCAACAATCGGAGAAGAAAGTGCTAATAATCTTGAAGTTAGTGAACCTTTGGAACTGTCGAATTTAGACTTAAGTGAATTAAAATTAATACAAAGCGGACTAAGTGTTTTAAAAAGGAAAGTGCAAAAGGTGAATAGACTCAATAGTGCATTTTAATAAAACAAGTTTCTGGACCATCTTGATTTATTTGTTTATTCTTATTATAATTGCTTTTAAAATGTTTAAATTTGTAAGGAAATGTAAAACCCCAAAAGTTACAAAAGAGGATGATGAAATAATAGAACATCCAAACCCTTCTAATAGAAAATTCGAAAATGTTAAAATTCCAATTTTCTAACTTACGGGGGAAGAGTTATATTCCACTATAACAATAATATAGTTTAGATTAAGATTATTCATAACGATCAGCTTCCAAGTGCATTCACCAGATTGTTAAGAAAAGTAACGTGTGAACTGCTGAATGGAAGATTTCAGAAAACCAGGAATTGTAGTTTATAAGAAAGTTTTAGTCATCAGTAGTTCATTAGCAGTCTTTAAGTTAACTTTGTAGAAATTAGAAGTAGATTAGTGCAAAACTTGTAACTTTAAATAAATAAATAATTTTTGATTTTTAGAAAATTAAGTTTAAATTTAATAAATATAAATAGCTTATCTTTTTATATTATAGAGTAGAAGTAGATTTATAAAAAAAAAATTATAAATTTTATTATGTCAATTATTGTATAAATATAAAAACTTGTAAATTAAATTAATGTGGTTAAATTAAATTAATCACATCAATATTTTAGTTGTTGCTGACGCCTGTAGTAACTGCTATTCTGCGACTGCTTCGACCAAACCATACTTTTTAGCCGAATAGACATTTTGGCGTGTGACAATTAAACTTCTCAATCTAAGGATAATGTCTTCTCTAGTTAGAATGTTGCCATATTCATCTAAATAAATACGTATACTATTAGTGTTATTTAGATGTTTTTCGATAATTTTTCTAAATTTCATACAAAGTTGCAACCGAACTTTGTGGTAACGAAGCGAATCATTCCCATCCCCAACTATATTATATAAACGTTTCTCCTCGTAAATTTCAAAGAGTTTTTCTAATACAACCAATCCAACGTAAATGTATTTTACAAAGTCACCATTAATTGATTTTTTAACTACAATTATATTAAATTCTTGTCTATCGTATGGACACGTAGGGCTGAGTAACTGTGATTGTTGAGATTTTGCCCAGCTTACAATGCAATTGGCATGAAACTTATGGTTGCAACTTTTATCAAGAAAACCTACTTTTTGATTACCATCCAGGTCACGCATGCATATGCTACAAATTTCCATTTCAATCTTTGTTTCGGCCATATCCGTCGTTTTTTAAAACTTTTTATATACAAAATACGTATTTTTTCGCCCTTTACAATATTCTAAATGTATAATCGGATAATTCTCAAAAGATTAACTGTTTAACGGAAAACCATATGGTGTAATATAGAGTGACATTATTTTGTGCTGGCTAGGGCCGGCACCGAAGTAGGGCTTTCCCTGATTTTCAGCAAATTTAACAGTCGCATTTCCATCCGTTTCATTGAAGTAAACCATCAAGCAGTGCTTTTAAATTAAGTTTGGTTTTTTTCTAACTGAATCAGTTACCTATTGAGATGAGATCTTAGAGTTCGATAACATCTTATTTCCATTGATGACAAATTCCATTTAGAAAACGTCGGTGACATGGTTTAGCTCAATGAAACCGATAGAACTGTGACTCTCCGATTTGTCCAAAAAAAGACACGTCGACCAAAAGAATTTGGCCAAATGACAGTGAGTCTTGCACATAATCATTTAACGACCAACACATTGGCGTAGTAAGAAAGAAAAAATTCAGACAATGGGACTCATAAAACGGTTTGATGAACTGGAAACAGGAACTTGACGACATTTTGGTAGGATATTTTGACTGAGTCCATGGGTTCCACTACAACGTTGGTGCTCATATTTAAATTTTTTGCAATTTTCTTGTCACTGGGATTTTTCTCAATTTTTCGGCTTTTTGTTGCACTTTTATGACGCTTTGTCCGTCCGACAAAGTCAAGTCAAGTCCGGAATGTAACTTTTATGGAAGATTTTATTTTCTGCGAAGTGTCGTATTTCCCTTTAGAATGCTTTTCTTTCCGTTTTACCTTTTCTTTTGATGTGGCTTTAATTGTTTCTGTTTGGGAATGCTTAGGAGGTGAGTTTTCATCTCGAAATAGTAAGGTTTTTATAAGCTCTTCGGTTTTATGGGTAGTTGGTGTCTTTAGTAAGGTAGAAATTTGAACTGATAGTTCAAGATTGCCATCGAACCTTTCACGATCGATAACGGATTTTATCGTCATTTTTAAAGGCTTACGATTTTGTAATCTAGGATCGCGGTTTAACAACTGCTGTTCAGTTTTCGCACAGTGGCGTATTAATCCAGCTCCGGGCCTGTGTTCCAAAATTTCCATGCCCCCCCCCCCTACCTTACCCGAAAATTATTTTACGAAGCTGTAATCAAATATGTATCCACCTTCGCACTCAGTTCGATTCATGCGAAGAAACCGGGCCAAGTTATATCAGATTGGGGTGTAAAGTACGATTCGAAACGCAAAAAAACAACGAAGCATCAGTTTGGAGAATTAACTACACAGAAAAATTAATACTTTCTATGCGGTGATAGTCGTAAAACAGCATGTACAGAAAATCAACTGCGTTTAACGAATCAGAAGATGAGATTACTGAAAAGGCCATCTCACTTGTACAGAACTCGATGAAAGCTTTTCTCAAGAATGCATTCGATTCAATTGTTTCATTTATGCTTCGGAATGCGAGAAGAACCCACAGAGAATGTTATATATTTTATATTCCTATCAACCTGTTGATAGGTTGCTTTGTGGTGTCTGCAAGTTTTGTTTCTATTCTTTAAGTTCTTTACTTGAAGAAAATAATTTGGTTACTAACTTAAAGTAAACTTTAAACTAATAACTTCTATTCTTGTTTTGGCGGAGAATTCGCACGCGAGTTGTTCTGGTAGTTGCGGAAGGTGTTTTTACGTGAGTTGTGCTTTTGTTGAATTGTTTACTAGGTGATAGTAAATTGAAGTGGTTTTGCGACGAGTGTGTCGATGCGAATCGATTGATTTGAGTCAAGCTGTGCGTCTGTTAAGAACTCAAGCATATGCGACATGCTTAAGGATTATTTGAAAGTAATCAGCAACCAAGAAAATATGATAATGCGATTGGAGGAAGCAATTAAATCTGTGGTGGACGATATTGAAATTAAAGGTAACCTAAATAAATGGAATAATAATTTATACTACATTGAGTAGCCAGAGTCTCATAAAGACGAGGAATCAAGCAACTCGGACTTCGATTAGGATAAAAGCCAAGTTTCGAGTAGCGGTTCTCTTCGTGGTGCTGGCGGTTGGAAATGGATACCATTTGATTTCACTGGAGAGTACAGGATTGAGAGAAGAGAATTATTGGATGTATTTGCATTATGCACTTTTATTGGATTATGCAGCATTTGGGAGAACCCATGCTATGACATTTGGGATTTCACCAAACGAAAAGAGTACCCATAAGGATTCTTGAATACAATTGTGAACTGCATGAATAATAAAAGGAAAACCTTTGAAGGTATTGCTGCTGTGCTAAATGAACAAGTTAACAAATCAGCAAAGGGAAAATTTAAATTGTTGGGATGACTTAGATTTTGTCCAGAGGTTTCGTATAACAAAAACTTCAGTAATTGAAATCCTATAACTCATAGAAGGGTTTTTACACCAGTCAAACAGGTAAAATGCAATCGACTCTTTTGTGCGGCCTGTACAAAATGTAGCAATAAATTTATGTACTTATCAAATTTATTATTTTTTAAGAAACAACCCAATACCACTTTTTTAGCAACTTTTACTGACCCTTAGGTTTTATGCCACCGGTGGTCCCTATATAACTGTAGGAGATTTTGGTAACATCCACAAAACAAGTGCCTGTAGAATTATTATTACATAAACCAAAAGACCAAATTGAAGTGTAGAGACAATTCAATTCAAAGGCCAGGTATGTTTGTGTAATTTACATATTAGTCAGTTTTGCTAAAAAAAAATAACGAATTTTCAGGAGGCGAAAATGCAGAAGTTCAAGATATTGTAGCTCGCTGGCCTGGCTCTTCTCGCGATGCTAATATTTTTGATAATTCAAATATCAAGCAAATATTTGAAGGGAATTCATTTGGAAATGCTGTATTGTTAGGAGACAAAGTGCATACCCCCTAGGACGATATATGATAACGCCCATTGCAAACCAACAAAATAATTCCGAAAACTTATTTAATGAAGCCCAAATTAGAACGCGCGGCACAATGGAAAAGACATTTGGAATTTGGAAGCGGCGTTTTTTAGTCTTTCGATGAGAATGAGATGTAAAATACCAATGGTGCAAGATACAATAGTAGCAACTGCAGATAATCCCATTGTGGCTTGGCCATTTCTTAATATTTGTAGATAACAATTTTTTATAAATAAATTTCTACCAGAATAAATTTCGATAATTATAAATATGCGTCGCTATCTGACCAGGTGCTCGATGTGCACACAAATTTTAAAAATTTTAGCTCGGTTTAACAAAAATTTGAGATGTGCTCGAAATACCATTGAAAGAACTAATACTGAAAGCTCGCTGGAGATGTTCATTGAAGCATCGGGTACTCCCTTATAAACCCTATGATGCTCTATGTGTTCTACATAACATGACGTTGTTAGCTAACCACATTTTGGATGAAAATTACACCTAATTTATTAAAACAAATTTTGTTGTCCAGAAATCTGCAATGACAATATTTTGCAATTGAGAAGAAATGCGAAGCAAAAACCGTTCAAAAATTCCTCAAAGTGAAGAAAACCAAGTTAAGCGATATTATATGTGCAAACCTTGATCAGTATGCCAAATCCATTGAGGCGTATGGACAATTTCTTACACCTCTATTGACTCCCACGATGCTGCTGTATTCATGGTTTCAAATCTGCACAGAGGCATTGAAAATATAATTCTCCAGAATTTTAAACAAAACAATATCCACTCTTATCCTGATTACTAAAAAGCTATCATGGAACTGTCACTACAGAGCAAAAATATTTTGATGTATATTTAAGTTCAGGGCGAGTTGCTGTTGAAATGGCGTTTGGAAGACTCGGAAGACGTTGAAGAATTGACATACACTATGAGTTTGCTCCAAATATTGCAAGTTCATATAGTATTTTACAAAATTGTCTGGAAGGCAGAAAAGAAAATTTTAATCCGGAATGGACAAATGATGTACTTGAAGTTGAAATACCCTTCCAATAATCAAATCAACTGAGATGAAAAAAAACACCGTTGCTGGATCTGAGGTTTCCTAAAAATGTTGATAAAAGCGATTATTCCGTGGTCAAGATAGGAGAGAATAATAACCGAAAGGAAATAAAAGTCCTGCAATAAATGCGGATTACAATAAAAAAGCACTTATAGAGCTTTCCAGTAATAAAACGCTATTATACCAGAAAATTTACCAAAAGATTGTGTTTCGAGAAAACAGTGAATACTACTAAAAAGCACAAAAGCACTATCACAAAGTGATAGTACTGGAAAGAGGAGAGAGGAGAAAAGGGGGTAGTAAGCAAAAGTGTAAAGAGCAGGAGGATAAAAAAGCAATAGAGATCCTAACCCTCACAGTAACGTGTGAGAGATTAGACATCGACAAAATCATGCTTGAACAAGCCGTTTACATGATTAATAATGACTCGAAAAACAAGAAGCGAAGTACGTTAACTCGAAAGAAAGACGTTGCAGCAGGGCGGAAGCCGCTTTTGTCTGTGTCTACTAAATGCTGTAGAGGACGCCATACTTCGTCTAATCCTGGAGAACCAAATGCTTATGGATAGACTGGCTCAAAAGGATTCCGCTTCCGACGATCAAACCTTAGTGCCGTTCAGAAAAAAGCGGAAGAAAATAAGCCTCAAGAAAAACTCCCAATGGGAATACCTCTGAAGTCGTAGAAGTAGCCCTCCCAGAAATGGGGATCATGCTGTCTCGCCCAGGGACTTCCTCTGAGAAGACCCTAACAGAGACTTGAGGTTGCTAAGAGGCTGAAATCCACTACAGAAAGTTAGCCCCAAGCAACTAGATGCGGATACAGACTGCACTCATGCCAAACGAAAGCGGGGCAAACGCAGTGGATGGATCTAAAGTCCCAAAAGAGGGTACGTCTAAACCGGTCTCGGCCACATTTGACCCTTCTGTAGGAAAGACGGCCGAAGAATGCAAGGCTTTCCTCGAAATGGAGGAAGTTAACGTTCGCGTCTATTCAGCAAACCATTACTAAAGCAGGTGTTGTGCTACGATTCCCAACTATCGTATATCGCGAGTATTGGACTAGACGATATTATATAATATAATGTGTGTTGAATATTATGTTTATGTTATGTCAAATAAAAAGATTGTATTGAATGATAAGCTGTTATGTACTGATTAGGAGATGATATGTTTATTAACCAATATCTGTTTTTATTGAGGATATTCTAACAGCGAGCGCATCAAAGGCTACTTGAATAGCAGTGACTCTGGCATCACCGTGGTAAGACAGAAAAATCAGACACGAAAGTTCTGTATTTGTGACGTCCCCCTAGAAGTCTCGAATCAAGCTAATCTTGACCACCTGTTTAAACAAATCAATGGAGTTTCCAGAGATGAGTTTGACAGATGTGTCATACTTGCTAACAGAGGGTTCCTTAGCGTTCGTGGGAAGAACCTAGGATTAAAAATCCCAAAAAGAGTATACGTCGGACTGAGATCCTTCAAATAGATCGTAATTTACTCAATATGTAAAATTTATAGCGAATGAGTTGAGAAAATTTGACAATGAAGAAATTATTGGTGATACTAAATTGGACATCTACAACATTATTCATTCAGCAAAAAAGAAGATCGTGGCCCGTAAAATGGCATGTATAATTATTGATCTAGATTTCTAGATATATAGATAATAAAGTAACTATTTTATGTTATATTCTTAAATAAATATACATACTATTACTTGATCGATTTTAATAAGGATAATTGCGGGCGGTGGTACTACATTCTTGGATGACGAGATCGATGCCACTAAGAATTGTTATTGCCCTGGCATAACAATTCAACCAAATATGGTAAAGAAATCCATTCCAACCAAAATATGATTATTTCTGTAGTAAATCTTGCTAGATTCGTACCAAGAAGTTCATCAAGCTACATATTCAAGATTTTTCTGAAAATGATCATGTATGGGAGGGAGACTACGAGAATCCATCAAGAACAGTAGGCGTCAAAATTTTCACAGGTACTGTGAAAAAGGATACACAGCTTTTTTTTTTAATTAAACGTTTATGGTACAAAATAGGTAAGAAAACATTTTATACTGTTGCGTTTCCTGTAATTGGTTTTCCTAGTGGCATAAAAATTAGTATTATACCAGAATGCAGCAGTACAGAAATGGAAACTCAAAATTATTTCGTAAAGCGTATGCTAAATTTATCAGGAATTGACAACTGTATTGTCAAGCTTTACATGTTTACCTTCGGCAGATTAGTAAAAAAAAAAGATTTAAAACCTGACCATCGATCGGTGGAAGTTACCACTGTCCGAAATAATATATTGGTACATCAATTTAAATACATGAATGCTTAACAGAGAAGGAACATTTAATAAGTTTATATAACTTGGACAATAGCAAGTCATTCCTCTTTATAGGTACCAAAAATTACGGACATGAATTTAAATCCAATTATGTTGGATGAAGGAAATTGCCTGCAAGATATCGATTTAGTTCTAATACATTTTAGATAAAATATGGAAAATATGGTGTGCCATTATTGGTGTAAGTATAAAAAATTGTGAAAATCATCATTTACCACTTGAAGTTGAACTTAAACCTCGAATAACTTTTAAACGAGTCGACTTAGCAAAAAATCATATCAGACCTTTTTTGTAGATCGTTTAATTTCCTACAAGTATGAGTTTAAATTTTACTAGACAATAATTCGTTCAAGCGCATTAAAATTCCAAATAAAAAAAATAAAATTTCTTGTGTTATTTAAATGGGAAATCAAAAATCACGAATAGCGACCTCTGAATATTAATAGCTCAAACTTGATCAGAATTTTTTTTTCGTCACCTTGGACGATATTTTCATGGTAGCTAAAGAAAAGAAAATTAAAAGTTTTTTTTGGCCCACCCTAGTGAACATTTTGTATATATGCAGGTTGATCCAAAGCATACGATCCATATATGCAAACTTTATTTAAAAGAGCAAGAAGCTGATTTGATTTTTTTATTTTTTTTTTATTTTTTTTTTGATTTTTTTAAGTGAATTGATTATTATCCAGAATTTTAAAAATTTATCTGCTTTTATTAATGTTCCGTAAAACTCGGAATTGCAAGCAATTAGAAAATTTTCTTGTAGAATGAAATTCGGGGAAAAAATTAATGAGTGCAATTACTATACCATTAAGATACATGGTTAAAAATCAATTAAAGAAATTCGCCAAAATAACCTAAGTACGATTCTGCTTGTGATAATTCAAATAGAAATATTTAATATAGATGCGATAAAACGATTATCATACAAAATAAATAATAAAACATTCTTATACTGTCCCTTTTCCAGTTACTTGTTTTTATAATATTATGATTATTACAAAATTTAGCAGTACAGAAATGTAAACTAAAAAATAACCTATTATTATTACGTCATTTAATTATATAATGCAAGTGCTGAATGTGATTAAGACGGTGAACCGGCGGTTAGCCTTATTACCTATAGAAGAATATTTGTAAAAGCCTGTTTACATTTTTCACCCCATAGAAGCATAGGAACGACACCGTTCGAACTTATATTGGGAACACGTGTGAAGATCAACAGCGACCCAACGATTCACAAATTGGTTCAAAAGGAATTGATCGATATGTTTCAAGATGATCGCAATGAATTGCGATATCAAGCAAACGGAAGTAGTTTAAAGATGCAAACGAAACATAAAAGCTGTTATAATGCACGGCGAAGGGAAGCACGAAGTTATAAAGAAGGTGATTTGGTGGCAATTAAACGAACGCAAATCGGATCGTAAAATATAGTGAGTTTTATGGCGTGGAATAATATTTGTAGGTTGTTTGGAAGCAAGGCTTGACGAAGGAGTTAATTCGATTGCATGAAACATACGCTTGTCTATATCATACAGTTTTTGAGCCAATATGAGCCAAGAAAAAAATCAACAATGTTAAAGGGCAGTTCAATCAACAGCAGAGTAAGATGAGGGAACGAGTTGGGAAAAGTGGTGCTGGGGGTGACTATGACCAATTTGACCCCTTGCCTTGCCGGTATGATTCTCCTCTGTTTTTGGTACAACATATTAAAGTCCGGAAATCCTGTTGATGCAGGCGGCTAGACTATTTGAATCAACATTAATCGTGAGTATTCTTATGGCTACCTTTAACAATTTTAACGACAAAGTGGTAGTACTAGAAACAGGAGAGAGAGAGAGAAAATGGAGATGCTAACGCTCACAGTAGCGTGTGAGATTCGACATCGACAAAATCATGCATTCAGCAAAAAAGAAGATCGTGGCCCGTAAAAGGGCATGTATAATTATTGATCTAGATTTCTAGATATATAGATAATAAAGTAACTATTTTATGTTATATTAAATAAATATACATACTATTACTTGATCGATTTCAATAAGGATTCTTAGATGACGAGATCGATGCCAATAAGAATCGTTATTGGCCTGGCATAACAATTCAACCAAATATGGTAAAGATGCAAGATTTTTCTGAAAATGATCATGTATGGGAGGGGGACTACGAGAATCCATCAAGAAAAACAGTAGGCTTCAAAATTTTTACAGGTACTGTGAAAAAGGATACACAGCTTTTTTTTAATTAAACGATTCAACGTTTATCGTACAAAATAGGTAAGAAAACATTTTATACTGTTGCGTTTCCTGTAATTGGTTTTCCTAGTGGCATAAAAATTAGTATTATACCAGAATGCAGCAGTACAGAAATGGAAACTCAAAATTATTTCGTAAAGCATATGCTAAATTTATCAGGAATTGACAACTGTATTGTCAAGGTTTACATGTTTACCTTCGGCAGATTAGCAAAAAAAAGGTTTAAAACCTGACCATCGATCGGTGGAAGTTACCACTGTCCGAAATAATATATTAGTACATCAATTTAAATAGATGAATGTTTAACAGAGAAGGAACAGACTGCCTAGAAAATTATTTTGGTTCAATACGGCAACGGTTGCAAGATATTGATTCAGTTCTACTACATTTTAGATAAAATAATATTGTCCATATTCCAGTACCTCATCTCAACTTCCAAACACAAGGAATATTTTTGTGATGATCAGCCATCAACATTTAAATCAAACTAACTTGAAAAAAATATTATGATATGCAGCTCAAATTTTTAGTAGCAAATTTTTAGCCCAACACAGACACTGCAGACTTATACTATTTGTTGATCAGCTCTTGGATAGCATTATTGGCAAAGGCAAGAGATTGAGATGTGATAACACCGGTAGTTTTCCATATCTTCTCATGCATTAAACAGTATACAATTTTCTAATGGTAAAAAAACAGAATTTGTTCCAACAACTATTACGAATTGGATTAATACAATAAAACGGCGTTGAATTTCTTTGAAAAGTTTTCAGTGGCAAATATTTTTAGTAGCTTTGCCTGTTGAAAAAGTGAGCTACATACTTAGGACCTAGTCGTAAGCCAACCTAAATGGAATACTTTATATTTAGACCTTTGCATTTTAAATGTGTCAGAGAGCTACTGGCAGCTGGCAATCAACGGATTGGCCACCACTGTATTAAAAGAATAAGAATTGCAAAAAAAATATTATACTTTCTATGAAAAGTTTTTTACGTTTATTATTAATGTTCATTTTAATCAATTACAGTAACTGGTTTTTCCGGTGGCTTTAAAATTAACCTTATACCAGAATGCAGCAATTCAGAAATGTAAACTAAAAATTAATACGTCCGGCGTATGCTGATAATATCCGGAATACAAAATGGTAGCATCGCTATTGAAGGTTGTGATCCTTTTGTTGGTCACATTGCATTAGCCATATACGGAGCTTATATCCAGGGACAACGAACTCCAATATGCTGGAATTGCCGGGAAATAGGGCATACGTACCAGAATTGTATAAGGGCCAAGACGAAATTTTGTTATGGGTGTGGAACCCATAATATTACCATTATTAGTGTTAGCTGGTGCCCTAAAGAAAAATTTAGAATCTGCGGGCAACCGAGGCTCGAAGAATTGGGACCGCAGCGGGTCAAGTTGATCCCGTATCGACCCCGCAGATTTTAGCTGTGCGTAAACCACTTTTAAGACGGAGAAATCGGTTGAGGAGGCTCAAATGGGCATGAGAACATCGGGAATGGACAGTGGAAAAATGTTGTGTTCGGTCAACGGCGAAGGGTTTATATGAAAAGGTCAGAAAAGCAAAAATGCTTCCGTATTGTTTAGTTCCAACAATAAAAAGTGGTGGTTCCGTTGTAATTTGGTGTTGTATTTCTTACAATGGAACAGGTAGTTCGAAAAGAATTGAAGGAATAACGAGGAAAGAACATTATCTTCCGTATTAGATGTTGCGGCAATTCCATCAGGTTTCGAATTAATGGGTAAAAATTTTGTATTTATGCAGGATAATAATCCAAAGCATACGGTCCATATATGCAAAATTATTTTAAAGAGCAAGAAAGCTGATATTCTGCAAATCATGCAGTGGCATCCCCAGAGTCCCGATGTCAACCCTCTAGTTATTAGGGTAATCGGTAAGAGAGTTAGGAAAGTGGCCCCAACATCCATAGAACAACTGTGGAATGGTCTGTAAAATGAATGGCGTACCATTCAACAAGAAACTTTGGAGAAATTTGTTAACAGAATGCCTCGAGTTTTTTTTACTAAATTGGCATGGAAATCATTGTTACGACATTTCATTCAGAATCGAGTCAGTTTATGACTCGACTTGCCAAAGCAAGTTAATCAACATCTTTCCTGATTCATCTCCAAAGAAATCGAAAAAGATGGCCTGGGAAATTCTAATTGACGAATTTAACATTAGTATGGAAGATGTTCATCGCGACGTATCAGCACTAAGGAATAAATATGAAAACTTAAAAAAAGGAGCAAGAAGAAGTTTTCAGACGAAAAGACCTCTTTGAAGGAAACAGGTGGAAGGCCTTCAACCCAATTCAACAATGATCTAATCGATTTAAAGATAAAAGATATTATTATCACGCAGGTCACAAGGTTCCCCTCACAGTATAGGGCTGTGTAAAATAATTTAACCTTGTTATATTTTGTACATTCAATATATCAGGAAGGGACTGGTTTCAACACTAATCAATTAAGTACTTACATACAGTCAATCACAAAAATAAGTTTCCACCTGTAAATCAATAAAATATTCCCTTATTTTCACGAAAAGAATTGTTTTTATAATGCAACATTGTTGTAATTAGAATCCGTGGACATTATTGCAACGTATACAAAAGACAATAGTCAACAAAATAGGTTACCGCTCGAAAAACAGCGAAAATTGTAAAATAGCTATGAAATGCAACGCACACAAATAAGTAAGAGCGGTAATCTATTTTATTGATTGTTTTCATTTGCATACGTTGCAATAATGTCCTCAGATTCTAATTACAAAAGTTTAAAGTTTGGTATTATAAAAACAATTCTTTTCTTGAAAATTAAGACAATATTTATTTGATTTACAGGTGGAAACTTATTTTTGTGATTGACTGTACGTAATTTTTATGTAACTTAATAAATCATGTAATAAAATGTACATATTTACTATTAAAAGATTATATAATGTAAGGGGGAAACCTCCTCTATCGGGTCAAAAAAATCGATATTTTGGAAATAATATTATTTGATTGTAAAACTATTCAAGAATATTCCTTGAAAATTTCAATTCGATAGCTGCCGTATTTACGAATGTAAGTGATTTTAACCAAACGGGCGGGGAAGCGTGTACAAACGCGACAGCTGCCTTTCCTTCCTCTTTTGTTGACGTACGTATCAGTTCATTTTCGTCTCTTGTCGAGTGAACACATTGGTATAAGCAGCATGGCTTCGTATCAGAGAGCAAAACACAGGGAGAGGAAACGTTCATCGAGGCCTCGAAAGAAGAAATCTCCTTGGCTTAGGAAAGAAAAAAACGAAGAATCAAGCGAAGAGGAAATTGGAAATACGAGTGCTTCGAATATAAAACTAAGAAGTGAAAATCTTTTTCAGCCAGAAGTGAATAGAGCTCATGCGTATAAAATAGTTTCTGAGCGTTTTTCAAACGCTCGCGCAACTTCTTAGCCCCGTTTCACAGTCACACGCGCGCGTTTTGAAAAGCATTGTACTTTATAGGACAGTAGCGCGTGTGACTGTGAAAGCTAGCATAAGGTAAAATGCTTTCCAACACGCGCAGCGTAGCGTGAAGAAAAATATCGAATTTAGAGAATCGGGAATTCGTGGTTTCGGTTTTAAGATAGTAGTTGTAGTGTGTTCTTGTGGCTTAACACATATTAATTCTGGACCTCTCATAAACACCGGTTTTGAAATTAATCGAAGAATAGTTTTGGTCAGGAGACTTTTAGGCATCGGACAACAAGGCATAAATATTTTCGCTGGACTTATGGATCTCGGGACTGATTTGAATAACAGTGTGTACGATAAAATTGTCAAACACTTGTATGATGCAGTGAAGTTTGTATTTGATGCTAGATGGATGAAAGCAGTTGCTGAAGAAAAAACATTAAATGAAAAAAATGGAAAACCAGCATCAAAATTTCATTAATCTGGTGATGGAATGTGGAAGAAAAGAGATTTTACGTCGCTGTTAGGAGTTGCAACTTTAATTGGTAATTTAACCGGAAAAGTAATCGACCTTGTAATTAAAAGTGCAATATGTAAAACTTGCACGACATGCACTTGCACATCACAAGAAAAGTATGAAGTTCAGTATGTCAATTATATAGGCGACGGTGACTCAAAAACTTTAAAAGCCATCATAGATTTGAATCCCTACGGCGATGGGCAAAAGACTTCGAAACGTTAGAAAAGGAAAGAAACTCGGAGGTCGTGGAAATCGGACAGATGTACTAATAAAAAAATTAACTCGGTATTACCGATTGGCCATTCGTCGAAATACTGATTCGGTTGAGGAGATGAAGAAAGCCGACACACCGAACCACGGAAACTGTCCTGCTGGAGCTGACAGCTGGTGTAAGTGGCGCAAGGCTGAGGCAGCAGGTCGTCCAGACTTGTTTAACCATCCCCCCCCCCTTCACCTTGATGTCCACAAAAATTTGCTGCCGATCTTTCCACCCTTTTGGAAAGGTGTTTAGGTAGTTACGCGCAAAACGCAAACGAAAGTTGTAATTCTACCGTTTGGCGTTTAGCCCCTAAACACATCGACAGTGAAGCAAAGATTGTCGCAATTGCTTCATATATCGCTGCATCGATATTCAATGAAGGCTACAATGGAGTTTTAATGATAAGGAGCAAATTGGGTATCGAAATTGGGACCCAAGCCCACAATTTTGCTGAATCGCAGGACGACAAGAGAGTCAATCGACAGGACCGCCGAAGCTATTCAAGCTCGAAAGAAGCAAGAATGGAGATGTTGGCCCAAAACGAATTCTACGAGGAAGCGGAAGGGCTACTTTATGGAGCTGGAATCGCTGATTAGCGTGAAACTGCCGTAAGTTGTAAATATAGAGTATTTTTAAGTGCTCAAAATTTTAAACGCGTTTTACTCGAAACACCTTTTTTCGACTTTGTGTACACGATTGAGAAAGCTGCACTGAACCGATCGGGCTTTGTGACGGCTCATTTTTTAATTAAATTCTCTTCTATTGGACAACAATAAAAAAACAATTCTTTTTTGAAAAAACAATTTTTTAATATTTTCTTTCGTATTTTAAAGTCGATTTTTTAACGAAAAAAAAAACATTTTAATTTCAAACTATGAAAAATGTCATTTCGACCTTTTCTTTGATAAATATCATTGACACATAGAAGCTACTATCATGAAGTTAAAAAAAAAATTGATATTTTTCAGACCACAATTAAGGACGCTACACTGTACACAATCGACACTCCATAGGCGATACGATGTAAACGCGACATCCGTTTACACAGTAAAAGTGTTTCATTTTTTTTGAAAAAATTCCTGTATACTTTTAAAATATGTATTAAATACCATAAAAATTTCAAAGCGTTTTGAGTAATTCTGCTTCAGAAAAAAAATTCATGAATATCGTGTATTTTTCAGCCGTGTAAAGGAGGTTTTAATATTAATATTACCTTAATATTACTTATTTAACATTGAATATAAACATATTTATAATTGAATAAAAGTAAACCAAATATTAAAATAAAATATGTTTTTCCCAGTCCTATTGCAGATTGAAAAATTCTAGTAGCATGGTTATCGATTATTTATTTATCCAACATTCACAATAATAAATACAAAGAATTTCTGATGACTGCGGACATAGTAAAGATCTGGAAGATTTTGTAATTAAATCTTTCACAAAAATTTTAATATTAAACAACATTAAGACTTTAAATTATATTACGCTAGAAAAAGACAGGAAAAATATTGATGAAGCGGTGCTATATATAAGTGTGCAGCAGATACATTTAAAGAGGATAAAAAAAAAAGTCCTATTAATTTTGTAAATGCGAGAACGTTATTATGTTAATAATGTGTATGAGATACTGAAGCAGGCTAATAAGCCAGAAACACGGACTTATTTAAATTATATAAATTTTTAACTTGTAAAAATTAATAATACTAAAAACTTCGATAAAGCAAGTTAATTAAACTAATAACTCTAATGCATCCCAATCTGATTTTTATATGAAAATGGAAAGAAACGGAAGAAGCAAGTTCAGACCAACGTCTTTTGGTCTAAAAATAAATACCTTTTTTTTCAACGCTGCGCTGTCTAGCCAATGATTTTTTCCTTACAGATATATATTTCAAGTGTATCCCATTCAAATTTTAGCTATTAAATTAAAAAAATTAAAGTTCTTTTTGTGAAAATAGTCATTTTTGCATTTTTTACATTTAACAATTTTTTTTACAATTACCTATTATTTTTTTCATTAATGTCGTCCTTAAAAGTTCTTAACAATAATTACTATAAAATTGTTTTTCGAAAAAGTCAATAGTCAATTTTTACGGTGGGGTATGAAATGCCCCAGTGTGGCAGTTACGTTTTTCTGGAGAAGTGTGGCCTTTAAGGGTTAATGAACACACCACTGACAAAAATAACATTCCTAGTCTAGTACAGTTACTATACAACAGGAGGCAAAGAAGATTATTACCAATAAATAATAAGTTATTAAAATAAATTTTGATGTTCATAAGAGTTGGAAAAATGTTTTGTAATACAGCTAATTGGCACATATGTGAAGATCATTTCAATCAACGTGATTTTGTGAACGAGGCAAAACAACGGTGAATTCTGGGACTATGCCTTTTCTTGTAGAAATTTCAAATGTTCGCAAGCAATACCAAAAGAGCTTTGATTTGTCCGGATAAATTTTAGTTTCAACAAATACGTGATTAGCAATTTAACGAGAGAAAACTTGTCGAAGTAATAATCGACTTTGAAGACTTAGGTTCTTTAGGTAGATGAAATAGGGCTACAAATAATTGCTTATTACTTCACCACATCAAGTATTTCGTCAATCGATCTAAAGGCCGTAATTAAAGAAATAATATTTCGAAAAAACGTCATAAGAACTTCAGGGATTTGGTTTAATGTTGTAGCAACGGTATGCGATCAGGGTCCTACAAATAGAGCAGATAGGTCTCAATTATGCAATGCAAGATTGAATTTGAACCTAACAAGTTTGCTAAATTTGAATATATACAGTCTGCTTTTAATATCAACCACCAAAAATCTTGTAAAACGTTGATTAAATTGAAATCTGAGTATTTCAATTTTACTCATTCCTACGTGAAGATATTGCACACTGAGACAGTTACCTTCTGAATCAATTTTGACTGCAGAATTTTCCAGAAAAATTAACCACTTATTTGACTCTTTGAATGGACATTTAATTTATGCTAAGGAATCAAAACCTTATAGATGTGCTTTAACTGCAACATTTCCTCATTTGAAGCTTTGATCGAGATTGTTAGAACTAAAACAGTGGAAAATTTATAGGTATCCTTTTGTTAAAAGTTGGCAAACGACAATTAAATCAATTCTTTTAGACAATATTTAAATTTAAGAAGATTAAATCAAGACCCAGTTGAAAATTTGTCTTGCAATATCAGACAGCCTGTCATAAATTTGTTGCCTCTTTAAAGACGGAAGTAGTCAATAAGTTAGTATCGTCTGTGGGTGATGGAAACTGCGAAAAGGATACTTGTGTACCTTTAGATAATTTAGAAAGTTTGCTGAGATACTCGTCGCATGAAGACGAATCAGAATAGTAACCGATTGTGAAACAATGAAAACCGAAAGCCTCAAATGTGAGGACGTCAAGGTTTAGCTTAGGTTTCTGGCTATGTTTTGAAAAAGACTATCATACCTGATTGCAACAATAATTGTCGTAATAAATTATTCTGCAATGAAATTTCTAGTCAACATCTTTTGTTTACTTCTTTTAAAGAGATGGAAGTGAATATGTAATGGCACTTCTGAAGAACATTCATGACCAGGGTCGGCGAAGTCCAATGGGGCTTCCTGATACATCGTGAAAACGGGCACTGTAGGCGATAGATGGCGTTCTTACCCGTTTTTTTTTAATTTTTGACTCTTTTTTTTTCTTCATGATTGCCTAACCATTAACAACCACTTCATAAGTACCGTCCATTTTGTTACATGTTTTTGCGAACTTGCGAACTTAACACGTGTGCTTAAAACGATTTTAAATTAAAATTGCGATTATTATTGCAAACTTGTGTATCTTGTGATATTCGTACTGGTATTGTATCACGTATAAAAGGTGTTGTATTTAACTTTATTTTATTAAAAGCTTTTTTTCACGCTATCCTTAAAATTTTAAGGATCAATTTTATTAATCATTATGGGTCGCCGAGGTTGTTGTGTTCCCACATGTTTCAGGTCTTCAAGAATTTTGCGTTGTTTCCCGAATCCTGATAATGATGCTCAAAGGTTTCAGGTATGGGTGGCATTGTCAGGAAATGAAGAAATCAAAACGTTGGAACCTCATCAAGTATACAATTGTAGAAGAATGTGCCATGATCATTTTAAAGAATGTTTCATCTTGAAACATTGAATAACACGTTACAATCTGATGCTTTCCCAACTGAACTTTTGTCAAGTAAATATTACGTTTTATTTTACTATTACTTGATTGTAAAATAATGTTTAATTTTAGTTCGAAGTATCGAGGAGGAAGAAGATATCGATATGGGTCAAGAAGAAGATGAAACTGAAAATAATATTTTACCAGAATCACAAGGTTTGTATAAAATGCAATGAAAATGCCAATTTATAAAAAATTAACTTTTTACATTGCCTAAATATGACTGTATGGAAAATGAAATTTAAAAAATCTTTTAGCATCACCTGAAGGAGAATCCTATGGTCCTTTTGGAGAAGAAAAAGATGAGGAGATGATGGAATGTAGTAGTCCACCACAATCGGATGGTGTGTATATGAGATTTAATAATGTAACTTTATGGAAAATTAAATTTGAACTATTTTGAGCAATACCTGAAGCATTTTATGGTCCCTCAACAAGTAGTTTTGGTCAAGAGCAGAGTGAACAGGCTTCAAAATTATTGGCTACTAAAAGTTCAAAAGGTTTAAATAAGCAATCTTAACTCATAATTCTTGAAAATTTATTTTAAAATAATTTTAGAATCACTTCTTCGCAAAGTTAATGTAAGAAGAGCAGGCCAACTTACCCCTAAAGCTAAATTGATGTATAAAGAAGCAGCTACATTAAAACGTCAATTGCGAACTTCAAAATTTAGACATGCTGCTTGTAAAAAAATAGGTTTTTATCAGATATCTTTAGTTTACCATCTAGACATACATTGACGAATTATGTGAACAGAATACCAATGCAACCTGGAATTAACGAACACATAGTTGAAGTTTTAGCAACTCAAGTTGAAGAAGAGTACTGGAAAATATTGTATTTTAATGTTTGACGAAATATCTATTTGTCCAAATTTTACGTATGACCAAAAGCGAGATGTTGTGCTAGGCTTAGAAGATTTTGGAGATAGGAGAACTCCAAAATTTGCAAATCATGTACAGGTATACTTTTTGTTTTTTTTTAAATTACATTATATATATTTTTGTTGGGTATTTATGGTGCGCAACATAGAAGCGAAATAGAAGCAGCCCATTTATTATAACTTTGTAAACGGTGCTACCCAACACTCTGAAATTGAACGTATTTAGAAATTGTTAATTATAAGAAAACGTTCGTTAGGTATGGGAAACCGATGAACATTTAAAGGAAGTAGCATTAGCTTGCATAAGGAGTATGCCAACAAGGGTGGCTGCAGTAATTAAAGCTAGGGTGGTATCACAAAATATTGATGAAAAATATGTTAAAATAATAAAATTAAAGATTTATTTTAAATATAGTTGTATTTTCGCATTAAACTACCAGTAAATTTAAAAAAATCAATTTTTAATGAGTTGCCCTAATTCAATTGCACGGTACTGTATATTTAAGCTCAGGGCGAGTTGCTGTTGAAATGGCGTTTGGAAGACTCAGAAGACGTTGAAGAATTGAATACACTATTAGTTTGCTCCAAACATTGCAGGTTCATATAGTATTTTACAAAATTGTCTGGAAGGCAGAAAAGAAAATTTTAATCCGCAGTGGACATATGATGTACTTCAAGTTGAAATACCCTTCCAATAATCAAATCAACTGAGATGAGAATAAAAAAAAAGACACCGTTGCTGGATCTGAGGTACATCATGATTTAGCAGATCATTTTTGCTATCTGTCAAAAAAAGTTTCCTAAAAATGTTGGTAAAGGCGATTATTCTGTGGTAAAGATAGGAAAGAATAATAACCGCCAGGAAATAAAAGTTCTGAAATAAATACGGATTACAATAAAAACGCACTTATAGAGCTTTCCAGTAATACAACGCTATTATACCAGAAAATTTACCAAAAGATTTTGTTTCGAGAAAACAGTGAATACTACTGAAAAGCAGGTACATTTTGTACACAAGTGCTGAATGTGCTTAAGACGGTGAACCGGCGGTTAGCCTTATTACCTATAGAAGAATATTTGTAAAAGCCTGTTTACATTTTTCACCCCATAGAAGCATAGGAACGGCACCGTTCCAACTTATATTGGGAACACATGTGAAGATGAACAGCGACCCAACGATTCACGGATTGGATGAAAAGGAATTGATCGATATGTTTCAAGATGATTGCAATGAATTGCGATATCAAGCAAACGGAAGTAGTTTAAAGATGCAAACGAAAAATAAAAGCTGTTATAATGCACGGCAAAGAGAAGCACGAAGTTATGAAGAAGGTGATTTGGTGGCAATTAAACGAACGCAAATCGAATCGTAAAATATAGTGAGTTTTATGGCGTGGAATAATATTTGTAGGTTGTTTGGAAGCAAGGCTTGACGAAGGAGTTAATTCGATTGCATGAAACATACCCTTGTCTATATGATACAAAATTTTTGAGCCAATATGAGCCAAGAAAAAAATCAACAATGTTAAAGGGCAGTTCAATCAACAGCAGAGTAAGATGAGGGAACGAGTTGGGAAAAGTGGTGCTGGGGGTGACGATGACCAATTAGACCCCTTGCCTTGCCGGTATGATTCTCCTGTTTTTGGTAAAACATATTAAAGTCCGGAAATCCTGTTGATGCAGGCGGCTAGACTGTTTGAATCAACATTAATCGTGGTATTCTTATGGCTATCTTTAACAATTTTAACGACAAAGTGATAGTACTGGAAAGAGCAGAGAGGAGAAAATGGGTAAGTAAGCAGAGTTGTAAAGAGCAGGAAGCTAAGAGAGCAATGGATATGCTAACGCTCACAGTAGCGTGTGAGATTCGACATCGACAAAATCATGCATTCAGCAAAAAAGAAGATCGTGGCCCGTAAAAGGGCATGTATAATTATTGATCTAGATTTCTAGATATATAGATAATAAAGTAACTATTTTATGTTATATTCTTAAATAAATATACATACTATTACTTGATCGATTTCAATAAGGATAATTTCGGGCGGTGGTACTACATTCTTAGATGACGAGATCGATGCCACTAAGAATTGTTATAGGCGTGGCATAACAATTCAACCAAATATGGTAAAGAAGATTTAAGATTTTTCTGAAAATGATCATGTATGTGAAGGGGACTACGAGAATTCATCAAGAAAAACAGTAGGCGTCAAAATTTTCACAGGTACTGTGAAAAAGGATACACAGCTTTTTTTTAATTAAACGATTAAACGTTCATCGTACAAAATAGGTAAGAAAACATTTTATACTGTTGCGTTTCCTGTAATTGGTTTTCCTAGTGGCATAAAAATTAGTATTATACCAGAATGCAGCAGTACAGAAATGGAAACTCAAAATTATTTCGTAAAGCGTATGCTAAATTTATCAGGAATTGACAACTGTATTGTCAAGCTTTACATGTTTACCTTCGGCAGATTATCAAAAAACAGGTTTAAAACCTGACCATCAATCGGTGGAAGTTACCACTGTCCGAAATAATATATTGGTACATCAATTTAAATAGATGAATGTTTAACAGAGAAGGAACAGACTGCCTAGTTCAATACGGCAACGGTTGCAAGATATTGATTCAGTTCTACTACATTTTAGATAAAATAATATTGTCCATATTCCAGTACCTCATCTCCACTTCCAAACACAAGGAATATTTTTGTGATGATCAGCCATCAACATTAAAAAAAAATATTATGATATGCAGCTCAAATTTTTAGTCGCAAATTTTTAGCCCAACACGGACACTGCACTTATACTATTTGTTGATCAGCTCTTGGGTAGCATTATTGGCAAAGGCAAGAGATTGAGATGTGATAACACCGGTAGTTTTCCATATCTTCTTATGCATTAAACAGTATACAATTTACTAATGGTAAAAAAACAGAATTTGTTCCAACAACCATTACGAATTGGATTAATACAATAAAGTGGCGTTGAATTTCTTTGAAAAGTTTTCAGTGGCAAATATTTTTAGTAGCTTTGCCTGTTGAAAAAGTGAGCTATATACTTAGGACCTAGTCGTAAGCCAACCTAAATCGAATACTTTATATTTAGACCTTTGCATTTTAAATGTGTCAGCGAGCTACTGGCAGCTGGCAATCAACGGATTGGCCACCACTGTATTAAAAGAATAAGAATTGCAAAAAAAATATTATACTTTCTATGAAAAGTTTTTTACGTTTATTATTAATGTTCATTTTAATCAATTCGCTGGTTGCCTGGCAAAACCGTTTATCTCGATTTTTGACGAAAATTGGATTATTTCATTTTATAATGTATTTTTGCTATTTCTACAGTCTGGCAAAATCGTATATTTTTGATGCTACTAGTATATGAAATAAACGCATATCGCCAAATGGTTTATATTATAAACACCTTTTCGGTTCCTGGCATTTTCGATTAACTCAAAGATATACTATTCTGCCAGAACTAAGTTTTGGTATTCTGCTGCCAAAACGATTATCTTAAATTCAAAAAGAATGTAGCTCCCGCTCCATTAGTATGATAAGAAAGCAGGTGATGTACTATTATAAAGTTACTATAAACAATAATGTGTTTAATCAGTAAATTATTCATATTTGAGTTGAAATCCTTAGGGTAAAGACGTAAAGTTTAATATTTTAAACGTAAAATCTTCAGAATTTGGGTTTTAATAAGTTATTATTGTGAGATATAATGTGCGATCGAAGCAGGAAATTAGTTGAAATGGCGTTAGAAAATTCATATAATCAGGAAGGTAAGTTAGATTTGTTTATTTCTATCTTTAAAATTAAAAATTAAATCATATTTCCTTAAAGTTTATTCTCTGAATTTAAAAATTTATTTTCTAAGACTACGTTTTGTTGCCTCATAGGTGGAATTCCATCTGGGGATTCGTCACCTCCCCATTCTATATCATCCGAATTGGAAGAGATGTTTAGTTCAGATGATAGTGTCCTTGACATAGACTATGTACCTGTTGAAACTCATTCAAGCTCTGAAAAAGAAAATGAAAACACGGAAAATGCAAATCTTGCAGAACAAGAAAAATTTGGTGAAAGTAGTAATGCAGTTAAAAAAGTAAACCGTAAATCTTCTTTGAAACAGCGCAAAGAAAATACATCCAACAAATATAAAGGCTTGCCTTTCGTAAATAGAAAAGGTGAAACCCGGGAAGCAAAATCAATGAAGCCTGGTTGCAAAAAATGCCTATTTAAGTGTAGTGAAAAATTCACAGATGGTGATAGGCAAGAAATCTTTACGAATTACTGGAAACTTGGCGAAAAGACATTGCAACTACAGTATTTGTTAGGTTTAATTAATGTTAGGCCTGGAACTGAAAATAAAAAAAGAAAACGAAGTAATGCTTTCTTCTTAGAATTGAAAGAACAGAAAATTCGTGTATGCAAAAAGTTTTTTCTCGATACTTTGAGTATCAATCATAGCATAGTTGAGACATGTTTAAATCAAAAATCAACAACTGGAACATTAGTAGCCAAAGCGTCCCATCAGGGGCCTTCAAACAAAACGACCTCAGCAGAAATACAAATTATTCAAAACCACATAGATAGTTTTCCTCGATACGAATCCCATTACTGTCGCAAGCAGTCTTCAAGATTTTACTTGCATCCAGATCTCAATCTCACCAAGATGTATAATTTGTATGTAGACAATTGTGCTATTCAAAATGTCAAATCTAGAAGTTTTCATGTATACAGAGACATTTTTAAAAGCCAAAATATGTTTTTTAAATCACCTTCAAAAGATACGTGTAAAAAGTGCGATACTTTTAAAACAAAATTAAAATGCCAGCTGACAGAAGATGATCGAAAGGAAATAACAATGGAACATGATGAGCATATTAGTAACGCCGAAGATGCTTATGGAGAAAAGAGAAAAGATAAACAGAGAGCTCTTGAAAGTGATGGAAAAATACTTGTACGTGTGTTTGATTTGCAAAAGGTTTTAGAAACACTTTCGCTGACTACAGGGGCAGTTATTATACAAGGCAATTATGTACTTACAATCTAACAATAAAAGATTTGACATCAAAGGAAACAACATGCTATGTTTGGTCCGAATATCAGGCAAATAGAGGGTCTGATGAAATCGCATCTTGCCTTTATAAAGATGTGCTTTCTATTTCAGAAGAATGTGAAGAAATTATATATTATTCTGACAATTGTCCAGGTCAAAACCATAACTTTACTTTGCCAACTATGTTCAATATAGCTCTAACAAAAAGAAATAAGAAGTTATCTATAAAACATAAGTTTCTTGTTGTGGGTCACACGCACATGGAATGTGACACTGAGCATTCCAGAATAGAGAGAGCGAAACCTAAAGATATGTGCATTTACATTCCTAGGGATTGGATCCAATTGATAAAAATGATAGGTATCAATTCCAAAAAATCCAAACCATTTAAGGTTATAGAAATGAAGGATTTTTATAACTTTAAAATTTTTTTATCAAAATAAAGATTCCCTATTCATAAATAGGGGAAAAACAGAAGACGGCTCACCTGTTCAGTGGGCAAAAATTAAACATATTACTATTCAAGAAATTGGGAAATTAAAAATTTCTCATTCTATTAAAAATGTTGATGAAAAAGTTATACACATTCAAAGAAGAGGAAAGGATAACAATATAAAAGAGATTACACCTCAATTAAAAAATAACGGTGTACTCCCAATATCCAAAGAAAAATACAACGACTTAATGTCTTTGTTACCTTTAATTCCAGAAGAATATCATCCCTTCTACAAAAATTTAAAAACTAGTAATTCAAAAAAAAAATTTGATTTTGAATCAGATTCTGAATAAAAAAATTAAATTGTTAGTTTTTTTTTTCTTTTCAAATACTTTTTTTTTGTCTGAAATGTGTCATTATTTAATAAACAATCTCAACATTGTAATATATTTTTGTGGTGTTTTGCAATAATAATACTGATCATATCTAGTCGTTTATCTTAGTTCTAGTCCAACTTAATACCTGGCAAAATCGCTTATCTTATAATAACAATTTTTTTCTAAATAACGCATAATGATTTGTCAACCATATTTGGGCAATAGGACAACATAAAGGTAAAGTACTCTACAAAAAAAAAACAAATGTAGAAACGCCATACAAGCTTAGCAATTAATGATTCAAAGTTAAAAACAGCTCTCCTGTAAAATTTACTAAAAATTAGATAAACGGTTTTGCCAGGCAACCAGCGAATTACAGTAACTAGTTTTTCCGGTGGCTTTAAAATTAACCTTATACCAAAATGCAGCAATTCAGAAATGTAAACTAAAAATTATTACGTCCGGTGAAAATATCAGGAATTAACAATTGTAGCATCGCTATTGAAGGTTGTGATCCTTTTGTTGGTCACATTGCATTAGCCATATACGGAGCTTATATCCAGGAACAACGAACTCCAATATGCTGGAATTGCCGGAAAATAGGACATATGTACCAGGATTGTATAAGGGCCAAGACGAAATTTTGTTATTGGTGTGGAACCCATAATATTACCAAAAGGGAATGTCTTAGCTGGTGCCCTAAAGAAAAATTTAGAATCTGCGGGCAACCGTGGCTCGAAGAATTGGGACCTTAGCGGGTCAAGTTGATCCCGTATCGACCCCGCAGATTTTAGCTGTGCGTAAACCACTTTTAAGACGTAGAAATCGGTTGAGGAGGCTCATATGGGCATGAGAACATCGGGAATGGACAGTGGAAAAATGTTGTGTTCGGTCAACGGCGAAGGGTTTATATGAAAAGGTCAGAAAAGAAAAAATGCTTCCGTATTGTTTAGTTCCAACAATAAAAAGTGGTGGTTCCGTTGTAATTTGGTGTTGTATTTCTTACAATGGAACCGGTCGTTCGAAAAGAATTGAAGGAATAATGAGGAAAGAACATTATCTTCCGTATTAGATGATGCGGCAATTCCATCAGGTTTCGAATTAATAGGTAAAAATTTTGTATTTATGCAGGATAATGATCCAAAATATACGGTCCATATATGCAAAAATTATTTAAAAAAGCATGAAAAAGCTGATATTTTGCGAATAATGCAGTGGCAACCCCAGAGTCAAGATGTCAATCCGATAATATTATTAGGGTAAAAAATCGGTAAGAGTTAGAAATGTGGCCTCAACATCTATAGAACAACTGTGGAATGTTCTGCAAAATGAATGGCGTACCATTCAACAAGAAACTTGTTGTTCAAGTTCAAAGTTGTTCAAGCAGTGAACTATTTCAGCTATAAAGAAATTTCCCAAATTAGGAAGCAAAATTTTCATTATGAGAAAGATATACGAAGTTTTAATAGAATACATACTAAATTTTCATTGTGATGGCATGGAAATCATTGTCACATTTCATTCAGAATCGAGTCAATTTATGACTCGATTTGCCAACGCAAGTTGATCAACATCTTTCCGGATTCATTTCCAAAGAAATCGAAAAAGATAGCCTGGGAAACTCTCGTTGAGGAATTTAACGGTAATATGGAAGATGTAACCCAATTTAATATTGATCAAATCGATTTGAAGATAAAAGATATTATTACCACGCAGGTCACAGGGTTCGCATCACAGTATTTTTTATCCACCGTTGATTGTATATCAATAATTTTAATAATAATTCTTTTATCAATTTTATTTGCTGTAACCTTTTATTATAATTTGTTTTCTTACATTTTAGTTCAATGGCGGTTTGAATGAAGAACCACGTAGTAATCTCCGAGAATAAGGCAGCCTATGTTTTTCAGATTAATGGCGAACTTGCCTCGTGAAACTTAGCTATATTAGGAAACTAAACCCGGAGAAATACAGGATAAAATGTTTGGATAAATTTTTTTTACAAACTCTTCGGTATTTAAATTTTAATATTATTGAAGTCAGAATTCATTATTGAACACTTTCTCGATTCCGTGGAGGATGTCGAGGAATTTATTCAAAATGGAACAAAGTTAGCTAACATTCCTTGGCAATTCTTGGATTCGGTAGAAGAAACCGATAATGAAATTGCCCCCCACCCCCTTATCTGAAGTGAAGGCATCCAAAGAAAAGAAATCGGTAATTTTCTAGTGGAGATTCTAGTCGATTTTAAAGAGATCTAATATACTGATTGTTATTTTTAGGTCAAAAAAGCACCAGCGACAACGGAAAATTCACTGTAATTGCAGACATATTCCGTTACAAACTAAATTGTGACAATTTGCCACAAAAGGACATACATTGATGCAGCATTAGAAAAAGTAAATACATATTTGGCGCAAAATATTGCAGACCTCCGCCGGATTCCAAAAAAAAACGGCAGAAAGGAGATAATAAGCAGAATGTAGAAACTCCAGAAACAGGTTAATATGACGTCAAATATTTAATGAAACCCATTTTAAAAATAATTTCATATTCCAGAAGCTGGAAAAGAACATCAAGCTGTGAACGAAGAAGAGTTCAATTTAGAAGAGGAAATTGAGAAGGCAGCATTGTTACTGCTGTAAAACATTTTAAGCCTCGTGAGTTTATTTTAGTATTTAGGCAAGTTAGTAAATTAGTTATTCAACACAAATAATAAAAAAATTATTTGGATTTATCATTTATACATTTCCTAAGGAATATAAGCCGCAAGTAATTGTGAAGGAAACTGATTTAAACTAGATTTAAAAGTAATAATTGAGGTCATAATTTCAGACTTGCAAAAAATTTCAATTAAAGCTGTTGTATCAAAGAACGACGAATGCTGCAGCTCTTGCTCAATTAGTTACAAAAGACTCAAAACCAGAGGCACAAATTGCGAAGCTGGCTCCAATGTAGCTTTAGATAATTTAGAGCATTTTTTGACAAATCCTGTAGAAATTATAGACAAAACTTTTGAAAATAATGAGCTTCACTCTTTTAACTTGTTACGCCTATGATTTCTATTGTGTTGAAAATTAATTATCTACAATTTATGCTTAATAAGTTCCGTTCCGATAGCGTGAGATCTGCGTCTTCAGCCATTATATAAACATAATTTATTATGCCTATTAGGTTCCGGTCGAGATCGTGTCGAATTCAACATTTCAGCACTCGATAAATATTATTATGCTTTACCAGCTCCGCCGTAACCGTGGGATTATTTACAATTCAGCATCCTGTATTACAGACAGGAGGCGACCGAGGTATCGAGAGGGGTAATAGAAATGCCATATAAGTAACTCACACGGGAGGGAACAGTAGTCCCAGCTAAACCATAAAAATGGTAACAATCCTTCGCGAATCCAATTTATAATTTGAAATTATTTAAGCAAGTGCTTGGTTAATTACGGTTTCGGGATTCAATGAACTCCGTTTGTGAATTATGTGGATGTGGGTTGATCAAGCCTCCCATGGAATATCGGCAAATTAAATAGGATTAAGGATTGTAAGGTCAGATTTATTTGTAATATTTAATAGTGTTCCAGCCAGGGCCGACTATAAATTGTAAATTAGAATAAGTTTATTTTAGTCCAGCCACGGCCGTGGTGATCACTTGGATTTCAATAATTTTGATTGATAATTTAGCATTTGAGTTAATGTTAGGTGTTGTACACAAAAATTATGTAAATGATATTAAAATTCATTATATCGTTATGTTACAAGGTGTGTTTTGGAATCTTTTGGAAGCTTGTTAATTAATCGCCACTCACGCCCGTCTCATCTCTTTGGACTAAGAAAGTTTGAATTAAAAGTAAAGTAAGTATTCCTTAAGTAACAGTTTGGCGTATGAACGTGGGGCTCGAAAAGGCAACCAAATTAATAACGGAAAAAAGATTTAAAAAAAAACAAACTAATTATTGAGGACACCAAAATTAATAGGTACTCATTTGAAAAACAACAGAATAAAAAATTGCAATGGAGCCTAAATCCCTAAATGAGTGGGAACTAAAATTCGAGTTAGAGTGCCGAAACATTAAACCGCGCATTAACCAAGTGTCGCAACGGGTCCAGTTGGACATCGCGCACAAATACAACACAATAAAAATTAAGCTAGACAAAATTGATTGGGATAAATTCGACTTAGAAATGCATAAATCCATTACGGAAATCGGGACAATTCATTGTCTTCCTTCTCCTCGTCCGAGGACTCCCGGCCTCCATTCCTCCCCGATGATCATATAATTAATCAAATGGAATAAATAAGAACCTAAATAATAAATATAAAATATAATATGAGGACTTCGGATGGCCGAATTGTTAATAAATACAATTATAACGTCCCCCTAAAAGCAGAAGGTCGTATGTAACAATTTGTAAATTTTTCGTTGGTTGGTATCAAAATTTTCGTAAATTTTTGCTCTATTTTATTGGCAAAAAGTCTTATGTGTATTCATGTTTGACATTTAAATATAACTGTTTTTAAATTACGTATGTTTATTTCATTCAATTATGGAATAGGTAAAAGGACTTATGTGAATCATACATAATATTATTTTAAATGCGCCTGTTAAGTTATACGCAGAACGTCCTATGTCAATACATACCACCTTATGCCTCTGAAATTAATTTAATGTATTGAATATTCTGCAGACATAAGACATTTTTGCTGTAACTCCATTGCATTCCGTCAAATACTGTGGTCGTATGTTATACATAAGATGTTTTTGCATGCAAAATCTGAAGAAACTCATGCAATTTTAAGACAGTACGCTGTAGTCGGCTACACTTCGCTTGTGCTTGCAATGTGAAGAACACGTTAAAGAGGTTAATTTGTGTTAGTTTGTAATTTGTGTGCTGTTGATACACTAACTGAGGTAAGAGGCTCATTACTAAAATATTACAAGTTTTGAACACTTCTTGTAGGAATAAAATTCTACCTTTTGCAGTTACTAAAAAAAGTTAGTAAATTATTTTCTTGTTACAGATAATTTATTATTACAAAACAATTAATATGTTATCGGGAAGAACCCAACGCTTAATGCGGATGTTAAAGCGCTCGCCTAGTTGTGAATTACCAGAATTAGAAGCTAAACCAATAGATGCAATAATTATGAATGTAGAACCTGAAGTAGATTTAACTAGAAATAAAGAAAAGACTGATGATAATTTAACTACTAGTATTAGTATACAATGCCAAAACGAATTACCAGTATTAGAAACAAATAATAATATAGAATATGAAGCTATTTTTAATATTGACCAAGTACCTGCAGTAGAATTAACGTATAGTATTAACAACGCCGATGATATTTCAACTACTATTACCTGTGAAAATAAATTACTAGATTTAGTTACTATAAATAATATAAATGTAAGCGAACTACCAGAAATAGAATTGTACGGTAGCATAACAACTGATAAGACTGATACAAATTTAACTACTACAGATTTTGAGCACGAGGTACTAGAATTGTCAGATACTAATAATAAAGATCCAACAGCTATGAATATTGTAGAGGCAGATTTCTTGGAGCTGGAAAATTACTTTGTAGACAATGAGGATCAAGGAACAATTAATTTTATAGTAGCCAATGATGGTGTTTTAGTAAACTCGAATACCATGGTTGGTGAAGAAGCTGAAATTCAAGATGATACTGTAATTGAAAGGACAACAAGAAAACGAAAAAGAAAACATCAATCATGGAGCAGAAATATTGCAAAATTAAATAGAAATTCCGGCAAAGAATATTGCAACACAAAAAAAACCATTGTTAATGCAAAAGGAGTGCAACCTGTAAATTGTGCTGTAAAGTGCAGATTGAAATGTCATCTCAAGTTCAGCAATAATGAAAGAGAAGCGATATTTAAAACATACTGGGGCAGCAAAAGTTACGAACGTCAACGTGACTTTATTTCAAGAAATGTAATAGAAAAACCAGTTCTGAGACGACGAAAAGAAAATGATGCAAGAACAGATAACAGGCGAAATTTTACTAAACGTTACTATTTTAAAGAACTAGAGATATGTAAACACTTTTTCCTACAAACATTAAATATTGGAGAAAAAACTATTTCGTATTCTAAAAATAAAGAGATCCTTGAGAATGGCATAATTCAAAGTGATTTACGTGGTAAAAGAGAGCCTATCAATAAAACCAGTAAGGAAACTATAAAACATGTACACGATCATATAAAAATGTTTCCGACAATGGAAAGCCACTATTGCCGCAAGAAAACCACAAGAAAATATTTGCAAAGTGGCCTAAACATAACCAAAATGTATCATTTGTATAAAGATTACTGTTCTGAAAATGTACTTCCGAAAGTGACTCTCCCAGTTTATCGATCCACTTTTAATAGTTCCTATAATCTTGGTTTCCATCGACCAAAAAAAGATGCTTGTAGCATCTGCGAGCGTTATCATAACTTAAATGACGAAACAAAAACTTGCAAGGAAAAAGATATACATGAAATACATTTACTGAACAAAGTTTTATCGCGCGAAGAAAAGCAGATAGATAAACAGAAGGCTACTGAGAACGAAGAATTTGTAAGCATTACGTTTGACTTACAATCAGTACTAACAACACCATGTTCGGAAGTATCTACATTATACTATGTGAGAAAATTTAGTTCATATAACCTAACAATTTATAACCAAGCGACTAAAGACGGACAGTGCTTCCTTTGGAACGAAAATGACGGAAATCGTGGCTCTTCCCAGATTGGATCTATAATTTTGAAATATATAGCGGCCTTACCAGAATCAGTCAAACATATCACTATGTTTTCTGATTCTTGTGGAGGCCAAAATAGAAACAGATACTTAACATCTTTATTACTATGGATAGTAAATTCCGAAAAATTTCATATTGATACAATCGAACAAAAGTTTCTGGAGACTGGTCATACAGATATGGAATGCGATAGTATGCATAGTACCATCGAACATGCCAAGAAGGGAGTTCCAATCTATTCACCAATTGAATGGCCAACCATTATAAGAAGAGCAAGACGAAAGAATCCATATACTGTTGTATCATTAAACTTTAACGACTTTTACGATTTAAAGCATTTAAAAACTAATACCGTTTCTTCCGATTTAACCTTAACTATAGAAAACAAGAAAATATCATGGATGAAAATAAAACAAATTAAAGTGGAAAGAGGAAGCTTCTCTATCTTTGTTAAAACTAGTTATGCAGATACAGAATTTAAAGAAATTCCAAGTTGTGAAGAATCAAAAAGAACAAAATGTGGAAAATTGAAGAAGAAACAGAAAAGTAAACTTGTTGGGGCAAAAAGTGTGGAATTAGCAAAATTATATAATGGGAAGCTTCCAATTTCTATATTAAAATACAATGATTTATTAAAGTTATGCAGTAGTGGAGTCATTCCAGAGGATTACCAAGATTTTTATAAATCATTAACAACTTTAAATAAAAAAGATCGATTGGATGAAGAAGATATTGAGGATCAAACAAGTGAAGATGAAGATGAAGATTAAGTTTTTATGGTTACTAATTTTTACTATTACTGAAGAAAATATTTTATTTGTTTGTTATTTCATTAATAAATGTTTATTTTTTATATTAATAATAAATTACTACTTCATCAAGTCAGTAATAATAGTATATTAATTTGTAATAACAATAACGTCGTATGTTACGACATAATTAACTTCTTTTTCTATATTTTACAATAAATACATTCAAAACAGTCGTATGTTACGAACGTATAAAAAAAGTTTTTTACGGTATAGTTTTATTATCTGCAAAATAGTCTTATGTGTGCACTACACATATGCATGGATAAACTCATCTTAATTTTAACTGCAATAAAGATGTAAGTACTGCATTACCCATTTTAAATCAATGTGCGTTTATTTCCTAATGCTATTCTTATTGACAATTAAAATAAATAATTTTATACATAGTTGAACAATAGATTGCAATTTTAAGTTTATATGATTAATAAAAGCGTGCAACACCAGAACTTAAAAACTTTTGCGTCCATTTACTCAATACTATACATTTGTTACATACGACCTTCTGCTTTTAGGGGGACGATAAGCAATTAAGAATACATACAATAATTAATAATCCTATAAACAAACATTTAAATAATCAGGTGAATTAATTTAAATCCTCAACAAAATAACAATTAAAATCCAATATAATAACATTTCTAGGTCTCTCGAATTTTCTTATTTATTTTGGGAGATTTAAAATTTTGTCCAAAATAAGTGGCGCTCAACAGACTCCTGAACATCGGCTTTACGTAATGTGAGAATGTAGGTTTGGCACGATCGTTGGCCAGTTATACCAACATTGGTCTTGCAATTACATTTTCGGGTGACGGAATTAATTGTCTTCCCTCCCGTGTCGGCACTTCCCTTGTTATTTTGTCGTCTCGGGATGTATAGAACATCATCTGATATGAAAATCTTATCTTATAATCAATAAATTCAAACAAATATAAGAATAATACAATACGTAGAAAATCAAAATTCAAAAAATTTAAAAAAGAGACAATTAACAAATAACAGGTCTGAATTAAGAAAATTTGAAAAAATGAAAAATTCGTAATACGATAGTACAATATAACGTTATTTCATGGTTATTGCCATTCTTCAGTTGCACGCAATCGCTTACATTGTGAAATTAAAAAAATAAACGAATTTCTTAGTTCAAATCATTTTTAAATTATTCATACTTCATGTAACAAGTTCAGTTTTGATAATCTTTGGAGGTTATGGTAAGTCAATTTTGTACAATTTAGTCGATATTTTTGTTTAGTTTGAAATTTTTTTCTTATTTCACAATGTAAGCGATTGCGTGCAACTGAAGAATGGCAATAACCATGAAATAACGTTATATTGTACTATCGTATTACGAATTTTTCATTTTTTCAAATTTTCTTAATTCAGACCTGTTATGTGTTAATTGTCTCTTTTTTAATTTTTGGAATTTTGATTTTCTACGTATTGTATTATTCTTATATTATCTTATATCTTATATCCAAAATCAAATCTACACACCCTGTGCCTATTCTAGGCATCTGTCCCAAAATTAAGTTTTCGGAAACGCCCTTTGCGGGATCCACTTCGGCATGACAAGCGGCTTCCAATAGCACATCGACGGTTTGCTCAAAAGAGCATTTCATAAGGGGGCCAACTTCCTGCTTATTAATACCGTGTCGGGTTATGGGCATCAGTTTACCGTTGGCGGACATTACGTCGCATAGCAGCGAAAGATGTCTGTTGTTGACATACAGACCGTAAAATTGAAATACTGTGTTCATCTCCTTTTCGATAGTTTTGCGAGCAGCTTCTATGCCCAAAACGTTAAACGTTTCGCAAATGTCGTTGGTGACGGTTCGGCTACTATCGACTTCGGGGTCGCCCAAAACTGCAGCCAAATTTGTACCGTCAGTTTCGAGCACCCATTCGGACACAAATTCCATATTGCCATTCTCGTTCACCACCCTCCTCTTTTTCTCATTTGCCTGGGGTTTGTTCAAATAAATTTTGGATATTTCGGAAATTCCTTTTAAAGTCGTTTCTCCCAGCAAGGTATCTTCTAGGCATTTGATAAACTTTAGCTCTTCCAGCTTGGATTTTTCCGAGTCTCCTTCGCCTTCTGTTTCACTATCCATGATTCGGATACGTAAGACTAATTTATCGGCATTGTCATTGCTGAAAATGCAGAGTAAATCTCCGCCAAAATCTGATTGGATCGTTGCGGCTATCTGTTCCATGGAGAGCTTCTTGTTCATCATTTTCTTATCGTCGAACTCCATGCGCAACAACCAGGGCGAAATTTTGGTTGGATCGAAATCGGGAATTTCATAAAAGGCGTCGACAAACTCTTGATCCTCTCGAACGACAGTGTTACGCGGATCTGGATCGTAAAAAATAGCCGAGCTAACCGTCACCGATTTCAAGGTGCTGTGTTCCAAACGACACAACACATTTTGTGCCTTCTCCAGATCGCAAGCCACTTGTTCCTTCAAATACACCGTCATGGAAGGGGCTTTGGGATTTTTCGAGACGTCGATGATTTCCTTCAAACGCGGTACACCAAGAGTGACGTTTTTAGACGACACTCCAGCAAAATGAAAGGTGTTCAACGTCATCTGAGTCGCCGGCTCTCCCATGGATTGAGCGGCGAGCGAACCCACCATTTCTCCCGGCTGCACTATCGCAAGCTGAAATTTAGTTTCAATTTCGCCCATCAACCATTCGAAAGCATCCGAGTTTAATTTGTACTCGGATACAGATTTCGTGTTTAACATCGAGCGGGCCAAGGATTGGAAGAGCAACGTGGCGTTGCTGTTTGCAGTTTTCGATATCCCATCCTTTCCATTAATCGCAGCGCACTTTTCCAATAAGTCTCTAACTCCTTGTACGACTTTCAACGGCGACAAGTCGGTGGGTTTCCTCTTATTAATGCGGAACAACTTTTGGGCATTCCAAATCATTCTTTCCAAATTGCAAGGCAAAACGACTCGGGATTCTCCGGTGGGGAAAATTTCCATTAGCACATTTCGGTCTTGCTTCAATTGCTCCCATTCGCGTTCCAATTCGGAAACGTCCGAAGTCGAGAGATCCCTATTCACGTCTTCGCTAAAATTTCGTTTCAAGTAACTTTTGTTTGTTACGTCGAATCTATATTTCTTTTCGAACTCGGCGCTGGTCAATTTCATCGTCGGCAAATTTTGAAACTCCAAGTGTTCGCCGGCCAATCCATCTTCTCCGTAACTGGATTGGATCATCATTCCTAACGGACCCCGAACCGTCCCGTCATATTCCACCATTACCGATTCCATAGCCTTGATGAGCCTACGTTGGATGTATCCAGTTTCGGATGTTTTGCAAGCCGTATCGATGATACCCTCGCGACCACCCATGGCGTGGAAGTAGAACTCCTGCGCCGTCAGTCCCGAACAATAAGAATTTTCGACGAAACCTCTCGCTTCGGGACCGGTGTTGTCTTTCGTGTAGTGTGGAAGAGTACGTCTCTGATTGCCGTTTGAAATTCGTTTACCTTCCACGTTCTGTTGACCCACGCAAGCCACTATCTGCGAGATGTTAATGTCGGAACCCTTCGACCCGGCCATCACCATCGTTTTAAACTTATTATATTGTGTCAGGGACTTTTTGACCGAACTACCAGTTTTGTCGCGAGCTTCGTTCAAAAGCCTGTTTACTTCGTTTTCAAAAGTTTGCTTCAAATTGTTACCCGGCGTTGGTTCCAGTTCCAAGTTGTACGTTTTTTGTGTAATTTCGGCGACTTCCGTTTTGGCTTGTTCGATAGATCTCTTAATTTCCAGCCGGGTTTTGGGATCCGCAATGGTATCGCTGACACCCACGGAATGACCGTGGATGCTAAGCAACCATTCGTTTACGACGGTTTGAATGTGTCCGTAAAATGCTCCGCAAACTTCGTGCCCTAGCTCCAGCATACAGACGTGAAGCAAGGAACCGGCAGAAGCGCCCAAAGTCTTCTTACATAAGGTTCCCATCAGCAATTCACTATTTTCGATCAACACTTTCGTGTCGTTAGGGGAAATCCATTTGTACGGTCCACTATCTTCTTCATCCGAATGGGCCGAATGAGTTCGCATAACGTTCAACCGACCCGGAATTATTATCGAAAACAACTGTTTTCCAGTCCAATATGGCACGGGTTTTAGGATGGCAGGTTCGGGCAACTTTCCGTTGCTTCATTCAGACCTGTTATTTGTAATTGTCTCTTTTTTAAATTTTTTGAATTTTGATTTTCTACGTATTGTATTATTCTTATATTTGTTTGAATTTAACCATAAATACATACTAAAAACCACAAATTTACTTAAAATTTTTTATTTTGAGTTCTTTTCTTTTTTTTTATAATCAATAATCTATAAAATATATCAAATTAATAAAAAACAAATAATTATGAAAATTAAATCTTCTAAATCAATAATTTATATATAAATCGAATAAATAAAAAGCAAATAATTGTAACGCCTATGATTTTTATTGTGTTGAAAATTTAAATTATTTATAATTCATGCTTAATAAGTACCATCCCGATAGGGTGAGATCTGCGTCTTCAGCTAATAAATAAACTCAATTTATTATGCTTACTAGGTCCCCGTCTAGATCGTGTGGAATTCATCTTTTCAGCACTCACACAATTGAAGTGGTTTTGCAACGAGTGTGTCGATGCGAATCGATTTGAGTCAAGCTGTGTGTCTGATAAGAACTCAAGCATATGCGACGTGCTTGAGGATTGTTTGAAGGTAATCAAAACTAAGAAAATTTCATAATACGATTGGAGGAAGCAATTAAATCTGTGGTGGACGATGTTGTTGAAATTAAAGGTAACCTAAATAAATTTAATAATCCTCGTGTTGAGGGCGAATCGTTTATGGATCTGCCTGATAAGATGTGGCTACATTGAGTAGTCAGAGTCTCTCACGATGCCAATATTTTTGATAATTCAAATATCACGTAAATATTTGAAAGGAATGCATTTGGAAATGGTGGATTGTTAGGAGACAAAGTGCATACCCTCTAAGACGGATATATGATAACACCCATTGCAAACCCACAAAATAATTCCTAAAACTTATTTAATGAAGCCCAAATTAGAACTCGAGGCACAGTAGAAAGGACATTTGGAATTTGGAAGCGGCGCTTACCTTGTCTTTCGATGGGTATGAGATGTAAAATACCATTGGTGCAAGATACAATAATAGCAACTGCAGATAATCCCATTGTGGCTTAGCTATTTCTTAATATTTGTAGATAATAATTCTTTGTTTAAGACTTAAATATATATGTATTTTATGTTAACTTTTTAAATTTTAAATAATTAAATTAACTTTTCAACAAATAAATTTCTACCAAAATAAATTTCGATAATTATAATATGCGTCGCTACTGACCAGGTGCTCGAAGTGCACACTTTCAGCATTTTAGCTCGGTTTAACAAAAATTTGAGATCTGCTCAAAATACCATCGCAAGAACTAATGGAATACTGAAAGCTCGCTGGAGATGTTCATTGAAGAATCGGGTACTCCATTATAAACCCAATGTTGCTGTATGTGATCTACATAACATGGCTTGCTAGCTAACCACATTTTGGATGAAAATTACAAACAAACAAATTTTGTTGTCCAGAAATCGGCAATGACAATATTTTGCAATTGAGAAGAAATGCGAGGCAGAAACAGTTCAAAAATTCCTCAAAGTGAAGAAAACCAATTTAAGCGATATTATATTATATAAAATATAATATGATGAGTTCGGATGGCCGAATTGTTAATAAATACAATTATAAGCAATCAAGAATACATACAATAATCAATAATCCTATAAACAAAAATTTAAATAATAAGGTGAAAAGGTTACCTTTTCGGGTAACGGAATTGCATTCCCTCCCGTGTCGGCGCTTCCCTTGTTATCTTGCCGTCTCGGGATGTATAGAACATCATCCGATATGAAAATTAAATCTTATAATCAATAATCTATAATATATTTCGAATTAATAAAAAACAAATAATTATGAAAATTAAATCTTCTAAATCAATAATTTATATATAAATCGAATTAATAAAAACAAATAATATTATTCAAATTAAGAATAATTTTCCACTTATAATCATATCGGTTATAAAAATTAATTACTAAATTATATAGAAATTAAAATTATTAAATACATAAAAAATAAATAAAGTCAAAATACACCTTAGCTCCAGTTGTATTAGCGCTTTAGGTGCGCTTTCAGTTGCGCTTTTAGGTGTGCTTCGGTTACGCTTTTAGGTGCGCTTTAGGTTGCGTTTTTAGGTGCGTTTTAGTTGAGCGCTAGGTGCGCTCTCCTCGTGTTATCGTGAGTTATCGTAAGGGGATGCCGGAACTACGGCTTCGGAATGGGGTCACCTGGTGGAGGGTAACCTAGGAACGCATCGGGTGCCACAATTGTGGAATCTGGGTCACTTCCGGTAACGGTTGGACAGCGTAGGTGACTAACGTACGAAACTCTAGCCAGGGACAAGATGATTTCAGTTTGGATGGTGGTCGAAATTCTCCCGAGCGTTGCTTGCCAACGCTATAGGTTTGTTCGTTTGTCATGCACGAAATCACACCAAAAAAGTTAGTGTTGCGTAGTGCTAAGTGCGTAGTGTAGGTGGTGTAATCCGGTGTAGTAACACTTACGGATAACAAACGAACGATTTTTACATTTTAGTGTAAAATTTATAATGCAATTTTATTTCACTCAGCTGTCATTACACCAATGGAATAAAAAAATAACGAAACATTCGAATTGCAGTGACGATTTTTTAAAGCAAATATAAGCGACAAATCTTTTTTATTAACTTCAACATTTAAATAATACATAATATATTATCAATTTAATAAACTTGAAAAAATTGTGCTTTCAGCAGTAAATATTTTTCGCTTTTCACTTAAGCGTATGCTGCTTTGTGCCATTTTTCCCTCCTCTAAATAAATAATAATACGAAATGCCCTAAAAAGTTCTCACGATTGTAAAATCCAATCTTTACTTTAAAGATTGATAAAAATGATCATTTCAGCACGTTTCACTTTAAATTGGCACTTTGCCGAAAAGACCAAGAAGTCCGTATTACTATTTGTTGGCAATAATTATTCTTTAAGTTTACAACTAGGTTAAAGTAATACTCATAAAACCCCAATAATTGGTGGCTTGCCGCTTTATTATGTATTATTGGTTTTATGAAGAGATTTGCTCGTGTACTAAGGTACTAATGTGCTCACATCGTAAATCCCGGTCATCTTTTTTTACAACGGTTTCAAGCAATTTCACATGACCTCCTGTTGGTCAAATTTTGCAAATCTGTTAACCCTACAGGAGGAGCTTGAGTTTTCAACAAGTAAAATTTCCTGAACCAAGTCAGTAAACCTCGTAAACTGTCTACAAATCATTCATCAGTAAGTTTTTCATTACCTACATGAAATATGAGTAACGAAAGTGAATCAAGTAATGTAAAACTTGCCGAGTGGACCGATGCTTCGTCCAGGTTATTAATTGACCTGTATAAAAAATATAAAATGCTGGTGGAACAAAGAAAATTAAAAACGATGAAGAAAATGTGGGAGCTGATACAAGTAGGTTTAAATGAAAAAGGGTATTTTTTCACAACTACCCAGAGTGAAAATAAATGGAAAACTTTAGATCGTTCCTTTAAAGCTAAAATTCAAAATAATAACAAAACTGGTCGATCCAGGAGAAGTTGTCCATAAGAAAAGTAAGTTCTTATAAATTTATTTTTGATATGCTTATCACAGTTTCTAATGTATTACAGAGAACTATCCGAAATATTACTGAAAAGGGCAAGCATTGTTCCACCCGTAGTAATGGATGCCACTACGGTAACTTCAAAAACATCAAGTTCGACGGAACAATTACATGTGGAGGTTCTTCCGTTTTCTGAAGAACAAATGTAAGTTTTTATTTTGTAAGTTTTTTTTTAAGTTTATTAATTATTTTTATTTTATTTACAGTATCCTAGAAATGGAAGAGGATTTACTAAGTCCCACCTCGGAGAACCCTCTACTAGCCAAAGTGAAACTCCCGCACTCCCAAATTTTTCTGAAACTCCCACTGCACTCCCAAGAAGAAATCGTTCTGCAACGATGAGAGGTATTCAGCAGTTCCACGAGGCAATTAGGGAAAGGAATGAAATCAAAAAAATTGCAGAAGAAAAGAAGGCTGCACATAACAATCAGCTGATACAATTATTAGAAAGGCGCAATGATTTGTTAGAGCAATTATTATCAAAAATGAAATAAATAAATAAATAAATATAAATTTTAAATCTTATTTATTATAAACACATTTGTCTACATATTTCATCTCTTACATGTTTTCCATTACGTATTGTATGATTTCCGGAAAGTATAATAGTTTCTGGTTGATCATCTTCCACTGGTGTTTCAGATTCAAATATTGAGGTATCTTCCTTATTTGCTATATTATGCAAGACGCAGCAAGCTCGTATAAAATGACATATTCGTTCATGCCCTCTTAGTTTCACATGATACAACTGCCGAAATCGCTGTTTCAATAAACCGAAAGTATGTTCTATACTCACTCTGCATGAACTTAAAGCAGTATTAAATCTTTTTTGTGACGCAGTTAAATGCCCATTATCACGATAAGGAGTTATTAAATTAGGTAGTAGTGGGTAGGCACTATCTTTTTGCAAAGATATTTGCAATACTTTTTGCTTCCATTTTAATTAAAAATTTCTGAAATTCACAAGTAGTATACAAAGCCACTTTACACCACTTCTTAACACACCGGTTACACCAGCAAAAAGACGGTGTGGGTTGGTGCGACACTTTCGGTGTCGGTGTGTCCGCCACCGGACAAACGAACACGATTGGTATTTTTACACCGTGACAAACGAACGCTATTTTCTGCACTAATTTCTTGATGTTGCTTAGTGCATGACAAACGAACAAACCTTATACTACCGCGATTTAGTGCTGACTAGGTAGTGAAGGGTTAACCAGACTGGGATCCCGCCTTGTACGGAGTTTAAAAGAGTGCTGCCTTGTGAAAACAATAAAGCACCCACCGGCAGTGATGATTTGGTCGTCTATTACTGCTAATACCACGTCCTACCAAAACCACGTCCAAAGTTCAATATAAAGAAGTGGTTGAAACGGTTTTGGTACCTTATATGAGTACTTTAGGTAGTAGCCGTAAAAACTTCACTTTTATGCAAGATGGAGCACCGTGTCATAGAGCCAAAACAATCATGAACACATTCAAAGGGTTACGAATCAAAAGTGTTGCCTTGGCCAGGTAATTCGCCCGACCAAAATCCAATAGAAAACGGTTGGAAAACATTACAGTCGGTGGTATACAAACGAAACAACCCCACAATAGCGGCTTTAAATGAAAACATTCGTTTAGTATGGGAAACCGATGAACATTTAAAGGGAGTAGCATTAGCTTGTATAAGAAGTATGCCAGCAAGGGTGGCTGCAGTAATTAAAGCTAGGGGTGGTGTCACAAAATATGCCGAAGAAACGGCAATTAAACGATTCCATCGTCAAGTAAAATAAAAGTAAAAGAAAGTTAGATCAATCGCACATCGATAATAACATCGACAGCGCAGTAAACTCTTACTGCACTACAAAAAACATAGACGATACACAAAATAATGATGAATTTACTCAATATCTAATTTTTATAGAGAATGAGTTGAGAAAATTTGACAATAAAGAAATTTTGGGTTATACTAAATTGGACATCTACAACATTATTCATTTAGCAAAATAGAAGATCGTGGCCCGTAGAAGGGCATGTATAATTATTGATCTAGATTTCTAGATATATAGATAATAAAGTAACTATTTTATGTTATATTCTTAAATAAATATACATACTATTACTTGATCGATTTCAATAAGGATAATTTCGGGCGGTGGTACTACATTCTTAGATGACGAGATCCATGCCAATAAGAATTGTTATTGGCCTGGCATAACAATTCAACCAAATATGGTAAAGAAGATTCAAGATTTTTCTGAACATGATCATGTATGGGAGGGGGACTACGAGAATTCATCAAGAAAAACAGTAGGCGTCAAAATTTGTACTGTGAAAAAGGATACACAGCTTTTTTTTAATTAAACGATTAAAAGTTTATCGTACAAAATAGATAAGAAAGGTAAGAAAACATTTTATACTGTTGCGTTTCCTGTAATTGGTTTTCCTAGTGGCATAAAAATTAGTATTATACCAGAATGCAGCAGTACAGAAATGGAAACTCAAAATTATTTCGTAAAGCGTATGCTAAATTTATCAGGAATTGACAACTGTATTGTCAAGGTTTACATGTTTACCTTAGGCAGATTAACAAAAAAAAAAGGTTTAAAACCTGACCATCGATCGGTGGAAGTTACCACTGTCCGAAATAATATATTGGTACATCAATTTAAATACATGAATGTTTAACAGAGAAGGAACATTTAATAAGTTTATATAACTTGGACAATAGCAAGTCATTCCGCTTTATAGGTACCAAAAATTACGGATATGAATTTAAATCTTGTTTAAAGTTTTAAAAAATTAAGGTATTTTTAGCACTTAATGCACCAGAAACTGCCTAGAAAATTATTTCGGTTCAATAAGACAACGGTTGCAAGATATTGAATGAGTTCTACTACATTTTAGATAAAATAATATTGTCCATATTCCAGCACATCTCAACTTCCAAACACAAGAAATATTTTTGTGATGATCAGCCATCAACATTTAAATCAAACAAACTTTAAAAAAATATTATGTAATGCAGCTCAAATTTTTAGCCCAACACAGACACTGCAGACTTTTACTATTTGTTGATCAGCTCTTGGATAGCATTATTGGCAAAGGCAAGAGATTGAGATGTGATAACACCAGTAGTTATCCACATCTTCTCATGTATTAAACAGTATACAATTTTCTAATGGTAAAAAAACAGAATTTGTTCCAACAACTATTACGAATTGGATTAATACAATAAAACGGCGTTGAATTAATTTGAAAAGTTTTCAGTGGCAAATATTTTTAGTAGCTTTGCCTGTTGAAAAGTGAGCTACATACTTAGGACCTAGTCGTAAGCCAACCTAAATCGAATACTATATTTTTAGACCTTTGCATTTTAAATGTCAGCGAGCTACTGGCAGCTGGCAATTAACGGGTTGGCCACCACCGTATTAAAAGAATAAGAATTGCAAAAAAAATATAATACCTTATATAAAAAGTTTTTTACGTTTATTATTAATGTTCAATTCAGAAATGTAAACTAAAAATTATTACGTCCGGCGTATGCTGATAATATCCGGAATTCAAAATGGTATCATCGCTATTGAAGGTTGTGATCGCATGTGAAAAAGGACATACATTGATGCAGCTTTAGAAAAAGTAAATACATATTTGGCGCAAAAAATTGCAGACCTCCGCCGGATTCCAAAAAAAAACGGCAGAAAGGAGATAATAAGCAGAATGTAGAAACTCCAGAAACAGGTTAATATGACGTCAAATATTTAATGAAACCCATTTTAAAAATAATTTCATATTCCAGAAGCTGGAAAATTACAAAAAATTTCAATTAAAGCTGTTGTATCAAGGAAAGACGAATGCTGCAGCTCTTGCTCAATTAGTTACAAAAGACTCAAAACCAGAGGCACAAATTGCGAAGCTGGCTCCAATGTAGCTTTAGATAATTTAGAGCATTTTTTGACAAATCCTGTAGAAATTATGGACAAAACTTTTGAAAATAATGAGCTTCACTCTTTTAACTTGTTACGCCTATGATTTCTATTGTGTTGAAAATTAATTATTTACAATTTATGCTTAATAAGTTCCGTTCCGATAGCGTGAGATCTGCGTTTTCAGCCATTATATAAACATAATTTATTATGCCTATTAGGTTCCGGTCGAGATCGTGTGGAATTCAATATTTCAGCACTTGATAAATATTATTATGCTTTCCTGTATTACAGACAGGAGGCGACCGAGGTATCGAGAGGGGTAATAGAAATGCCATATAAGTAACTCACACGGGAGGGAAGAGTAGTCCAAGCTAAACCATAAAAATGGTAACAATCCTTCGCGAATCCAATTTATAATTTGAATTATTTAAGCAAGTGCTTGGTTAATTACGGTTTCGGGATTCAATGAACTCCGTTTGTGAATTATGTGGATGTGGGTTGATCAAGCCTCCCATGGAATATCGGCAAATTAAATAGGATTAAGGATTGTAAGGTAAGGTCAGATTTATTTGTAATATTTAATAGTGTTCCAGCCAGGGCCGACTATAAATTGTAAATTAGAATAAGTTTATTTTAGTCCAGCCACGGCCGTGGTGATCACTTGGATTTCAATAATTTTGATTGATAATTTAGCATTTGAGTTAATGTTAGGTGTTGTACACAAAAATTATGTAAATGATATTAAAATTCATTATATCGTTATGTTACAAGGTGTGTTTTGGAATCTTTTGGAAGCTTGTTAATTAATCGCCACTCACGCCCGTCTCATCTCTTTGGACTAAGAAAGTTTGAATTAAAAGTAAAGTAAGTATTCCTTAAGTAACAGTTTGGCGCATGAACGTGGGGCTCGAAAAGGCAACCAAATTAATAACAGAAAAAAGATTAAAAAAAAACAAACTAATTATTGAGGACACCAAAATTAATAGGTACTCATTTGAAAAACAACAAAATAAAAAATTGCAATGGAGCCTAAATCCCTAAATGAGTGGGAACTAAAATTCGAGTTAGAGTGCTGAAACATTAGACCGCGCATTAACCAAGTGTCGCAACGGGTCCAGTTGGACATCGCGCACAAAGACAACACAATAAAAATTAAGCTAGACAAAATTGATTGGGATAAATTCGACTTAGAAATGCAAAATTCCATTACGGAAATCGGGACAATTCATTGTCTTCCCTCTCCTTGTCCCGTCCTCTAATCATCCCCGATGATCATATAATTAATCAAATGGAATAAATAAGAACCTAAATAATAAATATAAAATATAATATGATGACTTCGGATGGCCGAATTGTTAATAAATACAATTATAAGCAATTAAGAATACATACAATAATAAAAATTTAAATAATAAAGTGAATTAATTTAAATCCTCAACAAAAAAACAATTAAAATCTAATATAATAACATTTCTAGGTCTCTCGAATTTTCTTATTTATTTTGGGAGATTTAAAACTTCGTCCAAAATAAGTGGCGCTCAACAGACTCCTGAACATCGGCTTTACGTAATGTGAGAATGTAGGTTTGGCACGATCATTGGCCAGTTGTACCAACATTGGTCTTGCAATAACTTTTTCGGGTAACGGAATTGCCTTCCCTCCCGTGTCGGCGCTTCCCTTGTTATCTTGTCGTCTCGAGATGTATAGAACATCATCCGATATGAAAATTAAATCTTCTAAATCAATAATTTATATATAAATCGAATTAATAAAAACAAATAATATTATTCAAATTAAGAATAATTTTCCACTTATAATCATATCGGTTATAAAAATTAATTACTAAATTATATTGAAATTAAAATTACTAAATACATAAAAAATAAACAAAATCAAAATACAACTTAGCTCCAGTTGTATTGGCGCTTTAGGTAACCTTTCGGTTGCGCTTCGGTTACACTTAGGTGCGCTTTCAGTTGCGCTTTTAGGTTTGCTTCGATTACGCTTTTAGGTGCGCTTTCGGTTGCGTTTTTACGTGCATTTCAGTTGCGCGTCAGGTGCGCTCTCGTCGTGTTATCGTGAAGGGGATGCCGGAACTACGGCTTCGGAATGGGGTCACCTGGTGGAGGTAACCTAGGATCGCATCGGGTGCCACAATCAGTTGCCGTGGAATCTGTGTCACTTCCGGTAACGGTTGGACAGCGTAGGTGACCAACGTACGAAACTCTAGACAGGGACAAGATGATTTCAGTTTGAATGGTGGTCAAAATTCTCCCCAGGCGTTGCTTGCCAACGCTATACTACTGCGATCTAGTGCTGACTAGGTAGTGAAGGGTTAACCCGACTGGGATCCCGCCTTATACGGAGTTTAAAAGAGTGCTGCCTTGTGAAAACAATAAAGCACCCACCTGCAGTGATGATTTGGTCGTCTATTACTGCTGAAGGGCTTGGACCACTTTATTTTGTTACCAAAACCACGTCCAAAGTTCAATATAAAGAAGTGGATGAAACGGTTTTGGTACCTTATATGAGTACTTTAGGTAGTAGCCATAAAAGCTACACTTTTATGCAAGATGGAGCACCGTGTCATAGAGCCAAAATAATCATGAACACATTCAAAGGGTTGCGAATCAAAGGTATCCAGTCATTTGGCCGAATTTTTTTGGCCGACAATCATTTGGCCGACAGTTTTTGGCCGATAAATCATTTGGCCGAACAGTTTTTGGCCGACAGATTATTTGGCCGAACAGTTTTTGGCCGACAGATTATTTGGCCGAACAGTTTTTGGCCGACAGTCATTTAGCCGAACAGTATTTGGCCGACAGTTATTTGGTGGCAATTGCAGGATGGCCGTGTTAGCACGTATAGTCGAGGAATATGGTCCTGACTATGAGCAGACCAATAGAAAGCAACGTCACCCAAGGACGAATCTAATAAAAAAACTAATACTGTTTCTGAACGACGCGGTATTAAAATTATCCGCGTTAATCCTATCCGATTACCTTTTGTTATTTTCTATATAAACAATTATGTAATTAAGAATCAGTAAGTAGAAAGAATTAGAAGAAATTATAAGTATTAGAAGAAAAAGAAGAAATCAAAAGTAAATTAAAATTATATCAAATATGCCTTTGGAATATGTCGAAAGCAGTCGTGGAGTTAAGCAGCTTTTACATAATGGATTTCTGTTTACTCGCGATAAACAAGGTGGTGCAAAAATTTATTGGAAATGTGCCAAATACAACACTTCAAAGTGCAAAGCAAGAGCAATCACTGAAAACGATGAACTTGTTGGACTTAGTGGCACTCATATTGGTCACACGGTGGAAAGTAGTGAAGTTGCAGCAAAAACTGTGCTTGCTAATATTAAAGAAGTGGCGAAAACTTCAAAAGAAAACCCCCAACAGATTCTGGCAGATGCTACTCTAAATCTTGATACAGCAGTGGCCCCACATCTTCCTTCCACCAACTTGTTGAAACAGACCATTCGCAGAACTCGTAATAGGAATGGTCCTGCTGTTCCAACATCTCCTAACAGCCTGACTGATTTAGTGATTGAAGGAGATTACGGAAAAACTGGCAAAGGAGAGCCTTTCTTACTTTATGATAGCGGACCCAGTGAAAATCGGATTCTTATATTTAGTACCGCAGAAAATTTACAATTATTGGCTAATTGCGATCATTGGTTTGCCGATGGGACATTCAAGTCGGCCCCATCACTGTTCTTCCAACTGTACACGATCCATTCTATCAAGTATAAGGTGGTAATTCCGTCTGTGTTTGTCCTTCTTCCGAATAAGAAGGAGGACACTTATATTAGAGTTCTAGAAGCTATGCTAAACTTGAAACCCGAGTTAAAACCTGTAAGTATTATGACTGATTTTGAAATTGCTCAGAAAAAAGCGTTTCAACGTGTTTTTCCTGGCATCGCTCACCACGGATGCTTTTTTCATTTTAATCAATGTATTTGGCGTGTAATACAGGCTAACAATCCTATTCGAGTTCGGTACGAAAATCTGGCTGATCCATCGTTTCCCTTAAATATTAGAAAGTTGGCGGCTCTAGCCTTTGCTCCTCAAGAGAATGTGGAGCTTATGTTCGAGAATTTGCTGCAAACCGAATTTTTTCTGCAAAATGAAGAAATTTTAAAACCACTTCTCGATTACTTTGAGAACACTTGGATTGGCGCAATTCGAAGTAGGAGCAATCCAGTGCGAAAACCCGTGAATTTCGGGATTTCGGTTTGGAACTGTCACGATGCCTGCCTTGGAGACCTTCCTAAAACAAATAATTCCATTGAAGGGTGGAATAATAAATTCAGTAGTCTTCTCGGAGCCAATCACCCTACAATTTGGAAATTTATTGATGGACTCAAACGTGAGCAAGGTAATGTTGAATTCAGCCTTGCTCAGTATAATGCAGGCCACGTGCCCAATCTTCCCAAGAAAAAATACGTCAAACTGGCGGACAGGCTCAAACGACTTGTTGTGGATTTTCCCAACAAAACTCAAGACGACTTCCTTCGTGGCATTTCTCATAACCTTCAGTTTAAACCTAATGGATCTTAAAAATAATTCGTTGGTGTGTAACGAATATTTTGTATTGCATGTTTTTTTGTGTATTTTAATAATAATTTAATATAATTTAAATAAAACAACATAATTTTACAAAATATTTATTTATTTACCAAAAAAATAAAATTTATCGGCAAAGTGACTGTCGGCCAAAAACTGATCGGCCAAATAAACGTCGGCCAAAAACTGTTCGGCCAAACAATCTGTCGGCCAAAAACTGTTCGGCCAAATTATCTGTCGGCCAATTGATATGTCGGCCAAGTGATTTATCGGCCAAAAACAGTCGGCCAATAGAATTCGGCCAAATGACAGTGATTCCGAATCAAAGTGTTGCCTTGGCCAGGTAATTCGCCCTACCAAAATCCAATAGAAAACGGTTGGAAAACATTAAAGTCGTTGGTATACAAACGAAACAAGCCCACAATAGCGGCTTTAAATGAAAACATTCGTTTAGTATGGGAAACCGATGAACATTTAAAGGGAGTAGCATTAGCTTGTATAAGGGTGGCTGCAGTAATTAAAGCTAGGGGTGGTGTCACAAAATATGCCGAAGAAACGGCAATTAAACGATTCCATCGTCAAGTAAAATAAAAGTAAAAGAAAGTTAGATCAATCGCACATCGATGATAACATCGACAGCGCAGTAAACTCTTACTGCACTACAAAAAACATTAGACGATACACAAAATAATGATAAATTTACTCAATATTGTTGAAGGACAAATATAATATAGATGTCCAGGAAAGGTCAACGATGACCTCCTTGGGACCAAAGGTGGTTACGATTCCAAGAATGTCAGCATGCTTCCCGACGAAGGCATGTGAATACATAAATTCTAATTACGGGAAGACTCTGTTTACCTTCTCCGATATGGGCATTGCAGATTTCACAGGGTTACCAAGATGTATATTGTCACCCTATTTTGTGTCCTTAATCCCAAGAAAATTTCTTAGTCGGATTGCTACGGATTGCATGTGCTAACGGACAATATCATCCATAAAGCGGATAAGAAAGTCACTCCGATTGAAAACATATACACTTATTATGCGGCAGCATTCAACTCTGCTGCCACTCCAGAGGCAGCAAGATGCAAGTTCAGCATCAATATAGGACTAGCCAATTCTAATGGATCAAAGTTCCACCCAAAACTTGGTACCGAAACTGACAGCATAAAGGCTGTAGTAACAGCGATGAGACCTGAGGATGCAAAGATTGCTTGGGTCTTCGATCAGCTCGACTTACTCCGATGAACCACAAACATTATAAGTATGGAGTTTTAAGAATAAAAAAAAAAAAAAAGAAGAATAAAAAAACCAAGGAAATGCAGGAGAATGTAAATAAATGAAAGAACGTGAAGTCGCAAATTTAAAAACGGAGAGATAAATAAAAATTAATTGCGGAGAGTCGCAAATTTTACAATCAAAAATATAAATAAAAATTAATTGCGGAGAGTCGCAAATTTTACAATCAAAAATATAAATAAAAGTTAATTGCGGAGGGTCGCAAATTTTACAGTTGAAGATAAATAAATAAAAGTCGAACAGAGAAGTCCCAAATTTACAATCCAAGAGTTGGTGTGGTGATGAATTTAGCTGAAGAAAATTGTGATTAGAGTGGGAAGAAAGAAGCCGAATTACGTGCTGCTCGGCGAATTTGTGTGAGTCCTGCTTTTTAAATTTGTTTCTTTTGTACAGGTTGCAAAAAATAAATTGTTCCGTTAATCGTCAGTTTTTTATTGTTCTTGCATGTAACCATTTTCGAGAACCAACGACCATTTTATAAGAGAGTAAGAGATCACAACAATATGTAATTTTTATAGAGAATGAGTTGAGAAAATTTGACAATAAAGAAATTTTGGGTTATACTAAATTGGACATTATTCATTCAGCAAAATAGAAGATCGTGGCCCGTAAAAGGGCATGTATAATTATTGATCTAGATTTCTAGATATATATAGATAATAAAGTATCTATTTTATGTTATATTCTTAAATAAATATACATACTATTACTTGATCGATTTCAATAAGGATAATTTCGGGCGGTGGTACTACATTCTTAGATGACGAGATCGATGCCAATAAGAATTGTTATTGGCCTGGCATAACAATTCAACCAAATATGGTAAAGAAGATTTAAGATTTTTCTGAAAATGATCATGTATGTGAGGGGGACTACGAGAATTCATCAAGAAAAACAGTAGGCGTCAAAATTTTCACAGGTACTGTGAAAAAGGATACACAGCTTTTTTTTAATTAAACGATTAAACGTTTATCGTACAAAATAGGTAAGAAAACATTTTATACTGTTGCGTTTCCTGTAATTGGTTTTCCTAGTGGCATAAAAATTAGTATTATACCAGAATGCAGCAGTACAGAAATGGAAACTCAAAATTATTTCGTAAAGCGTATGCTAAATTTATCAGGAATTGACAACTGTATTGTCAAGGTTTACATGTTTACCTTTGGCAGATTAGCAAAAAAAAGGTTTAAAACCTGACCATCGATCGGTGGAAGTTACCACTGTCCGAAATAATATATTGGTACATCAATCTAAATACATGAATGTTTAACAGAGAAGGAATATTTAATAAGTTTATATAACTTGGAGAATAGCAAGTCATTCCGCTTTATAGGTACCAAAAATTACGGATATGAATTTAAATCTTGTTTAAAGTTTTAAAAAATTAAGGTATTTTTAGCACTTAATGCACCAGAAGACTGCCTAGAAAATTATTTCGGTTCAATAAGACAACGGTTGCAAGATATTGAATGAGTTCTACTACATTTTAGATAAAATAATATTGTCCATATTCCAGCACATCTCAACTTCCAAACACAAGGAATATTTTTGTGATGATCAGCCATCAACATTTAAATCAAACAAACTTGAAAAAATTATTATGATATGCAGCTCAAATTTTTAGCCCAACACAGACTCTTACTATTTGTTGATCAGCTCTTGGATAGCATTATTGGCAAAGGCAAGAGATTGAGATGTGATAACACCACTAGTTTTCCACATCTTCTCATGTATTAAACAGTATACAATTTTCTAATGGTAAAAAAACAGAATTTATTCCAACAACTATTACGAATTGGATTAATACAATAAAAGGGCGTTGAATTTATTTGAAAAGTTTTCAGTGGAAGATATTTTTAGTAGCTTGGCCTGTTGAAAAAGTGAGCTATACTTAGGACCTAGTCGTAAGCCAACCTAAATCGAATACTTTATTTTTAGACCTTTGCATTTTAAATGTCAGCGAGCTACTGGCAGCTGGCAATTAACGGGTTGGCCACCACCGTATTAAAAGAATAAGAATTGCAAAAAAAATATAATACCTTCTATGAAAAGCTTTTTACGTTTATTATTAATGTTCATTTTAATCAATTACAGTAACTGGTTTTTCCGGTGGCTTTAAAATTAACCTTATTCCAGAATGCAGCAATTTAAAAATTTAAACTAAAAATTATTACGTCCGGCGTATGCTGATAATATCCGGAATTCAAAATGGCAATATCGCTATTGAAGGTTGTGATCGTTTTGTTGGTCACATTGCATTAGCCATATACGGAGCTTATACCCAGGAACAACGAACTCCAATATGCTGGAATTGCCGGGAAATAGGGCATACGTACTAGGATTGTATAAGGGCCAAGGCGAATTTTGTTATGGGTGTGGAACCCATAATATTACCAAAAGGGAATGTTTTAGCTGGAGCCCTAAAGAAAAATTTAGAATCTGCGGGCAACCGTGGCTCGAAGAATTGAGACCGCAGTAGTAATTGACCAAGTAGTTAATACTTCACCACCCGAAAAATAGAAAAATAAATTAATTAAAAAATGGACGAAAACTTGTCCTTAATATAATATTTTATGTAAAACAATTGTTTTTTGATGTAATTAAAAATACTAGTTAAAAATAGCAATTCCATTATAGTAAAATAAAGCATGAAAAATTGAATCCGCCGTTGGTCCTGACTTTTCCTAATTTTTCATGTACCATTGAAAACTTACATTTTTCCATAATAAAATAGTTTTATTATTATACCTATTGTATTATTTCAGCGGTTAGGTACCTACACCTACATTATACCTTCGAGTCGGCTTATAAAAGTTCTAACGGCGATTTGCAGTTGCATGCAAAGATAACTCAGCAAACGTCTTATCAATGTAGCTTCTTATTATACAGCTCGACAGTACGTCGAGACTAACTTTTATTTAAATAATTGGTAATTTAATTAAGTTGCGGAACATTTATGGGGGTGAAAATTCAGATTTTGACATCTATTTGTGTAACAATCATTTGCAACCAGATTTTAAAACTTTTGCATTGATATGGAGACCTACTTTATTGTTTATAGCATCAAAATTTCTGCCGTCTCAGATAAAAAAATTCTAAAAGAAATTTTCCGGGTTAAAAAAAGTTATGCAAAATTGCAAGCGTGTTTGCGACCCTTCTCTGTTGCATAAACAATTATTTGCATAACTTTTGCATTTTTTTTTCGATAAGATATATTAAAATAAAGCTAATAAACAACAAATTATTATTATTTGCCGTGTTCCGTTCAACCTATCTGCAAATTTAATAGAAGGTGTATAATCGTTATTAAAATATATCAGCAAGTTTATGCAACAGAAACCCAAAAGATGTAAATATTACTTCGGCGGTAATGGGTACGCAAGTGAACTGATTCATCAAGAAATAAAGGCACAGTTGCATGACGTCAAAGTTTAGCTTAGGTTTCTGGCTATGTTTTGAAAAAGATTGTCATACCTGATTGCAACAATAATTGTCGTAATAAATTATTCTGCAATGAAATTTCTACTCAACATTTTTTGTTTACTTCTTTTAAAGAGATGGAAGTGAATATGGACTGGCACTTCTGAAGAACATTCATGAAAATTTATATAAATCTTTCAAGAACGTGGTTTCCAATTTTCATTGAAGAACAAATTCAAGAAAATATTTAACTTTTATAACCAACTAATAAATTTAATACAACTAAAATTTAATAAATAGAACGTATTTTTTCAGTGTACACCGCGTGGTGTGGTGTACACAAACTTGGCAAGAAATTAAAATATAGATATTTTCTTAATGCATCCATCTTTTTAGAAATAAATTCTAATGATGATGTTAGAAAACATTCATTGGCTACAAAAAAAAAACATTTATCCCTGGCTAAACATTGAAGAGCTTTGGGTAGCTACTTCTTCCAGTAGAAGCAAACGCTATAAGGAAGAAACAGATATTACAATATTTTAGCAAAGATAAATTTGATTGCCATTATTTTTATATTATGATGATTTTGAAATTGGAAATCCATTGGTATCCCATTCAGGGGTAAATAAACTGGGACGGGTGTATTTTTAAATACCTTGTTTACCTCCAAAATTTGCATCTAAGCTATATAACATTTACTTGGTTATGTTATTTAATAAGAGATTGCTATTCAATTATAAACGCATATACTTTGATTTAGGTCTTATATTGGGAGATAACTTAGGTCAAAATTCAATTCAAGATTTTATTGAAAACTTCGATGGGAATTATTACTGCAGACTTTGCAAAATGCCAAAATCATTAAGGAACGATAGCTGTATTGCAATAGATGCCTATAATAGAACTAAAGAAAGCGACCTACATTATTGTAATTTGAATGATTATTCTGCAACTGGTATTAGAAGTAATTAGATTTTCACATCACCAAGAATTATGTTGTAGACGAAATGCATGAAGGTGTTTGCAAATATGATTTTTTATTTATATTAAATACATTTTTTGTTGATCAAAAGCTTTAGAATTAAAACCTTTACAACTAATATTGATGAATGATGATATTAATATACCTCCTGAATTTAAATTTCGGAATCACCAGTTTGGAAACTTTATTTAGCTTTAAGAAACCTTTTAGATATTTTATTGTCACAGGAACTTCAAAATGAATGCCGTCAATTGATTAGTGATCTAGCAATTGAACGTCACAAAATATATTTCAAATTAACAAAAACACACCTTACTTTTAAATTTCATGTTTTACTTCATTATCCAATGATATTTAAAATGTCTGAAGCTATTAGTTTGTTATCATGTATGCGGTTCGAAGCAAATCATAGGAAATTTAAAACTAATTCCGCTGTGATAAATATAACAAAATCTCTTTGCATTAAAAATCAGTTGAGTTTTATAAGTAATTAATAAAATGAAATGTATCCAATTTAATTTTATACAATAATTATATCTTTGGTACAGTTTCTATAAAATATAAACGAAAAATGGCAACTTGTACCATAGACAAACACAAAATTAAACATTTAAAAAAAAGTATTAATTACCACGCTTCGGAGCACGTGGCTCGTTTAAGAGGTATCGGGCTCGAAGCACTAAAAATAACTCAATCATTGAGTAATAAATATTCTAATATCTCAAAAGTATACTGTAAAATACATTATCAAGCAAACAAACTTTGATACAAAAAGTAAGACTATGGTTAAATTTACAAAGACTTGTCGGACGATTTGCTCGAAAGATGTTTGGGTGCTCATACTCAAAACAGCAATGAGTCACTCAATAAAATGATTTGGATGCGTGCGCCTAAAGAAATTTGGCGCAGATGTGGTCAATATTGCCACGGAATTAGCAGTGATTATCTTCAACGAAAGTGAGGAATCATTGTTAATTGCCATGGATCTCATAGGTGTCCGGATTGGCACATTCGCCGAGAGCCGGATCCATTCACGGGACAAAGCAAGGATCGAGCGCGCGGAGAAGCAGGTGACCGACGCAACGAAAAAGGCCTGGATTGAGCAGCGGGAGATGTTAGCGGCTCAACATGAAAGGCTAGAAGAAGAGGAAGGATGCCTCTATGGACCAGGCATTGCCGATTAGCGGTAATTATAAACACATTTGTGCAAACACATAACAAAACTTTAAACGCGTTTTTCTCGAAAACACGTTTATAAAAATCGCTGACATTCTCCTGACCGCTGTAATTAACGATTCTATGACAGGTGACCACATGACAAGTGAACCTACGACAAGTGAACGCACGACAAGTGAACACATGACAAGTAACCCCACTGACAAGTGACTACACGGACAAGTGAACACACGGACAAGTGACCACACTGACAAGTGAACACACAGACAAGTGAACCCGTGGACAACTGAACACAAAATATAAAATAAAAAAAACCTAACCTAATTTCGACTGTTACAAGGTTGTTAACTATTTCGATAAAATTTACCAGTGCCGAACTGGTAAACTGCAGATTGGGTGTGCGCCGAGCACACCCAATTATAAAATTGCGCCGAGCACACCCAATCTGCACCGTCTTTTCGGCGCAAGAACGATTCGGTGCAGGGACGATTTGGTGCAGAGACGGTTTGACGAATCGCCTTTCGGCGCGAAGACTATTTAGCGCAAAGACGATTCGGCGCTAAGACTATTCGGGGGGAAGAATATATCTAATTTTCTAAATCTCCTAATCCTTTGAGTTGAAACAAAACTTTTTATTTAATAAAATCTTCAAATTTCAATGTTAACATATAATATAAAGTAAAAATTTATTTAATTGTTTTATGTTTTTAAAAATTTAAATACTTGAAATTAAATACTTTTGCTTTAATGATATATATACCCTTGTAAGAAATAAGGCAGCAAATACAATTTTGTAGTTTTGAGTAAAACACCAAAAAGGTTTACGTCAAATCGTCCTCTTGTGTCGTTCCAAACTTTCAACAAGTTTGGTACCAAATCAAGTGTGCGGCGGTTTGGCGGCACCAAACGGGTTACACCGAATTGTCTCTGCGACGACCTAGCTACGCCGGACCGGCTCGGCTGCCCCGAAAAGTCCCATTCCCTTCTGTATTTGCTTGAAAGTTGCACCCAGCATTGAAAGTTTGATTATTCGAATATTTGTGATTCCTAGGTCTATTATTTTAAGTTGACATGTAAATCAATAATAATTATAAAATTTAATTTGAAAAATTACATTTAAATTAGGAAAATAAATTAAAAATTACGATTGTGTTCAGTTGTCCTTGGGTTCACTTGTCGTGTGTTCACTTGTCAGTGGGGTCACTTGTCCGTGTGTTCACTTGTCTGTGTGGTCACTTGTCCGTGTGGTCACTTGTCAGTGGGGTCACTTGTCATGTGGTCACTTGTCGTGGATTCACTTGTCATGTGGTCACCTGTCCGGTCACCGTAATTAACATATCGACCTGAAATTTGGAGAACGACCTGAAATTGACGGATCGTTTTTTCGACAGATACATTTTTGCATTTATTATTTATCTTTTTATGCGAAAAAAATGCGAAAATTCGAATTTTTTTTAATTGCCGCCATTTTTCGAAATTTGTACTAAACGAAAAACCCATCCGTCATTCCATGGCCAAAGGGTAACACATTGATAATATGCTTTGAATTTGTGTTTCAGATCAACAAAGAGGGGGCAGTGATGTCAGCCGTTTACCTCCCGCGATTTGAGGACTTGTTTTCGCGGAGCTGCGACAGCCGCCATTTTGGTTTGTTTTTCAAAAATTTTTTTTTTAACGTTCTGTATATCATGAATAAAAGCAAGAAAAAAACCGCACTCAAAAAGCTTTACTCGTTTCCTTAAAAAAAAAATAAAACGTAAACACCTGAAATATGGCACTCCAAGGACTAAGTCTCCCTTAAATCAAAGTTTTTAAATTAGATTAATTAAATAATTTAAAAAAATGGTTTTCTTAGGGTGAATTAGAAATTGGCAATGTAACTACTTCTATAAATTTGGGAAAACCGAAATTAGAAAAAAATAATCTAAAAATGTCTGCAAAAGAAACATGGTCTTTATTCATTTTTTCTCGTTAATTGGTGTCTTAATTACAGAAAATTGTCAACTTCAGGGTGCTCTGCGTCATTTAGAAAAAAAAAAGTAACATAAGTAACTTATAATAATTCAAAAAGTAACCCAAAAGTAGCTGATTTTTTATAAAATTTTGACGTGTCGATTCTCTGAGAAAAATTATTATACCAAATCAATTATGGATCACAAGTTCTTTTTAAAAAATACTTTTCTTTATACGTTTATTTTTTTGTAATCTACCCGCTAGAAGGTTAATACACAGTACATAGTATTGTTTATATCAATTTTTCAAATATATAAAAAACGTCAATCGGCAGAAAAATATGCAATGGGGGAGAGGGTTGAACTCCCTAAACCCGTCCCCCAATGTAGGTGAGAACTAGTGTAAAAGTGCGCAACCTTTAAAAAACAATTTACATGGAAGGTCAACAATCGCATCACATTTTGAAAGTAGCCAAAATTTGAAAAAAGTAACTTAAAGTAACCGAATTAGGAAAAAGTAAGCAGTTACTATAAAAGTAACCCGCTGAGCAAACTGAAACTTTAGAATTTTTTTTTTGCTGCTTGATTAAAATTATTGATATAATAATGAAATCTGAAATTCTAACTAAGAACTTAATTAAGCTTGAAAATTTAATGAAAAATCATAATAAAATGTATATATCATTATTTAAAAATAAGCTTAAACCACAGCATAATTTTTTAGTACACTATGTCAATGCAATTAAATCATGTGGACCACTTTATGGCAAGTTTATGGCAAACATCGAGAGCCAAAATGTACTCACAAGCGATTTTTTCTAGAAAAAGCTAACTTGTTAATTTTATTTTTATTGTAATAATTTTCTAAACATGGGGTCATCCATAAATTACGTCACACGTTAGGGGGTAGGGGGGGTCATCACAGATTTGTGACAAAAATATGACAGGGGGTCCGGGGGATTTTAAATGTTGTGATGTCACAAAAATCAAATCTTTAAAAAATATAATTTTCGATCCATGGATCGGGGGAGTTACATATTAAAAATTAAATATTAATAAATGAAGCTGTTATTTAAGACCTGCAAAAATGATTTAATTTAAGTTAGTTGTTAAAAAATATTTTCTGCGAATTATTAAATATTATAGAGTAGAAGTGTGACGTCACTATACGGGGGAGGGTTCAATGGAAATGCGACATAGAGGGAGGGAGGGATCTAAAAACCTTAAAAATCGTGTGAGGTAATTTATGGACGACCCCCATGGTAGTTTTTTATTTTTATAATTATTGTTTGTGTAATTTAATATTTAAAAAGACAAAATTTAACCATTGAAGTTCTCCTCGAGGAGCCTCTCTGTAGTACTCGTCCCTTAACAATTGCAGATATATTTTTAATTTACATTATTTTATTCATTAGTTATATTTGCTATTTTTATAACATAAATATTTTTATTAAAATGAGTTTCGCTTAGTATTTTTCTTCAATTTCATCATATTTATATTTTAAACATAAAATCAATTTGTTCAATTAATTCTTATTATAATATTTTATAAATAATTAATTTAATTAAGATTAAATAATAAAAATTCAATTAATAACAGCGTCCATTTCAAATGAATTACTCAGGGTTCCCACTAAATTTTTCAAAGCAAATTCCCTGACTCTTCCCGGTTTCGGAATACCAAATCAGTAATCGGAAACCAATTTGCACCAACAAAAATACATCATTTAATAAAAACAAATATTATTACAACATCTACTTTATCGAGTAATATATTATTATCGTGTTACCAAGTCATTTTTTGAAAAACTTTTGAAAGTTTAAATTTTTGATTAGTGGAAAATAATATTTTGTTTAAATTTAATGTTGTAAATTTCGAATTTGTTGTAAATAATATATTTTGATTGTTTTATATTTCGTTCTGGCGTTGTAAATAATTTATTGTAATTTTTGTAAATTGAAAATTTGTGTTTGAAAAAAAATTTTAACATGAAAAAAAATTATGTCAAATTTAAAATATTTTATTTGAAAATATTTCCTTGACATTGGCCCTAAAAATTTTAAATTCCCTGACTTTCCAAACAAATTTTAAATTTCCTGACTTTTCCAGGTTTTCGATACAAGTGGGAACCCTGTTCTTCATTACATTAATTACTTAATATTTAAATTCAAATTAGTTGTTAAAACTCAAAATTTAATTAATTGAAAAAATAACATTTCAAATTTTAAAAATATTTGCCGCCAGAAAAGGTAGAACTGTATAATGGGGGAGTTCTGTAAAGGGTGCCAACTTCGAAAATGCTCGGACTTTTTTGAGAAGCTGTTTTTAAAAAAGTTTTATGCCAACATAATCTAATTTTAAATCTGAAGATGTTAAACATTACACGAAAGTAAAATAATTTCCTTTTTAAGAGAAAATTGAAATTAAAATAAGTTACCAGATATCCCTATACAAAATGTATGGTGGCAACCTGGAAAAGTTAAAATAATGTAAATATAACCTAACTTTAATTATGTTAATCCTATTTATCATCCAGGATTATTTGATAATTATGTCTTTATTTACTATATAAGAGTTTATTTAGAACAAATTAATATATAAGAGGTTATTGTAGTAGTTTAAAATCATCAAAATGGGTAAACAATGTACAATAAAGATTGTAAAAGCAACTCGAATATCCAAAAAAGACTTGCATTTCACCCATTTCCAAAACCCAAGAGACAACGTAAGAAATGTGAAAAATGGTTGAAACTATGTGGTAATAATAAGTTAAATATAGAGAATATTAGTCGATGGACTTACATATGTCATAAACATTTTACAGGAAAGTTTACCAGTGATTCAGATCCATTGCCATTTGCCAAACTCGAAGCTTCCCAGAGTGATACTGAAGTCTTACAAGAAGAATCTTTCGATACAAACGTTATAGAATTAAATAATGAAAACTTTGAAGTTGTTCGTGACGACAGTGTTGTAATTTACTAAAAGTAACTAAAAAGTTAGTTACTAAAAACCAAACCGAATAAAAACTATCGAATAAAACTATCGAATGAAAACAGACGAATAAAAACTATCGACTAAAAAGTTATTCGAATAGTTTTAGTAACTAAAAAAGTTATTCGAATAGTTTTAGTAACTAAAATGTTATTCGAATAGTTTTAGTAACTAAAATGTTCCTTCTTCCTTCGTTTTGTACTAATTGGTAGTTAACACCCTGTATTTTGAGGATAATGGAATAATCGGATAAAATGGTATATAAAATATTAAAAAACAGTATATAAGTAAACTCGAGCAAAGTCGAGATTCTAATCCATTCCAGTTTTGGAAAGAACGCAAAGATTTAATGCCAGAATTATATCAGCTCAGTACAAAGTATCTTTGTATTCGGGCAAAGTCGGTTCCGTCAGAACAACTTTTCTCGAAAGCTGGTCAAGTTATTAACGATCGGAGGAATAGATTGACAGGAAAAAATTTAGACAAAATAATATTTTTAAATACTAATTCTTTGTAACAATTTATTCTAACCATTTTATCTTTACCATTAAATATTTATAAAATAAAATTAATAAAGTTTTTTTGAAGAAGTTAACAATTTATTTTTATATTAGTTGTACCATTTTTTTTATTGGTCGTTGGTATTGGCAGTAGTACTCTTAACTTTTAATAATTAGTATTACTAAATGACTATCCAAAAATACATTCGATAGTTTGAGTAACTATAAATTTATACAAGTTTAGTAACTAAAATTTCATTCAATAGTTTTTAGTAACTAAAAAGTTATACAATAGTTTTAGTAACTAAAAATTATTTTTAGTTACTAAAAATTATTCTTTCATGGTTTTAGTAACTAACAATTCATTTAAAAGCTTTAGTAACTAAATATTTATTCAATAGTTTTAGTAACTAAAAAGCTATTCGAATAGTTTTAGTAACTAAAAAGTTATTCGAATAGTTTTAGTAACTAAAAAAGTTATTCGAATAGTTTTAGTAACTAAGAAGTTATTCGAATAGTTTTAGTAACTATCGATAGTTCAAATGAAGACCAACTATCGAATAATTCGATAGTTTTTATTCGATAGTCCCATCTCTAGTTGTAAACATGCCAACACAGTGAAGTTTTTGATAGGTATCTGCCCGAGTGGAGCAACAACTTATGTAAGTGAAGGATTCGAAGGTGCTATATCTGATCGACAATTATTTGAAGACTGTGATTTGAAAACTTTCTTAAAAGAAAATGATACAGTAATGGCTGATTGAGGATTTCTAATACACGATTTAACTAACGAATTACATATCAAGCTTTATACACCTCATCTCCTTATGGGAAGATCAAGGTTGACTGCAGAAGAAGAATTACTTACAAAAAAAATTGCAAGATCACTAGTTCACGTTGAAAGAGCTATAAGTCACATTAAATGTTATAGGATTTTAAAAAAACAATGCCAAATCTTATTATTGCCAATATTATCCAACATGTTTACAGTAGTTTGTTTTTTAGTCAACTTTGAAGACTGTTTAGTAAACTGTTAAATATACATTTAAAATTTTTAAAATTATTATAATAAATATTATAAAATACCACTATATCAACAAGCGAACAATTAAAAAAATTATATTTAAAACTTGTAGCTTATTTTTATTGTATTATTTAAAATTTAAAAAGTAAGTTATAAAATTATGTAAAAAATATTGCCGATTACAAAATATCTAATTTAATGGGATTTAAATTTCGTACTGTTCTCATTGCAAACATTTCTGGTACGTAAATGTTACAATAGAAACGAGGAATAGCAATTTTGATTTCTTCAACAATATCTTCATAATCACGCTGAAAAATCGGCATGGTAAGGATTTGTCTAGGGGTCCAAACAACAAGAACGTACATTTCTATATCCAAAATAATTAAAGACATAATTATTTGATATAAGTATGGATGGTTCTTCTTGATAGAAATTTCATTATTTTTCTTTTCTAAAAAAAATTACTTAGTTGACTCTTGCTAAGAAACGAATCAAAGTTGGTTATATTAGGACATCGTTCTAACACTTAGGGGCATTTAATTTCAATAATATGTTCTATTTTATTACCTTTCATTATTATTCCATCAAAGCTTGCTCCAAAAAATGGATGATTTTTATTCACCATCAAACCGGCAGTTACAATCCAGAAACCATCTTGAAGCATTTACTATATTCTCGCCTGGCCTTGGATTCGTTATTTTTACCATACCTCATTGCTTGTGTTTCTACATTTGGCGTTGCTCTCCATAAATTTTTTAGTAAGAAGTTCTTTTTTGCACTATAGGAGTGGAGTTGATGTGCTACAATTTTTGCATTAGATGAAGTGATGTAAAAAGACCTCCAGTATTGATCGGCCCTCCTATTTAGGAGACCATTTGGTCTCAGTTGTTGTGGTATTAACGTCTGCTAAATTAACAACTGAATCTTCATTCTCCACATCTGCTCCAACAATAGAAGTATAAATATGCCCTTTATTGAAATATTCGGGTATAGGATGAAAGGGAAACGGATGCCACTCTATTGAATTTAAATGCGATGATAATCCACTAACTTGTTGATCATTTCGAATATTTAATTTCAAATCGTACCACTTTCCTTGTACAACACCATCAAATATTTTATTTGCATTGCCGGAATCGATGCAGTTATTTATTCTGATAATTAAATCGTTTTTCTTTCCATTTTTTTTCAATCCTCGGCATTCTAATCATTTTTTTAATTCTAGCACGGAATGGTCTTCTAAAGCAACAAAATCTTTTAAAACTGCACCTGGTACATCTCTGGGTTCTAAGATAGTCATATTTAATATCAATGTTTCAAATCGTTGTTTAAATACTAAAATAAACTCCTATATAGTAAATAAATACATAATTATCAAATAATCCTGGATGATAAATAGGATTAACATAATTAAAGTTAGGTTATATTTACATTATTTTAACTTTTCCAGGTTGCCACCATACATTTTGTATAGGGATATCTGGTAACTTATTTTAATTTCAATTTTCTCTTAAAAAGGAAATTATTTTACTTTCGTGTAATGTTTAACATCTTCAGATTTAAAATTAGATTATGTTGGCATAAAACTTTTTTAAAAAAAGCTTCTCAAAAAAGTCCGAGCATTTTCGAAGTTGGCACCCTTTACAGAACTCCCCCATTTAGAATTTGTAGCAACTTACTCCTGATATTGCTATCGAGCAGTTTTAAGCTGCTTTAAACAGTTCAGAACAAGTTGCACCTGTCCAACAAACGCTTTCCGAGCAAGTGATCGATTGTGAACGAAGGCTTTTACCTGCTCATATATATAATTTTGTAAAAGGGAAATTTGAATAATATTTGTCACACCTTATACATAACGTTGATAATGTTTATGTAATGGTAGTATGAGCAACGTCACTAGCTACCAAGATTGTTGGGTAACCAACGTTTTTTGTCAATTGTTTAATTGTCATGATTTAGTGACCTCAAGATATTGCAGCTCCGAACTGCTCGGAGCAGATAAATCACGTCTAACAAACAAACCTATTATAAATGTTCTGTAGAACTACCAGTGGTAAGCCGATAGTCTTAGGACTAACTTGTAATCACACTTAAATAAATACATTCCAACAAATTATTGACCCTCTATTAAAACACCACCCAAACATGAAAAGGACATTTCGTACATAAAAACTTTGTTGCGGGACTGGATTGGCATTAATCTTACCAAGCAGCGTATGAAACTCTATAAAGCAATGACTAGCAATTTAAAGAAAACTTCATTACATTTAAAAGTGATCAGAATGAAGCAGTGTTGAGATGTAACTAGTCTTGTCGATAATGCATCGACTCCAGGTTGGACAAGAAATTTAAACCCGAGATCAGTGCATTCTACATTTTTGACAACCTATTGTCCTAATAATTATCTAATTACCTTCAAATGTTTGAAATATAACATAAATTAGCCCTGTATGATAAAACAAAAATGTTATGGTGAACTCGGCAGACACATGTCTTATGGAGCTTAAAATAGAGCGCCTAACGGAGGGTTAAGATGCATAAAGCAATATTTATTTTTCCAACATTTATCCAAAATACCATTTATTTATCCATTACTTCCCAATAAAATATTAAATTTACAAAAACTTACTCACCCACGTTTATATCATGATTATCTTCGAACATCGTCCGCTTCCGTGAATACTTCCAAATTTTTTTTAGCTCACCAAGTGCACTTCGATGGAATACATAATTATTATTCTTCAAACACATTTTCCAGTTCATATTAATTCATTTCAATCTAGTAAAGCACAAACTGCACGTTGGACGCGTTGACCGTTGAACAAACACTTTGGTAATTGTAGAAATACCAACTAAAAATCACTACATTACCAACAACCGCTACTACTGACGCCAGTCAGTGGCGTAGCTGGAAAAATCAAATTCATATATTCATAGTTTTATTTATGCGAACACTATTAATTTAAGTGTTGTAAAATATAAAAAACTTCGCATCTTCTTCACATCTAATTATTATTGTGAAAATTAGCAACCGAACGCAATCGAAAATTTAAAATTTCCGCCATCTAGTTGAGACCTCAATCAACTATGGATTAAAATTTTTTTTGGTGATTTAGGTGCTGAATAAAATTTCGTGAACATTTCTCTAATAGTCGATTTATCAAGAAAGAAGAATTTCTTTCGGTATGTAGTCTGAACATCTCCTTACCCTAACCTACAAAATTGTTCGATTTGATTAGCTTCAGCTTGGAATATGGATGGAACGATACCTTTCGAATTTCGGAAATATGAAGAAAGTCTCGTTGTTTTGTGACCTTGTGAGGAAATAGAGGACATGGAAATCAAATTAGAAGATTTTCAACATTCAAGCATTAAAAAGGAAGAACATCCGATTTTTGAATATCAACTGGATGATACTGAGGTAAACTTGTAAATACAGTAGAATTACTCTAAGAGGTGTAGACTTCTACGTAAGACTAATGATTCGCTTCTTGCAGGAAATTTCACGCCATTCGAATAGCTATTCTCATATTAAGACGGAAGAATTGGAATTCAAGTTGAAAGATTTGCACCATTCCATTGACATTAAAGAAGAGACAGAGACTTCAGATCTACCATGTCAGGCAGATAGAGAATACAAACCGGAAACATTAGGCCGAATAAAATATCTGTTGAAAACCGATACTATCGAAAAAACCTTTACGTGTGAAATTTGTAACCTTCACTGTACACGAAAAGAAAACTTACAAAGGCATTTAAGAACACATTCTGGTGAGAAACCGTTTATGTGTACAATTTGTGACTACAAATATGCCGATAAGCGAAGTTTAAAACTGCACGTAAGAAAACACACCGGCGAGAATCTGTTTACGTGTGAAATTTGTGACTACAAATGTGTTGATAAGGGAAGTTTAAAGTTTCATTTAAGAAAACATACTGGAGAGAAGCCGTTTACATGTGAAATTTGTAATTATAAATGTGCACGGAAGGGAAATTTAGGAAGACACTTAAAAACTCATACCGGTGAAAAGTCGTTTATATGTGAATTGTGTGGCTATAAATTTGCTCACAAGAAAAATTTAAAACCTCATTTAAAAAAGCATACCGATAAGAAATCGTTTCGGTGTGTAATTTGTGACTACAGTTGTGCCTACGAGGAAAGTTTTAATTTTCATTTAAGAAAACATATTGGTGAGAAAGTATTTGTATGCGAAATTTGTGACTATAAATGTGGGCGGAAGGAAACTTTCAAAAACCATTTGAAAACGCATACCGGGGAAAAACCGTTTATGTGCGATATTTGTAACTATAAATGTATAAGGAAAAATATTTTAAATAGGCATTTGAAAACCCATACAGGCGAGAAATCGTTTGCTTGTGAATTATGTAGCAAAAAATTTTCACATAAGGAAAGCTTGAAAAGACATTTAAAAATCCATAGTGGCGAGAAACCGTTTTCTTGTTATATTTGCAATTATAAATCTATACAGAAAAGTAGTTTGCAAAGGCATTTAAGATCTCATACTAGCGGAAAATAACTTCTTCGCCAATTTTCAAATTTAGATACATTAATTGTGAATGGGGACGAAAATCCAAATTATAGGTAGTTCTTATGTTTGTAACAATACTCTGTAATTTTAAATAAAATCTTTTTATTTTAAAGAAGAATTTAACTGGCGCTGCGAACAGGATAACTTGGAAATCCGAGAGAAGATTGCACTTGGAGTTTTTCAATACCTCCTTTACAAGACCGGAGGAATATCTACCTAGACCGATCTCTGCAGCTGATATAGAAAGGACGCTGTTGTTACCAGTTTGATCCTGAGTTACTAAACAGTGCATCATAGCATAGGATAGGTCTTATTATGGCAGTGTAGAGTCAGTGGGCGATCTTCGAGGAGAAATCTTTGTCCTTCGACACTGCCAGTGAGCCATGCAAGCTTTCGTGGTCTGAGATCTGATATGTTTTCCCCAATTTAGCTCTCTCTTCGTTATAATTCCCAGATACTTGATCTCGGATGCCATTTTAAGAAAGATTCCTTTTAAGTTAGGCTTTCTCAGTTTTTCTGAGAATTCCTTAGTTTTCTTTTTCTAATCAACAGACCAACTTCTGTCTTGGTCAGGTTAACCGAAAGAGATTGATTAACAATTTCTTAAGATTCTGAGAGCCTCCTGCATCAAATTGCACAGAACTTTCTAGTAAGCAGTATGGTTATATCATCTGTTTGATGTTGACTACCATCATTTCATTCCGAAAAGTTTTAAAACTCCGATAAAGGTACTCTTCCCGGTCGCCATAAGCTTTTGTTAAGTTCCTAAATGTAACATTAACTTCTCCAATCCCCTCTCAATTCAAAATTTTTTATTAGTTTTTTACATTGTATTTATAAATTTCTGCACATTACCCCTTTCATAACATTATCCCAGTTCTTTAAAAAAAAAAAACTTTTTAAATCGGCGGAATCGATTATGTTTAAAACATGTGACAAGAAGTGACCTGGAACAGTCGCCATTTCGCCGTCGCCCTTCCGCCATTGAATATTATTTAGTCAAATAATAATATTTTTACTGTGGGTATGGTTCCGTTGCGGATCAGAAATTGTTCCACGATAGAACTTTCATTAGGAATCACTAATACATTCAAAGTAAAAACAAAAAGTACTCAAATCAAGTTTATTACCCAAAAACAACATCCATTTAGACTACATTACAATTTTGCAAAAAAAATAATCTCCAACCCTCAACGAACGATTGGGCCGATCGGATTACCTCTTCTAGACAGTTGCGTATTTAGAGGGGGGCAAAAGGGCAATTGCCCCCCCCCAAGGATAATTCGGATTATATCCCTAAAGCCCCCCCCCCCCCGAAAAAATAATGTTTACCACGAGGTTTTAAAATTTAAATAACTTTAAATTATTTTTTTTGTTTTTCTTAGTTTTTAGATTTGGTTATGAAGGTTCATCGAGATTTCTGGAACTTATCAGTTGTTATCGCGGACGCGCATGAATGGATTAACGAGATTCCGAAAATATTTAGTCTGCCTTCCCCCAAAAGCATTTTCTAAATATGCCACTGCCTCCAGACCTCATAAAGTAAATCCAATATCATCCAGCCCAGAGGTGCAGTTACCTTGTTATCCTCCTCCTTGTATCCGCTCTTGCCTTCTACAAATTATTGATAAGAACATTTTTTTCGTTTGCGACTGCTGTTACGTAGGAAATCTAGTCTTTTTTATTTTTGTGTTGTGGGAACATTGCTATTTTTGGTGCAAAAATTATGAACCAACTGAAAACTACAAGTGACGCTGAAAATTAAGGAAAAACCTGCAATGTTTTGGTATTGAGGTATTCCATCGCAAAAAATTGTTTACGTGTCAGTTTAAAAGTTTATTTGAAGACTCATGCCGGCGATAAATCTTTCAGGTGTCGGAAAACTCATACCTATGATGATAATAAATATATTTTATCTTCAAACTGTATGTAAACTGTGATATTGTAATTAAATTTGAAAATGTAGCTATACAAGCATAAATGGATGTTATCCGTCTACCATACCAGCAGTATGGCGTAAAGCCTACACCGGCCGACTGGGAAGCGGGTAACCGCGGTTTAAATCCTGGTCGCGTCGAATACACTGTTGTGATCTAAAAGCCCAAGATATATCTGTGGGCTATGTCGAAGGCAATGGGAAACCACCCCTTTAACAAAATTTCCTAGTACGCCACTTTGACTTCAGCCAAGTGATCGCCTACGCACTGCATAGTGTATGGCACTTGAAGAAGAAGAAGAAAAAGAATCCTTCTACCATGACGCCCATGAGTAGATCGATGAGATTCCCATTACCAAGTTGAGACGGTCTTCAAAGACTTCTCGCTTCAAGTCCTCTGGGACTCTTAGGTTACATGTCACCTATAGTGATATTTTTATTAATATATCTCTCGATAATCTTTTAATGTGCGTCAGTAGTAGACGGATAACGGAAAGGTTCGCATAAATTAATTGAACCGTCTGACCTTGTTCTATTGAAATTTTATAAAATTCTCTATTTGATAAAACTAGGATGCATCGGAAGAATATTTAAAAAATCTTATTTCTTTACCTCATATCCTGACTTTGACTTAATTTGACAATTACGTGCTGAATGTAAATTCCGATAGGCCTTCTTTGTCTTGAACCTACTGTCGATTTTCTCCCGGTTAAGAATATTGACCACGAAGCAGTGGTAGACTTTTGCCTACGGTCTACCATGTGTCTGGACAGGACAATAAATATTTTTGGTTCAGCTAAGTTTCACTCTTCGAGCAAATTTCCAAGTCCCTCAAGTGATCCTTAAACCCGCAAACATAGTTTCCTACCTTTCTCACGACATCACAATCTTTGCACGAGATCTTATGCAAATTCTAGGTAAATCCAGTGTTCCGAAAGAGTGAAAAGTTTTCATTTAATAAAACCAGGGGAGGAACTAACGGGGTGCGGGGGTCAATCTTTTAAGAAAAAATTTAAACCATTAACTCTTAAGTTGGCTATGTATATCACAAGCTATACATGGTTTCAAAAATTCCATTTATCAGGTAGGATTGAAAAACTCCCACAGATAGAATTTTATGCCGAAAAATTTGTGCTAGTCAAGTTTAGGGTTAAAAATATAATAAGATAATCTAGTATTTCTATAAATCAAAAAATAAAAACGCAAAAAAATTAAAATTTTTTTTAAATTATAAAAAATTTAATTAATTTAAAATTCAAAAAGAAATTAAAAATTTAATTAATGAACAAAATTAAATTAAATAAATTAAATTTAAAAACAAATTTATTTTAAAATTTAAAAAAAATTAAATTAAATTGTTTTCCTAGCAAAAGAACCCAAAATAAAAATTTTAAGAAAATTTGAATCTTAATTTTAAAATTAAATTTAAATCAGTAATTTTAATTAAAATTAAATTTTTTTTAGATTATAAAAAATGCAGACTTTATATTGTTTTTGAAACCCCTAGAAATTTAGAGGCCCGGGGCTACAGCCCCTTTAGCCCCTCCCTCTTAATACGGCTTTGTTAACAATAAAACTTGAAATAACAAGTTAAATTCAATAATATAATAAAAATATGTAAATCTTAACTTGTGAGAAAATAAACGATAAAACTTTAAATAATTAATTAAATAACTTTAAATAAATTATTAATAATTTTAATAATTATAAAATTATATTTTTAAGCTTTCAGCTACTAAATATAATTTCATTATATTATTGAATTTAACTTGTTATTTAAAGTTTTATGGTTTATTTTCTCACAAGTTAAGATTTATATATTTATAAGTTATTTTATTATTTTCTTTTATTTTTGTCTCTTTTATAAAAGCTGGCGACAAACCCTTTACATGTAAAATGTGTGACTATAGATGTTCATGCAGGAGGGATTTAACAAATCACTTAAAGATTCATACTGGCGAGAAACCATACGTATGTGAACACTGCGGCTATAAGTGCTCCCATATGGGATCTTTAAAACGACATTTAGGACGTCATTTGCTCGTACTGGAGACAAAACCAAAAGTATAAATTTTTCGTGTATACTTTTTCTGAATTAAAAAAACAACGTCTGGTGGCAGCGAAAATTTAACCCATTTCGGCTCAGGCGCCTAGGATGTTGGAATTTTTTGATGAAATTTTCAGGAATTACTTATTTTAGCTTAGTTAGATATAATCTGTTGTGGCACAAAGCCTATTGAAGATGAATGAAGTCGTATGAGGGGAACGGGGGGTTTACTTGAAGGGATAGAGTATAATCCATCATAACTCCGAAACGCAATGAAATAGGTAAAAGTTTATTATGACAAAAATTATCAGTATCAAATTACCTACAACTTTTGTCCTATAAAATTTTTTCTAAAAAAAAAAAAAATAAAAATTTTATTTTTAATTGCCCATCAATGGGCAAAAAATTTTGTACATAGAATTTTAGTTATTTGTGATATATTTTTTTATTTGTATATTTTTTTCTCCGAGGTAAATTGGGAGTTAATTTTAATATTCGGAAAGTTATATGCGATGACCACATCAGACCACTTTCTATGACTGGTAAAAGTTGACTGTGGCGGCAACGCAACACTGGGCCAAAATGGGTTAAGGATCATCAATTATGTAGATATAGTTGAAAAAAGAAAGAGAAATAGAGGATTTATAAATGAAATATTTATTTTAAGAGTTGTTAGGAGTATTTACAAAGATTAATAGATAACCCATACTATCTAAGTCTAAGAAACCGAAAAACATACGTAAGTTCACTTTTTTTAAAAACTCGATGGTTGGTAAACTATGTAATGCTTATTCAGGGGTCGAAAGCATAAATTAGGATAGAGAGATTTTGAGACTTATGAAGAAGCTGATATTAGATTAACATAGAAATTTTAATTTTAAAATCAAAATTCTTTCATTTTCTTGCTACCAGAATTTAATCCAAACTTCATAAACCCAAAGCATGATGGCCATCAACTCGACAGTATCGTATCGGCTAATACCAGGACCACCAACCGACTACAAATCTAAGTTGTAGTGACATTCCATACAGAACTGTAAACTTGAACGAAGCTTATAGGTCCAAAGAAACCGAAAACGAACATAAATATTATTAAACACAAGAATGTTTAGATGTTTTATATTTTATTAATTAATTTGTTATATTTGTCAGTTTCGACATAGTAATAAATTCGTCCATTCTTTGAATTTGTTTGTTTGATAGACTGAAGTTTGAAAGAACCAATGGAAATACTTTGATTAGTTCTTTCGAACCTCCGTTTGCAGTTCAATAAAATTTAAAAATAAAACAACAACGAAGTTCTTGACGCGATTTCAATACTAGAACACATTTTCAATTAGTTTTTCTTTATTCAGACAAAAAATGACTTATTAAAGTAAATTTTTAATGTAGTCTCTTACAATCCAGACTACTGCGATGGAGCATAACCTGACGAGGTACCATAAAATCCTGTCGAAGTAGGATTATAGCTCGGAGAGGTGGGAGAATATCGTGGCGAAGTACTCTGAAATCCTACCGAAGTAGGATAATAGCTGGGAGAGGTGGGAGAATATCGTGGTGAAGTGCTCTGAAATCCTACCGAAGTAGGATAATAGCTGGGAGAAGTAGGGCTATAACGTGGCGAGGTACAATGATATCCTGCCGAAGTAGGGTTATAACTGGGGGAATAACCACCAGCTATTTCGGGTGCTACGATTGTTGTAGCTGTTGGTGACTTGGCATTCTTGACGGCTCCACTTGTTTGGACAGGGGGTCTTTGCGTTAACAATTTTTCCATATCCAAAATCAAATCTACACACCCTGTGCCTATTCTAGGCATCTGTCCCAAAATTAAGTTTTCGGAAACGCCCTTTGCGGGATCCACTTCGGCATGACAAGCGGCTTCCAATAGCACATCGACGGTTTGCTCAAAGGAGCATTTCATAAGGGGGCCAACTTCCTGCTTATTAATACCGTGTCGGGTTATGGGCATCAGTTTACCGTTGGCGGACATTACGTCGCATAGCAGCGAAAGATGTCTGTTGTTGACATACAGACCGTAAAATTGAAATACTGTGTTCATCTCCTTTTCGATAGTTTTGCGAGCAGCTTCTATGCCCAAAACGTTAAACGTTTCGCAAATGTCGTTGGTGACGGTTCGGCTACTATCGACTTCGGGGTCGCCCAAAACTGCAGCCAAATTTGTACCGTCAGTTTCGAGCACCCATTCGGATACAAATTCCATATTGCCATTCTCGTTCACCACCCTCCTCTTTTTCTCATTTGCCTGGGGTTTGTTCAAATAAATTTTGGATATTTCGGGAATTCCTTTTAAAGTCGTTTCTCCCAGCAAGGTATCTTCTAGGCATTTGATAAACTTTAGCTCTTCCAGCTTGGATTTTTCCGAGTCTCCTTCGCCTTCTGTTTCACTATCCATGATTCGGATACGTAAGACTAATTTATCGGCATTGTCATTGCTGAAAATGCAGAGTAAATCTCCGCCAAAATCTGATTGGATCGTTGCGGCTATCTGTTCCATGGAGAGCTTCTTGTTCATCATTTTCTTATCGTCGAACTCCATGCGCAACAACCAGGGCGAAATTTTGGTTGGATCGAAATCGGGAATTTCATAAAAGGCGTCGACAAACTCTTGATCCTCTCGAACGACAGTGTTACGCGGATCTGGATCGTAAAAAATAGCCGAGCTAACCGTCACCGATTTCAAGGTGCTGTGTTCCAAACGACACAACACATTTTGTGCCTTCTCCAGATCGCAAGCCACTTGTTCCTTCAAATACACCGTCATGGAAGGGGCTTTGGGATTTTTCGAGACGTCGATGATTTCCTTCAAACGCGGTACACCAAGAGTGACGTTTTTAGACGACACTCCAGCAAAATGAAAGGTGTTCAACGTCATCTGAGTCGCCGGCTCTCCCATGGATTGAGCGGCGAGCGAACCCACCATTTCTCCCGGCTGCACTATCGCAAGCTGAAATTTAGTTTCAATTTCGCCCATCAACCATTCGAAAGCATCCGAGTTTAATTTGTACTCGGATACAGATTTCGTGTTTAACATCGAGCGGGCCAAGGATTGGAAGAGCAACGTGGCGTTGCTGTTTGCAGTTTTCGATATCCCATCCTTTCCATTAATCGCAGCGCACTTTTCCAATAAGTCTCTAACTCCTTGTACGACTTTCAACGGCGACAAGTCGGTGGGTTTCCTCTTATTAATGCGGAACAACTTTTGGGCATTCCAAATCATTCTTTCCAAATTGCAAGGCAAAACGACTCGGGATTCTCCGGTGGGGAAAATTTCCATTAGCACATTTCGGTCTTGCTTCAATTGCTCCCATTCGCGTTCCAATTCGGAAACGTCCGAAGTCGAGAGATCCCTATTCACGTCTTCGCTAAAATTTCGTTTCAAGTAACTTTTGTTTGTTACGTCGAATCTATATTTCTTTTCGAACTCGGCGCTGGTCAATTTCATCGTCGGCAAATTTTGAAACTCCAAGTGTTCGCCGGCCAATCCATCTTCTCCGTAACTGGATTGGATCATCATTCCTAACGGACCCCGAACCGTCCCGTCATATTCCACCATTACCGATTCCATAGCCTTGATGAGCCTACGTTGGATGTATCCAGTTTCGGATGTTTTGCAAGCCGTATCGATGATACCCTCGCGACCACCCATGGCGTGGAAGTAGAACTCCTGCGCCGTCAGTCCCGAACAATAAGAATTTTCGACGAAACCTCTCGCTTCGGGACCGGTGTTGTCTTTCGTGTAGTGTGGAAGAGTACGTCTCTGATTGCCGTTTGAAATTCGTTTACCTTCCACGTTCTGTTGACCCACGCAAGCCACTATCTGCGAGATGTTAATGTCGGAACCCTTCGACCCGGCCATCACCATCGTTTTAAACTTATTATATTGTGTCAGGGACTTTTTGACCGAACTACCAGTTTTGTCGCGAGCTTCGTTCAAAAGCCTGTTTACTTCGTTTTCAAAAGTTTGCTTCAAATTGTTACCCGGCGTTGGTTCCAGTTCCAAGTTGTACGTTTTTTGTGTAATTTCGGCGACTTCCGTTTTGGCTTGTTCGATAGATCTCTTAATTTCCAGCCGGGTTTTGGGATCCGCAATGGTATCGCTGACACCCACGGAATGACCGTGGATGCTAAGCAACCATTCGTTTACGACGGTTTGAATGTGTCCGTAAAATGCTCCGCAAACTTCGTGCCCTAGCTCCAGCATACAGACGTGAAGCAAGGAACCGGCAGAAGCGCCCAAAGTCTTCTTACATAAGGTTCCCATCAGCAATTCACTATTTTCGATCAACACTTTCGTGTCGTTAGGGGAAATCCATTTGTACGGTCCACTATCTTCTTCATCCGAATGGGCCGAATGAGTTCGCATAACGTTCAACCGACCCGGAATTATTATCGAAAACAACTGTTTTCCAGTCCAATATGGCACGGGTTTTAGGATGGCTGGTTCGGGCAACTTTCCGTTCCAACTTGGCAAAAACATCATCAAATTGAGAAATTGTTCGCGATCCAGAAAAACGTCTCGTCTGGTCATGTACATGGCGGCGACAAGAGTGTCTTGCACGATGCCCATAACCGGTCTGTTTGCTTGGGGAGTTATAATTTGTCTCGAGGTGATGTGCAGGCTTTCGACTTCCGCTCGCGCCTGCACACTTTGAGGAACGTGCATATTCATTTCGTCTCCGTCAAAATCGGCATTGTATGGGGTCGTGCAACTTAAATTCAATCGGAAAGTCGAGTAAGGGAGCACTTTTACCCGATGTCCCATCATACTCATCTTGTGTAAGGTGGGCTGACGGTTAAACACGACTAAATCGCCATCTATGAGGTTTCGTTCCACCTTATCGCCTACTTGGAGTGTTAATTTCGATAGATCTTTCTGATGGCGCAAATCGATTCTGTCTCCGTTCTGACATAGTATGTGTTTTGCCCCTGGATATTTCGCTGGCCCATTTCGCACCATTACCAACATCTCCTCCATGTTGAAAGGCGTAACAATTTCGGGATAGGTCATGTTTTGTGCTATAGCTCTGGGCACTCCGAGTTCGTCGATTCTAAGGTTAGGATCCGGAGAGATCACGGAACGAGCCGAAAAATCGACACGTTTCCCCATAAGGTTTCCTCTTATCCGACCGCTCTTGCCTTTCAATCTGCTCGATATCGATTTTAGGGGTCTTCCGGATTTTTGCGCAGCTTGCGGTAAGCCCGCCATCTCGTTGTCCACGAGAGTAGCCACATGGTATTGCAGCATTTTAATATTTTCTGACAACACATGTGGGGCAACGCCGTTTCGTTCGTTCGTCTCCAATTGGATGTTTGTTTTTAAGATGGCGCTTAATTTTTGGGTCAAATCGTCTTGACACATCTTCGAACCCATGACAGCCGGCGGTCTGACTACGTTAGGAGCAACCGGCAAAACTGTCACGATCATCCACTCGGGTCGAGAATATTTGGGATCCATTCCTAGAGCGCTGCAATCTTCGTCGGTGATTCTTTTAAAAACATTTAAAACTTCTTCCGCCAATAAATTTCTTTTTTGTTGTGGAACGCCGTCGTCCGACTCCTTCCATTCCGCCGTCAAATCGAGACCCGATCTTCGAATTGTGGGTTGATAACTGCCACATCCGACGTCCGGATGACATACTTTTTGGTCCTTGCACAAACCGTAAACCAGATCTAAACGTTTCATCGGTTTTTCGGTGGTCGTCTTCAGCGCTTCTTGGAAATTGTTTTGTTTCTTGGGATTCACTATCAATTTGCTGCAATTAAAGCAGACGCAGCGTAGAACCTTGATAGTTTTCTTAAGGAAGCTAACGTGAAAAATTGGTTTGGCTAATTCGATGTGACCGAAGTGCCCCGGACAACTGTTCCAATTGCCAGCACATGTTGGGCATCGGGTAGTTTTATCGTACGGTCCCATCCTGGGATCCATCAGGCCACCCGGTTTTGGATTAGATCCTTCCATAATTTCTGTGTAACGTATATTCACCACGGAGGTGCTACGAATATCTTCCGGACTAAAAATTCCAAATTGCACACTTTTGACAGCTTTAAGAGCAGCGTTGCTTTCGATTAATGCCATTGTTGATAATAATCCAAGTTTTACTGATTTCTAATCGCTATCGTAAGTTGATATAATAATGTTGCTCTATTGTTTCAAACGTTGAAAACTTGATTCGATTATGCGTTGATCCGTTGAGTATCCATTGATCTGTTGATCCGCCCAACATCCGTTGATCCGTTCAGTATCCTTTGATCCGATTAGTAGGCTACGATGTTAGTGATCCTATCCGTTGATCCGATTATCAGCCGATGATGTTAGTGATCGATTGATTTTATTTATTTTCTAATAATTCTTAAATGATATATCAGAGATCCTTTGTGATTGTTCACCTTTTCTATTTACTTTTATAGACCCTCAGGGCCGCCACTGGAATCGGAATAGAATCCATATTTGACCATTTGACATCCGAAATATTTATAAATTGCAAAAGTGTTTGTTTATCTTGATCAATTCCATACATTAAAAGTATTTATAATATATTTTACTTGTATTAATTTATATTTTCTTTATATTCGTTGTATGCACTTTGCAGGATTTGGAAACTGAATTTGAACCTAACCTCGAAAATTTATTCTACAAGTTATGGAACTTCCGCTTTCGGTATGGACGGAATGATACCTTTGGGAGAGTTTGGTAAATTTAAAGAAAGTCTCGCTGGTTTGCCAGCTACCAGTGATGGATATAACGATAACGAAAACAAAGTGCACGGTAGTCGAGTTGGAAGATTTGCACCATTCCATTGATATTAAAGGAGATGGTGCGGCTTTAGAATATCAACAGGATACTAATGAGGTGAAATATAAATCAAATGTTGTGTAAAATATTCATACAAAAGAACTTCGAGTAAATTATATTCAAATATTCCGATCATATAATGCGGTTGTCGGATTGTAAATATAAATTGTGACTAAAGTAACAAAAAGTAATTAAGAACTCATACTATGTTGAACTATTTGGTTTACTATTTGTATATAATAACATCGTCCAATTACGTTACACCGAAATCGGCAGCTAAAAACCTTGTCGTCAGCAACAATAGAAACTATTGCAAAAATAGAAAGACCAATCTGTACCCTTCGAACACAAATTCTCTAGAAAATGCCGCTTCGTCACCATAAAATTTTGGAGAATAGCTGCAATATTTGCTCCCGCTAAACAGAGTATTCTGTTCTATTGAGTTCATACAGGAAACAAACCCTTTGCATGTGAAAAATGCGACTACAAATGTTCGCGTAAAAATGAATTAAAACTTCATTTAATGGCTCACGATAATAACGGAAAGCCCTTCACGTGTGAAAATTGTTCGTATAAGTCTTTCCGTAAGAGTGATTTAAAGCTGCATGTACGGACTCATACCGGGGAAAAACCCTTTGGATGCAAAATTTGTGATTATAAATTTTCCCGTAAAAGTGATTTAAAAATTCATTCGATGATTCACACAGGTGTGAAACCCTTTACGTGTGAAAAATGTGATTATAAGTGCACACGAAAGAATGATTTAAACATTCATTTTATGATTCATCTCGGCGACAAACCCTTTTCATGTAAAATGTGTGACTATAGATGTTCACGCAGGAGGGATTTATCAAATCAAATCAAATCAAATAACATTTATTAATTAAGTACGAGGCACGAGGATACCTTACATTTCCCGAATTACATATGGTTATAGATAATAGGGCTGGGTAGCCCTTTCTTCTATATTTAAATTAGGTATGTGAAAATTTAGTGAAATAGAAATTGAGTAGAGTGCAGGATAAAAGTTTCAAAAACCTGCTTTGGTTGGCCAAATTAGAAAGTTGTCTGCAGTTAAATGTCGCGCGTAAGCGCGACTGCAAACCGTTCACGAATTGGCAGAACAACCCCGAAGAGATGCACTACCATATCGGTCGGAGCAATCGCTCCTGCTGCAACATTCAACCGGCCACCTACCCTTCCAATTAGGCCAAGTTAAATAAAAATAAAAGAAAAATTATCACCGTAACACCTGCCTTACAACATTTGAAGAATGTTGTAATTTCAGTGTGACGCTGGCTTTAACCTTCATTAAACATAGGCGAGTTACAGAAAACTGCCGTAGTTGGTAAGCGAGTGACATTGTAAAAAGGGGTGGAAAAGAACTTACGTTAAAAATGACAAAAACAAACAATACATGGGGATTACAAACAAAAGGAAAGAATAACATTACAATGGTAATACTAACAATTAATTTAAAATTTGTTTCATTGATCTCTTCACGTCGTCGTTTGAAATCACTTCGGCTATAAGTGGATTCTGGTGAGTTGTCATTTGGTTGATGATCTTCCTGGTCTTCTCTTTGATGAACGTGTCGATGGTTTCGATTTCCAAGTCTGCGTGCATGAAATCGATGGTGGTATACCTGGGATACTGCCCGATGATCCTCAGGAATTTATTTTGCATAGCTTGGACGGACTTCATCTTCGTCTTGCATGCGGTGGCCCAAATGGGGGCATTGTAGGTAAGTATCGACCTGGCACAAGCTTTGTACAAAGTGACTTTTTCGCTCTTCGGTGTTCTAGCATTTGGACCGATGAAGGGGTATAGTAATTGGATAACGAAGTTGCTCTTGTCCAATCGAGCCTGTATTTCTTGGCTGAATAGCAGCTTCGAGTCCAGTGTGGTGCCCAGGTATTTGACAGTGTTCTGCCACGGGATAGTGTCCTCGCCGACTTTTACTCCTGCGACGTCGGGAGGTTTACGTTTGAAGGTGAACCGAATTACTTCTGTCTTGGGTATATTGACTTTAAGTTTCCACGTCTTGAAAAATTCGAGAATTAATTTGACATGTTCTTCTAGGTACGTTACATATTTCCTGGTTGTCTTGGAATGGGCGAAAATGGCTGTGTCGTCTGCATAAACTCCGATACTGGTTTTGTGGTGTCGAGGAATATCGTTGATGAAGATGGAAAATAGGATCGGACCCAATAATGAGCCTTGCGGAACGCCGGCTGGAACGTCTACCATATCGGAGACGGCTTGGTTGACGATAACGAAGAATTGTCTATCCTCTAGGTAGCTGACGATGACTTTGATTAAGTTGATAGGAGCTTTAACTAACTTGACTAACTTATAAATAAGTGCTTTGCGATTAACGACGTCGAAAGCTTTTTCCAAGTCCAATAACACCATGCCCGTGTCTTTGTTTATGTGTCTTTTTTGCACGATCTTCTCCTTGATGCGCGCTACTTGATGCGTTGTGCAATGTCCGGCTCTGAAACCGAATTGTTCGTCGATGACAATTCCGTGTTCGGTTAGATGATTCTTGAGCTCTTCCAGTATGATTTTCTCTAAAACTTTACTGAGAGTTGCGAGCAGACTAATGGGCCTGTAATTTTTGGCGACGTTTCTTGCCTTGTTGGGTTTTGGCAGCGCAATCACCTTAGCCAGTTTCCACTGGGTAGGGAAGTAGCAGTTCGAGAGGCATGCGCGAAATATGTAGTACAGGAGGCAAACTCCTTTCCTCGGAAGGTATTTTAGTTGTCTATTCGAGATGCCGTCCAGACCGGGAGCTTTTCTGTTTTTCAGCTTTCGAATGATTTTGGCAATTTTAGTAGGATTCGTCTCGAGGGGACTTTCGTCGAGCTTATCCAGATTCAGGTGTAGGTGAGGGATTTAACAAATCACTTAAGGATTCATACTGGCGAGAAACCATACGTATGTGAACACTGCGGCTATAAGTGCTCCCATATGGGATCTTTAAAACGACATTTAGGACGTCATTTGCTCGTACTGGAGACAAAACCAAAAGTATAAATTTTTCGTGTATACTTTTTCTGAATTAAAAAAACAACGTCTGGTGGCAGCGAAAATTTAACCCATTTCGGCTCAGGCGCCTAGGACGTTGGAATTTTTTGATGAAATTTTCAGGAATTACTTATTTTAGCTTACAAGGAGATGACCACTTAGGGGCATTTTTGTAAATTTTGCCACTTATGGTGCTGGAATGTCAGCATTCCAATAACAATTTCCCAAAGTTGTAGAGAGAGATGGCCAGAAGTTTTCGAGAAAATCGAGTTTTAAAATATTCACACCGAGGTATAAGCACTAGAAATATAGGAGTTGGCAATAGAGTGGGAAAGTGTGACGTCAAAATATGACCGATCGAACAGCTGTAGGGTAGAAACATTGCCGGGTGCATGCTTTATTTTAAACTTTTTCGTGATTTTACAATGTTTTAAATCAAAATTATGCCTTTATTGCATTTGCCCAAGTCGCCCACATAATTCAAAACGAGAAAAGTGCAGTTTTTGAAGCTATATGGTAACTAACCGCAAACAAAGTGAGGTTATCATCATGTTTCCACCCATCAGCTGATTGATCGTGACGACACCACTTTCCCAGTCCATAAGGAGCGTGGTGTAGATGGAAGAGAGTGAGGACTAGTAAACTGTAGGTAGCTAGTTCGATTCCCGACGGCTGTAACTTTTTTTTTTTTTTAATTTTAATTTACTCCAATACGTAAAAATTGATCGAATTTATGCTTCTTGACTAACAATATTAAGATAAATTAAATTTTGGTACAAAATAAAGAACGTCGGGTATAAGGTATTAATGTGTCTTTTATTTATAAACAATACAATAATTTATAGTTAAATAATAATTTATACAAGGTGTCGCAACTTTTCACTCCACAGTCGGGGTTTCGCAGGTGCCCGGATGGTATCCGTCATAAAAGCAAGGGAAACAAAATATTACACGGCACCTTGCACACTGCACAAATGACGAATTATTGCAGGAGCATTTTATTTTCAATATGTCTATCGGAAAACAAACTTCGTTAACATTTTGAAAAATGTCCCTGTCATCGCACAGTTTAAATGTTTTTGGAGGTCCCTTGGCCTGGCATATTTTAACAAAATACGCCAACAGCGCTTAGATCAAATTTAAAATTTTTGAAAGAATAATAGTTACTATACATAGTTTATTATAGTTTTTATTTTGTAAAACACAGGTATACAACTTTGGTGATTTAAATTTTGTTGTTTCAATTTTTTTGAAACCCCTAGAAATTTAGAGGCCCGGGGCTACAGCCCCTTTAGCCCCTCCCTCTTAATACGGCTTTGTTAACAATAAAACTTGAAATAACAAGTTAAATTCAATAATATAATAAAAATATGTAAATCTTAACTTGTGAGAAAATAAACGATAAAACTTTAAATAATTAATTAAATAACTTTAAATAAATTATTAATAATTTTAATAATTATAAAATTATATTTTTAAGCTTTCAGCTACTAAATATAATTTCATTATATTATTGAATTTAACTTGTTATTTAAAGTTTTATGGTTTATTTTCTCACAAGTTAAGATTTATATATTTATAAGTTATTTTATTATTTTCTTTTATTTTTGTCTCTTTTATAAAAGCTGGCGACAAACCCTTTACATGTAAAATGTGTGACTATAGATGTTCATGCAGGAGGGATTTAACAAATCACTTAAAGATTCATACTGGCGAGAAACCATACGTATGTGAACACTGCGGCTATAAGTGCTCCCATATGGGATCTTTAAAACGACATTTAGGACGTCATTTGCTCGTACTGGAGACAAAACCAAAAGTATAAATTTTTCGTGTATACTTTTTCTGAATTAAAAAAACAACGTCTGGTGGCAGCGAAAATTTAACCCATTTCGGCTCAGGCGCCTAGGATGTTGGAATTTTTTGATGAAATTTTCAGGAATTACTTATTTTAGCTTAGTTAGATATAATCTGTTGTGGCACAAAGCCTATTGAAGATGAATGAAGTCGTATGAGGGGAACGGGGGGTTTACTTGAAGGGATAGAGTATAATCCATCATAACTCCGAAACGCAATGAAATAGGTAAAAGTTTATTATGACAAAAATTATCAGTATCAAATTACCTACAACTTTTGTCCTATAAAATTTTTTCTAAAAAAAAAAAAAATAAAAATTTTATTTTTAATTGCCCATCAATGGGCAAAAAATTTTGTACATAGAATTTTAGTTATTTGTGATATATTTTTTTATTTGTATATTTTTTTCTCCGAGGTAAATTGGGAGTTAATTTTAATATTCGGAAAGTTATATGCGATGACCACATCAGACCACTTTCTATGACTGGTAAAAGTTGACTGTGGCGGCAACGCAACACTGGGCCAAAATGGGTTAAGGATCATCAATTATGTAGATATAGTTGAAAAAAGAAAGAGAAATAGAGGATTTATAAATGAAATATTTATTTTAAGAGTTGTTAGGAGTATTTACAAAGATTAATAGATAACCCATACTATCTAAGTCTAAGAAACCGAAAAACATACGTAAGTTCACTTTTTTTAAAAACTCGATGGTTGGTAAACTATGTAATGCTTATTCAGGGGTCGAAAGCATAAATTAGGATAGAGAGATTTTGAGACTTATGAAGAAGCTGATATTAGATTAACATAGAAATTTTAATTTTAAAATCAAAATTCTTTCATTTTCTTGCTACCAGAATTTAATCCAAACTTCATAAACCCAAAGCATGATGGCCATCAACTCGACAGTATCGTATCGGCTAATACCAGGACCACCAACCGACTACAAATCTAAGTTGTAGTGACATTCCATACAGAACTGTAAACTTGAACGAAGCTTATAGGTCCAAAGAAACCGAAAACGAACATAAATATTATTAAACACAAGAATGTTTAGATGTTTTATATTTTATTAATTAATTTGTTATATTTGTCAGTTTCGACATAGTAATAAATTCGTCCATTCTTTGAATTTGTTTGTTTGATAGACTGAAGTTTGAAAGAACCAATGGAAATACTTTGATTAGTTCTTTCGAACCTCCGTTTGCAGTTCAATAAAATTTAAAAATAAAACAACAACGAAGTTCTTGACGCGATTTCAATACTAGAACACATTTTCAATTAGTTTTTCTTTATTCAGACAAAAAATGACTTATTAAAGTAAATTTTTAATGTAGTCTCTTACAATCCAGACTACTGCGATGGAGCATAACCTGACGAGGTACCATAAAATCCTGTCGAAGTAGGATTATAGCTCGGAGAGGTGGGAGAATATCGTGGCGAAGTACTCTGAAATCCTACCGAAGTAGGATAATAGCTGGGAGAGGTGGGAGAATATCGTGGTGAAGTGCTCTGAAATCCTACCGAAGTAGGATAATAGCTGGGAGAAGTAGGGCTATAACGTGGCGAGGTACAATGATATCCTGCCGAAGTAGGGTTATAACTGGGGGAATAACCACCAGCTATTTCGGGTGCTACGATTGTTGTAGCTGTTGGTGACTTGGCATTCTTGACGGCTCCACTTGTTTGGACAGGGGGTCTTTGCGTTAACAATTTTTCCATATCCAAAATCAAATCTACACACCCTGTGCCTATTCTAGGCATCTGTCCCAAAATTAAGTTTTCGGAAACGCCCTTTGCGGGATCCACTTCGGCATGACAAGCGGCTTCCAATAGCACATCGACGGTTTGCTCAAAGGAGCATTTCATAAGGGGGCCAACTTCCTGCTTATTAATACCGTGTCGGGTTATGGGCATCAGTTTACCGTTGGCGGACATTACGTCGCATAGCAGCGAAAGATGTCTGTTGTTGACATACAGACCGTAAAATTGAAATACTGTGTTCATCTCCTTTTCGATAGTTTTGCGAGCAGCTTCTATGCCCAAAACGTTAAACGTTTCGCAAATGTCGTTGGTGACGGTTCGGCTACTATCGACTTCGGGGTCGCCCAAAACTGCAGCCAAATTTGTACCGTCAGTTTCGAGCACCCATTCGGATACAAATTCCATATTGCCATTCTCGTTCACCACCCTCCTCTTTTTCTCATTTGCCTGGGGTTTGTTCAAATAAATTTTGGATATTTCGGGAATTCCTTTTAAAGTCGTTTCTCCCAGCAAGGTATCTTCTAGGCATTTGATAAACTTTAGCTCTTCCAGCTTGGATTTTTCCGAGTCTCCTTCGCCTTCTGTTTCACTATCCATGATTCGGATACGTAAGACTAATTTATCGGCATTGTCATTGCTGAAAATGCAGAGTAAATCTCCGCCAAAATCTGATTGGATCGTTGCGGCTATCTGTTCCATGGAGAGCTTCTTGTTCATCATTTTCTTATCGTCGAACTCCATGCGCAACAACCAGGGCGAAATTTTGGTTGGATCGAAATCGGGAATTTCATAAAAGGCGTCGACAAACTCTTGATCCTCTCGAACGACAGTGTTACGCGGATCTGGATCGTAAAAAATAGCCGAGCTAACCGTCACCGATTTCAAGGTGCTGTGTTCCAAACGACACAACACATTTTGTGCCTTCTCCAGATCGCAAGCCACTTGTTCCTTCAAATACACCGTCATGGAAGGGGCTTTGGGATTTTTCGAGACGTCGATGATTTCCTTCAAACGCGGTACACCAAGAGTGACGTTTTTAGACGACACTCCAGCAAAATGAAAGGTGTTCAACGTCATCTGAGTCGCCGGCTCTCCCATGGATTGAGCGGCGAGCGAACCCACCATTTCTCCCGGCTGCACTATCGCAAGCTGAAATTTAGTTTCAATTTCGCCCATCAACCATTCGAAAGCATCCGAGTTTAATTTGTACTCGGATACAGATTTCGTGTTTAACATCGAGCGGGCCAAGGATTGGAAGAGCAACGTGGCGTTGCTGTTTGCAGTTTTCGATATCCCATCCTTTCCATTAATCGCAGCGCACTTTTCCAATAAGTCTCTAACTCCTTGTACGACTTTCAACGGCGACAAGTCGGTGGGTTTCCTCTTATTAATGCGGAACAACTTTTGGGCATTCCAAATCATTCTTTCCAAATTGCAAGGCAAAACGACTCGGGATTCTCCGGTGGGGAAAATTTCCATTAGCACATTTCGGTCTTGCTTCAATTGCTCCCATTCGCGTTCCAATTCGGAAACGTCCGAAGTCGAGAGATCCCTATTCACGTCTTCGCTAAAATTTCGTTCCAAGTAACTTTTGTTTGTTACGTCGAATCTATATTTCTTTTCGAACTCGGCGCTGGTCAATTTCATCGTCGGCAAATTTTGAAACTCCAAGTGTTCGCCGGCCAATCCATCTTCTCCGTAACTGGATTGGATCATCATTCCTAACGGACCCCGAACCGTCCCGTCATATTCCACCATTACCGATTCCATAGCCTTGATGAGCCTACGTTGGATGTATCCAGTTTCGGATGTTTTGCAAGCCGTATCGATGATACCCTCGCGACCACCCATGGCGTGGAAGTAGAACTCCTGCGCCGTCAGTCCCGAACAATAAGAATTTTCGACGAAACCTCTCGCTTCGGGACCGGTGTTGTCTTTCGTGTAGTGTGGAAGAGTACGTCTCTGATTGCCGTTTGAAATTCGTTTACCTTCCACGTTCTGTTGACCCACGCAAGCCACTATCTGCGAGATGTTAATGTCGGAACCCTTCGACCCGGCCATCACCATCGTTTTAAACTTATTATATTGTGTCAGGGACTTTTTGACCGAACTACCAGTTTTGTCGCGAGCTTCGTTCAAAAGCCTGTTTACTTCGTTTTCATAAGTTTGCTTCAAATTGTTACCCGGCGTTGGTTCCAGTTCCAAGTTGTACGTTTTTTGTGTAATTTCGGCGACTTCCGTTTTGGCTTGTTCGATAGATCTCTTAATTTCCAGCCGGGTTTTGGGATCCGCAATGGTATCGCTGACACCCACGGAATGACCGTGGATGCTAAGCAACCATTCGTTTACGACGGTTTGAATGTGTCCGTAAAATGCTCCGCAAACTTCGTGCCCTAGCTCCAGCATACAGACGTGAAGCAAGGAACCGGCAGAAGCGCCCAAAGTCTTCTTACATAAGGTTCCCATCAGCAATTCACTATTTTCGATCAACACTTTCGTGTCGTTAGGGGAAATCCATTTGTACGGTCCACTATCTTCTTCATCCGAATGGGCCGAATGAGTTCGCATAACGTTCAACCGACCCGGAATTATTATCGAAAACAACTGTTTTCCAGTCCAATATGGCACGGGTTTTAGGATGGCTGGTTCGGGCAACTTTCCGTTCCAACTTGGCAAAAACATCATCAAATTGAGAAATTGTTCGCGATCCAGAAAAACGTCTCGTCTGGTCATGTACATGGCGGCGACAAGAGTGTCTTGCACGATGCCCATAACCGGTCTGTTTGCTTGGGGAGTTATAATTTGTCTCGAGGTGATGTGCAGGCTTTCGACTTCCGCTCGCGCCTGCACACTTTGAGGAACGTGCATATTCATTTCGTCTCCGTCAAAATCGGCATTGTATGGGGTCGTGCAACTTAAATTCAATCGGAAAGTCGAGTAAGGGAGCACTTTTACCCGATGTCCCATCATACTCATCTTGTGTAAGGTGGGCTGACGGTTAAACACGACTAAATCGCCATCTATGAGGTTTCGTTCCACCTTATCGCCTACTTGGAGTGTTAATTTCGATAGATCTTTCTGATGGCGCAAATCGATTCTGTCTCCGTTCTGACATAGTATGTGTTTTGCCCCTGGATATTTCGCTGGCCCATTTCGCACCATTACCAACATCTCCTCCATGTTGAAAGGCGTAACAATTTCGGGATAGGTCATGTTTTGTGCTATAGCTCTGGGCACTCCGAGTTCGTCGATTCTAAGGTTAGGATCCGGAGAGATCACGGAACGAGCCGAAAAATCGACACGTTTCCCCATAAGGTTTCCTCTTATCCGACCGCTCTTGCCTTTCAATCTGCTCGATATCGATTTTAGGGGTCTTCCGGATTTTTGCGCAGCTTGCGGTAAGCCCGCCATCTCGTTGTCCACGAGAGTAGCCACATGGTATTGCAGCATTTTAATATTTTCTGACAACACATGTGGGGCAACGCCGTTTCGTTCGTTCGTCTCCAATTGGATGTTTGTTTTTAAGATGGCGCTTAATTTTTGGGTCAAATCGTCTTGACACATCTTCGAACCCATGACAGCCGGCGGTCTGACTACGTTAGGAGCAACCGGCAAAACTGTCACGATCATCCACTCGGGTCGAGAATATTTGGGATCCATTCCTAGAGCGCTGCAATCTTCGTCGGTGATTCTTTTAAAAACATTTAAAACTTCTTCCGCCAATAAATTTCTTTTTTGTTGTGGAACGCCGTCGTCCGACTCCTTCCATTCCGCCGTCAAATCGAGACCCGATCTTCGAATTGTGGGTTGATAACTGCCACATCCGACGTCCGGATGACATACTTTTTGGTCCTTGCACAAACCGTAAACCAGATCTAAACGTTTCATCGGTTTTTCGGTGGTCGTCTTCAGCGCTTCTTGGAAATTGTTTTGTTTCTTGGGATTCACTATCAATTTGCTGCAATTAAAGCAGACGCAGCGTAGAACCTTGATAGTTTTCTTAAGGAAGCTAACGTGAAAAATTGGTTTGGCTAATTCGATGTGACCGAAGTGCCCCGGACAACTGTTCCAATTGCCAGCACATGTTGGGCATCGGGTAGTTTTATCGTACGGTCCCATCCTGGGATCCATCAGGCCACCCGGTTTTGGATTAGATCCTTCCATAATTTCTGTGTAACGTATATTCACCACGGAGGTGCTACGAATATCTTCCGGACTAAAAATTCCAAATTGCACACTTTTGACAGCTTTAAGAGCAGCGTTGCTTTCGATTAATGCCATTGTTGATAATAATCCAAGTTTTACTGATTTCTAATCGCTATCGTAAGTTGATATAATAATGTTGCTCTATTGTTTCAAACGTTGAACCTCTATAGGGAACTTGATTCGATTATGCGTTGATCCGTTGAGTATCCATTGATCTGTTGATCCGCCCAACATCCGTTGATCCGTTCAGTATCCTTTGATCCGATTAGTAGGCTACGATGTTAGTGATCCTATCCGTTGATCCGATTATCAGCCGATGATGTTAGTGATCGATTGATTTTATTTATTTTCTAATAATTCTTAAATGATATATCAGAGATCCTTTGTGATTGTTCACCTTTTCTATTTACTTTTATAGACCCTCAGGGCCGCCACTGGAATCGGAATAGAATCCATATTTGACCATTTGACATCCGAAATATTTATAAATTGCAAAAGTGTTTGTTTATCTTGATCAATTCCATACATTAAAAGTATTTATAATATATTTTACTTGTATTAATTTATATTTTCTTTATATTCGTTGTATGCACTTTGCAGGATTTGGAAACTGAATTTGAACCTAACCTCGAAAATTTATTCTACAAGTTATGGAACTTCCGCTTTCGGTATGGACGGAATGATACCTTTGGGAGAGTTTGGTAAATTTAAAGAAAGTCTCGCTGGTTTGCCAGCTACCAGTGATGGATATAACGATAACGAAAACAAAGTGCACGGTAGTCGAGTTGGAAGATTTGCACCATTCCATTGATATTAAAGGAGATGGTGCGGCTTTAGAATATCAACAGGATACTAATGAGGTGAAATATAAATCAAATGTTGTGTAAAATATTCATACAAAAGAACTTCGAGTAAATTATATTCAAATATTCCGATCATATAATGCGGTTGTCGGATTGTAAATATAAATTGTGACTAAAGTAACAAAAAGTAATTAAGAACTCATACTATGTTGAACTATTTGGTTTACTATTTGTATATAATAACATCGTCCAATTACGTTACACCGAAATCGGCAGCTAAAAACCTTGTCGTCAGCAACAATAGAAACTATTGCAAAAATAGAAAGACCAATCTGTACCCTTCGAACACAAATTCTCTAGAAAATGCCGCTTCGTCACCATAAAATTTTGGAGAATAGCTGCAATATTTGCTCCCGCTAAACAGAGTATTCTGTTCTATTGAGTTCATACAGGAAACAAACCCTTTGCATGTGAAAAATGCGACTACAAATGTTCGCGTAAAAATGAATTAAAACTTCATTTAATGGCTCACGATAATAACGGAAAGCCCTTCACGTGTGAAAATTGTTCGTATAAGTCTTTCCGTAAGAGTGATTTAAAGCTGCATGTACGGACTCATACCGGGGAAAAACCCTTTGGATGCAAAATTTGTGATTATAAATTTTCCCGTAAAAGTGATTTAAAAATTCATTCGATGATTCACACAGGTGTGAAACCCTTTACGTGTGAAAAATGTGATTATAAGTGCACACGAAAGAATGATTTAAACATTCATTTTATGATTCATCTCGGCGACAAACCCTTTTCATGTAAAATGTGTGACTATAGATGTTCACGCAGGAGGGATTTATCAAATCAAATCAAATCAAATAACATTTATTAATTAAGTACGAGGCACGAGGATACCTTACATTTCCCGAATTACATATGGTTATAGATAATAGGGCTGGGTAGCCCTCTCTTCTATATTTAAATTAGGTATGTGAAAATTTAGTGAAATAGAAATTGAGTAGAGTGCAGGATAAAAGTTTCAAAAACCTGCTTTGGTTGGCCAAATTAGAAAGTTGTCTGCAGTTAAATGTCGCGCGTAAGCGCGACTGCAAACCGTTCACGAATTGGCAGAACAACCCCGAAGAGATGCACTACCATATCGGTCGGAGCAATCGCTCCTGCTGCAACATTCAACCGGCCACCTACCCTTCCAATTAGGCCAAGTTAAATAAAAATAAAAGAAAAATTATCACCGTAACACCTGCCTTACAACATTTGAAGAATGTTGTAATTTCAGTGTGACGCTGGCTTTAACCTTCATTAAACATAGGCGAGTTACAGAAAACTGCCGTAGTTGGTAAGCGAGTGACATTGTAAAAAGGGGTGGAAAAGAACTTACGTTAAAAATGACAAAAACAAACAATACATGGGGATTACAAACAAAAGGAAAGAATAACATTACAATGGTAATACTAACAATTAATTTAAAATTTGTTTCATTGATCTCTTCACGTCGTCGTTTGAAATCACTTCGGCTATAAGTGGATTCTGGTGAGTTGTCATTTGGTTGATGATCTTCCTGGTCTTCTCTTTGATGAACGTGTCGATGGTTTCGATTTCCAAGTCTGCGTGCATGAAATCGATGGTGGTATACCTGGGATACTGCCCGATGATCCTCAGGAATTTATTTTGCATAGCTTGGACGGACTTCATCTTCGTCTTGCATGCGGTGGCCCAAATGGGGGCATTGTAGGTAAGTATCGACCTGGCACAAGCTTTGTACAAAGTGACTTTTTCGCTCTTCGGTGTTCTAGCATTTGGACCGATGAAGGGGTATAGTAATTGGATAACGAAGTTGCTCTTGTCCAATCGAGCCTGTATTTCTTGGCTGAATAGCAGCTTCGAGTCCAGTGTGGTGCCCAGGTATTTGACAGTGTTCTGCCACGGGATAGTGTCCTCGCCGACTTTTACTCCTGCGACGTCGGGAGGTTTACGTTTGAAGGTGAACCGAATTACTTCTGTCTTGGGTATATTGACTTTAAGTTTCCACGTCTTGAAAAATTCGAGAATTAATTTGACATGTTCTTCTAGGTACGTTACATATTTCCTGGTTGTCTTGGAATGGGCGAAAATGGCTGTGTCGTCTGCATAAACTCCGATACTGGTTTTGTGGTGTCGAGGAATATCGTTGATGAAGATGGAAAATAGGATCGGACCCAATAATGAGCCTTGCGGAACGCCGGCTGGAACGTCTACCATATCGGAGACGGCTTGGTTGACGATAACGAAGAATTGTCTATCCTCTAGGTAGCTGACGATGACTTTGATTAAGTTGATAGGAGCTTTAACTAACTTGACTAACTTATAAATAAGTGCTTTGCGATTAACGACGTCGAAAGCTTTTTCCAAGTCCAATAACACCATGCCCGTGTCTTTGTTTATGTGTCTTTTTTGCACGATCTTCTCCTTGATGCGCGCTACTTGATGCGTTGTGCAATGTCCGGCTCTGAAACCGAATTGTTCGTCGATGACAATTCCGTGTTCGGTTAGATGATTCTTGAGCTCTTCCAGTATGATTTTCTCTAAAACTTTACTGAGAGTTGCGAGCAGACTAATGGGCCTGTAATTTTTGGCGACGTTTCTTGCCTTGTTGGGTTTTGGCAGCGCAATCACCTTAGCCAGTTTCCACTGGGTAGGGAAGTAGCAGTTCGAGAGGCATGCGCGAAATATGTAGTACAGGAGGCAAACTCCTTTCCTCGGAAGGTATTTTAGTTGTCTATTCGAGATGCCGTCCAGACCGGGAGCTTTTCTGTTTTTCAGCTTTCGAATGATTTTGGCAATTTTAGTAGGATTCGTCTCGAGGGGACTTTCGTCGAGCTTATCCAGATTCAGGTGTAGGTGAGGGATTTAACAAATCACTTAAGGATTCATACTGGCGAGAAACCATACGTATGTGAACACTGCGGCTATAAGTGCTCCCATATGGGATCTTTAAAACGACATTTAGGACGTCATTTGCTCGTACTGGAGACAAAACCAAAAGTATAAATTTTTCGTGTATACTTTTTCTGAATTAAAAAAACAACGTCTGGTGGCAGCGAAAATTTAACCCATTTCGGCTCAGGCGCCTAGGACGTTGGAATTTTTTGATGAAATTTTCAGGAATTACTTATTTTAGCTTACAAGGAGATGACCACTTAGGGGCATTTTTGTAAATTTTGCCACTTATGGTGCTGGAATGTCAGCATTCCAATAACAATTTCCCAAAGTTGTAGAGAGAGATGGCCAGAAGTTTTCGAGAAAATCGAGTTTTAAAATATTCACACCGAGGTATAAGCACTAGAAATATAGGAGTTGGCAATAGAGTGGGAAAGTGTGACGTCAAAATATGACCGATCGAACAGCTGTAGGGTAGAAACATTGCCGGGTGCATGCTTTATTTTAAACTTTTTCGTGATTTTACAATGTTTTAAATCAAAATTATGCCTTTATTGCATTTGCCCAAGTCGCCCACATAATTCAAAACGAGAAAAGTGCAGTTTTTGAAGCTATATGGTAACTAACCGCAAACAAAGTGAGGTTATCATCATGTTTCCACCCATCAGCTGATTGATCGTGACGACACCACTTTCCCAGTCCATAAGGAGCGTGGTGTAGATGGAAGAGAGTGAGGACTAGTAAACTGTAGGTAGCTAGTTCGATTCCCGACGGCTGTAACTTTTTTTTTTTTTTAATTTTAATTTACTCCAATACGTAAAAATTGATCGAATTTATGCTTCTTGACTAACAATATTAAGATAAATTAAATTTTGGTACAAAATAAAGAACGTCGGGTATAAGGTATTAATGTGTCTTTTATTTATAAACAATACAATAATTTATAGTTAAATAATAATTTATACAAGGTGTCGCAACTTTTCACTCCACAGTCGGGGTTTCGCAGGTGCCCGGATGGTATCCGTCATAAAAGCAAGGGAAACAAAATATTACACGGCACCTTGCACACTGCACAAATGACGAATTATTGCAGGAGCATTTTATTTTCAATATGTCTATCGGAAAACAAACTTCGTTAACATTTTGAAAAATGTCCCTGTCATCGCACAGTTTAAATGTTTTTGGAGGTCCCTTGGCCTGGCATATTTTAACAAAATACGCCAACAGCGCTTAGATCAAATTTAAAATTTTTGAAAGAATAATAGTTACTATACATAGTTTATTATAGTTTTTATTTTGTAAAACACAGGTATACAACTTTGGTGATTTAAATTTTGTTGTTTCAATTTTTTTGAAACCCCTAGAAATTTAGAGGCCCGGGGCTACAGCCCCTTTAGCCCCTCCCTCTTAATACGGCTTTGTTAACAATAAAACTTGAAATAACAAGTTAAATTCAATAATATAATAAAAATATGTAAATCTTAACTTGTGAGAAAATAAACGATAAAACTTTAAATAATTAATTAAATAACTTTAAATAAATTATTAATAATTTTAATAATTATAAAATTATATTTTTAAGCTTTCAGCTACTAAATATAATTTCATTATATTATTGAATTTAACTTGTTATTTAAAGTTTTATGGTTTATTTTCTCACAAGTTAAGATTTATATATTTATAAGTTATTTTATTATTTTCTTTTATTTTTGTCTCTTTTATAAAAGCTGGCGACAAACCCTTTACATGTAAAATGTGTGACTATAGATGTTCATGCAGGAGGGATTTAACAAATCACTTAAAGATTCATACTGGCGAGAAACCATACGTATGTGAACACTGCGGCTATAAGTGCTCCCATATGGGATCTTTAAAACGACATTTAGGACGTCATTTGCTCGTACTGGAGACAAAACCAAAAGTATAAATTTTTCGTGTATACTTTTTCTGAATTAAAAAAACAACGTCTGGTGGCAGCGAAAATTTAACCCATTTCGGCTCAGGCGCCTAGGATGTTGGAATTTTTTGATGAAATTTTCAGGAATTACTTATTTTAGCTTAGTTAGATATAATCTGTTGTGGCACAAAGCCTATTGAAGATGAATGAAGTCGTATGAGGGGAACGGGGGGTTTACTTGAAGGGATAGAGTATAATCCATCATAACTCCGAAACGCAATGAAATAGGTAAAAGTTTATTATGACAAAAATTATCAGTATCAAATTACCTACAACTTTTGTCCTATAAAATTTTTTCAAAAAAAAAAAAAAATTAAAATTTTATTTTTAATTGCCCATCAATGGGCAAAAAATTTTGTACATAGAATTTTAGTTATTTGTGATATATTTTTTTATTTGTATATTTTTTTCTCCGAGGTAAATTGGGAGTTAATTTTAATATTCGGAAAGTTATATGCGATGACCACATCAGACCACTTTCTATGACTGGTAAAAGTTGACTGTGGCGGCAACGCAACACTGGGCCAAAATGGGTTAAGGATCATCAATTATGTAGATATAGTTGAAAAAAGAAAGAGAAATAGAGGATTTATAAATGAAATATTTATTTTAAGAGTTGTTAGGAGTATTTACAAAGATTAATAGATAACCCATACTATCTAAGTCTAAGAAACCGAAAAACATACGTAAGTTCACTTTTTTTAAAAACTCGATGGTTGGTAAACTATGTAATGCTTATTCAGGGGTCGAAAGCATAAATTAGGATAGAGAGATTTTGAGACTTATGAAGAAGCTGATATTAGATTAACATAGAAATTTTAATTTTAAAATCAAAATTCTTTCATTTTCTTGCTACCAGAATTTAATCCAAACTTCATAAACCCAAAGCATGATGGCCATCAACTCGACAGTATCGTATCGGCTAATACCAGGACCACCAACCGACTACAAATCTAAGTTGTAGTGACATTCCATACAGAACTGTAAACTTGAACGAAGCTTATAGGTCCAAAGAAACCGAAAACGAACATAAATATTATTAAACACAAGAATGTTTAGATGTTTTATATTTTATTAATTAATTTGTTATATTTGTCAGTTTCGACATAGTAATAAATTCGTCCATTCTTTGAATTTGTTTGTTTGATAGACTGAAGTTTGAAAGAACCAATGGAAATACTTTGATTAGTTCTTTCGAACCTCCGTTTGCAGTTCAATAAAATTTAAAAATAAAACAACAACGAAGTTCTTGACGCGATTTCAATACTAGAACACATTTTCAATTAGTTTTTCTTTATTCAGACAAAAAATGACTTATTAAAGTAAATTTTTAATGTAGTCTCTTACAATCCAGACTACTGCGATGGAGCATAACCTGACGAGGTACCATAAAATCCTGTCGAAGTAGGATTATAGCTCGGAGAGGTGGGAGAATATCGTGGCGAAGTACTCTGAAATCCTACCGAAGTAGGATAATAGCTGGGAGAGGTGGGAGAATATCGTGGTGAAGTGCTCTGAAATCCTACCGAAGTAGGATAATAGCTGGGAGAAGTAGGGCTATAACGTGGCGAGGTACAATGATATCCTGCCGAAGTAGGGTTATAACTGGGGGAATAACCACCAGCTATTTCGGGTGCTACGATTGTTGTAGCTGTTGGTGACTTGGCATTCTTGACGGCTCCACTTGTTTGGACAGGGGGTCTTTGCGTTAACAATTTTTCCATATCCAAAATCAAATCTACACACCCTGTGCCTATTCTAGGCATCTGTCCCAAAATTAAGTTTTCGGAAACGCCCTTTGCGGGATCCACTTCGGCATGACAAGCGGCTTCCAATAGCACATCGACGGTTTGCTCAAAGGAGCATTTCATAAGGGGGCCAACTTCCTGCTTATTAATACCGTGTCGGGTTATGGGCATCAGTTTACCGTTGGCGGACATTACGTCGCATAGCAGCGAAAGATGTCTGTTGTTGACATACAGACCGTAAAATTGAAATACTGTGTTCATCTCCTTTTCGATAGTTTTGCAAGCAGCTTCTATGCCCAAAACGTTAAACGTTTCGCAAATGTCGTTGGTGACGGTTCGGCTACTATCGACTTCGGGGTCGCCCAAAACTGCAGCCAAATTTGTACCGTCAGTTTCGAGCACCCATTCGGATACAAATTCCATATTGCCATTCTCGTTCACCACCCTCCTCTTTTTCTCATTTGCCTGGGGTTTGTTCAAATAAATTTTGGATATTTCGGGAATTCCTTTTAAAGTCGTTTCTCCCAGCAAGGTATCTTCTAGGCATTTGATAAACTTTAGCTCTTCCAGCTTGGATTTTTCCGAGTCTCCTTCGCCTTCTGTTTCACTATCCATGATTCGGATACGTAAGACTAATTTATCGGCATTGTCATTGCTGAAAATGCAGAGTAAATCTCCGCCAAAATCTGATTGGATCGTTGCGGCTATCTGTTCCATGGAGAGCTTCTTGTTCATCATTTTCTTATCGTCGAACTCCATGCGCAACAACCAGGGCGAAATTTTGGTTGGATCGAAATCGGGAATTTCATAAAAGGCGTCGACAAACTCTTGATCCTCTCGAACGACAGTGTTACGCGGATCTGGATCGTAAAAAATAGCCGAGCTAACCGTCACCGATTTCAAGGTGCTGTGTTCCAAACGACACAACACATTTTGTGCCTTCTCCAGATCGCAAGCCACTTGTTCCTTCAAATACACCGTCATGGAAGGGGCTTTGGGATTTTTCGAGACGTCGATGATTTCCTTCAAACGCGGTACACCAAGAGTGACGTTTTTAGACGACACTCCAGCAAAATGAAAGGTGTTCAACGTCATCTGAGTCGCCGGCTCTCCCATGGATTGAGCGGCGAGCGAACCCACCATTTCTCCCGGCTGCACTATCGCAAGCTGAAATTTAGTTTCAATTTCGCCCATCAACCATTCGAAAGCATCCGAGTTTAATTTGTACTCGGATACAGATTTCGTGTTTAACATCGAGCGGGCCAAGGATTGGAAGAGCAACGTGGCGTTGCTGTTTGCAGTTTTCGATATCCCATCCTTTCCATTAATCGCAGCGCACTTTTCCAATAAGTCTCTAACTCCTTGTACGACTTTCAACGGCGACAAGTCGGTGGGTTTCCTCTTATTAATGCGGAACAACTTTTGGGCATTCCAAATCATTCTTTCCAAATTGCAAGGCAAAACGACTCGGGATTCTCCGGTGGGGAAAATTTCCATTAGCACATTTCGGTCTTGCTTCAATTGCTCCCATTCGCGTTCCAATTCGGAAACGTCCGAAGTCGAGAGATCCCTATTCACGTCTTCGCTAAAATTTCGTTTCAAGTAACTTTTGTTTGTTACGTCGAATCTATATTTCTTTTCGAACTCGGCGCTGGTCAATTTCATCGTCGGCAAATTTTGAAACTCCAAGTGTTCGCCGGCCAATCCATCTTCTCCGTAACTGGATTGGATCATCATTCCTAACGGACCCCGAACCGTCCCGTCATATTCCACCATTACCGATTCCATAGCCTTGATGAGCCTACGTTGGATGTATCCAGTTTCGGATGTTTTGCAAGCCGTATCGATGATACCCTCGCGACCACCCATGGCGTGGAAGTAGAACTCCTGCGCCGTCAGTCCCGAACAATAAGAATTTTCGACGAAACCTCTCGCTTCGGGACCGGTGTTGTCTTTCGTGTAGTGTGGAAGAGTACGTCTCTGATTGCCGTTTGAAATTCGTTTACCTTCCACGTTCTGTTGACCCACGCAAGCCACTATCTGCGAGATGTTAATGTCGGAACCCTTCGACCCGGCCATCACCATCGTTTTAAACTTATTATATTGTGTCAGGGACTTTTTGACCGAACTACCAGTTTTGTCGCGAGCTTCGTTCAAAAGCCTGTTTACTTCGTTTTCAAAAGTTTGCTTCAAATTGTTACCCGGCGTTGGTTCCAGTTCCAAGTTGTACGTTTTTTGTGTAATTTCGGCGACTTCCGTTTTGGCTTGTTCGATAGATCTCTTAATTTCCAGCCGGGTTTTGGGATCCGCAATGGTATCGCTGACACCCACGGAATGACCGTGGATGCTAAGCAACCATTCGTTTACGACGGTTTGAATGTGTCCGTAAAATGCTCCGCAAACTTCGTGCCCTAGCTCCAGCATACAGACGTGAAGCAAGGAACCGGCAGAAGCGCCCAAAGTCTTCTTACATAAGGTTCCCATCAGCAATTCACTATTTTCGATCAACACTTTCGTGTCGTTAGGGGAAATCCATTTGTACGGTCCACTATCTTCTTCATCCGAATGGGCCGAATGAGTTCGCATAACGTTCAACCGACCCGGAATTATTATCGAAAACAACTGTTTTCCAGTCCAATATGGCACGGGTTTTAGGATGGCTGGTTCGGGCAACTTTCCGTTCCAACTTGGCAAAAACATCATCAAATTGAGAAATTGTTCGCGATCCAGAAAAACGTCTCGTCTGGTCATGTACATGGCGGCGACAAGAGTGTCTTGCACGATGCCCATAACCGGTCTGTTTGCTTGGGGAGTTATAATTTGTCTCGAGGTGATGTGCAGGCTTTCGACTTCCGCTCGCGCCTGCACACTTTGAGGAACGTGCATATTCATTTCGTCTCCGTCAAAATCGGCATTGTATGGGGTCGTGCAACTTAAATTCAATCGGAAAGTCGAGTAAGGGAGCACTTTTACCCGATGTCCCATCATACTCATCTTGTGTAAGGTGGGCTGACGGTTAAACACGACTAAATCGCCATCTATGAGGTTTCGTTCCACCTTATCGCCTACTTGGAGTGTTAATTTCGATAGATCTTTCTGATGGCGCAAATCGATTCTGTCTCCGTTCTGACATAGTATGTGTTTTGCCCCTGGATATTTCGCTGGCCCATTTCGCACCATTACCAACATCTCCTCCATGTTGAAAGGCGTAACAATTTCGGGATAGGTCATGTTTTGTGCTATAGCTCTGGGCACTCCGAGTTCGTCGATTCTAAGGTTAGGATCCGGAGAGATCACGGAACGAGCCGAAAAATCGACACGTTTCCCCATAAGGTTTCCTCTTATCCGACCGCTCTTGCCTTTCAATCTGCTCGATATCGATTTTAGGGGTCTTCCGGATTTTTGCGCAGCTTGCGGTAAGCCCGCCATCTCGTTGTCCACGAGAGTAGCCACATGGTATTGCAGCATTTTAATATTTTCTGACAACACATGTGGGGCAACGCCGTTTCGTTCGTTCGTCTCCAATTGGATGTTTGTTTTTAAGATGGCGCTTAATTTTTGGGTCAAATCGTCTTGACACATCTTCGAACCCATGACAGCCGGCGGTCTGACTACGTTAGGAGCAACCGGCAAAACTGTCACGATCATCCACTCGGGTCGAGAATATTTGGGATCCATTCCTAGAGCGCTGCAATCTTCGTCGGTGATTCTTTTAAAAACATTTAAAACTTCTTCCGCCAATAAATTTCTTTTTTGTTGTGGAACGCCGTCGTCCGACTCCTTCCATTCCGCCGTCAAATCGAGACCCGATCTTCGAATTGTGGGTTGATAACTGCCACATCCGACGTCCGGATGACATACTTTTTGGTCCTTGCACAAACCGTAAACCAGATCTAAACGTTTCATCGGTTTTTCGGTGGTCGTCTTCAGCGCTTCTTGGAAATTGTTTTGTTTCTTGGGATTCACTATCAATTTGCTGCAATTAAAGCAGACGCAGCGTAGAACCTTGATAGTTTTCTTAAGGAAGCTAACGTGAAAAATTGGTTTGGCTAATTCGATGTGACCGAAGTGCCCCGGACAACTGTTCCAATTGCCAGCACATGTTGGGCATCGGGTAGTTTTATCGTACGGTCCCATCCTGGGATCCATCAGGCCACCCGGTTTTGGATTAGATCCTTCCATAATTTCTGTGTAACGTATATTCACCACGGAGGTGCTACGAATATCTTCCGGACTAAAAATTCCAAATTGCACACTTTTGACAGCTTTAAGAGCAGCGTTGCTTTCGATTAATGCCATTGTTGATAATAATCCAAGTTTTACTGATTTCTAATCGCTATCGTAAGTTGATATAATAATGTTGCTCTATTGTTTCAAACGTTGAACCTCTATAGGGAACTTGATTCGATTATGCGTTGATCCGTTGAGTATCCATTGATCTGTTGATCCGCCCAACATCCGTTGATCCGTTCAGTATCCTTTGATCCGATTAGTAGGCTACGATGTTAGTGATCCTATCCGTTGATCCGATTATCAGCCGATGATGTTAGTGATCGATTGATTTTATTTATTTTCTAATAATTCTTAAATGATATATCAGAGATCCTTTGTGATTGTTCACCTTTTCTATTTACTTTTATAGACCCTCAGGGCCGCCACTGGAATCGGAATAGAATCCATATTTGACCATTTGACATCCGAAATATTTATAAATTGCAAAAGTGTTTGTTTATCTTGATCAATTCCATACATTAAAAGTATTTATAATATATTTTACTTGTATTAATTTATATTTTCTTTATATTCGTTGTATGCACTTTGCAGGATTTGGAAACTGAATTTGAACCTAACCTCGAAAATTTATTCTACAAGTTATGGAACTTCCGCTTTCGGTATGGACGGAATGATACCTTTGGGAGAGTTTGGTAAATTTAAAGAAAGTCTCGCTGGTTTGCCAGCTACCAGTGATGGATATAACGATAACGAAAACAAAGTGCACGGTAGTCGAGTTGGAAGATTTGCACCATTCCATTGATATTAAAGGAGATGGTGCGGCTTTAGAATATCAACAGGATACTAATGAGGTGAAATATAAATCAAATGTTGTGTAAAATATTCATACAAAAGAACTTCGAGTAAATTATATTCAAATATTCCGATCATATAATGCGGTTGTCGGATTGTAAATATAAATTGTGACTAAAGTAACAAAAAGTAATTAAGAACTCATACTATGTTGAACTATTTGGTTTACTATTTGTATATAATAACATCGTCCAATTACGTTACACCGAAATCGGCAGCTAAAAACCTTGTCGTCAGCAACAATAGAAACTATTGCAAAAATAGAAAGACCAATCTGTACCCTTCGAACACAAATTCTCTAGAAAATGCCGCTTCGTCACCATAAAATTTTGGAGAATAGCTGCAATATTTGCTCCCGCTAAACAGAGTATTCTGTTCTATTGAGTTCATACAGGAAACAAACCCTTTGCATGTGAAAAATGCGACTACAAATGTTCGCGTAAAAATGAATTAAAACTTCATTTAATGGCTCACGATAATAACGGAAAGCCCTTCACGTGTGAAAATTGTTCGTATAAGTCTTTCCGTAAGAGTGATTTAAAGCTGCATGTACGGACTCATACCGGGGAAAAACCCTTTGGATGCAAAATTTGTGATTATAAATTTTCCCGTAAAAGTGATTTAAAAATTCATTCGATGATTCACACAGGTGTGAAACCCTTTACGTGTGAAAAATGTGATTATAAGTGCACACGAAAGAATGATTTAAACATTCATTTTATGATTCATCTCGGCGACAAACCCTTTTCATGTAAAATGTGTGACTATAGATGTTCACGCAGGAGGGATTTATCAAATCAAATCAAATCAAATAACATTTATTAATTAAGTACGAGGCACGAGGATACCTTACATTTCCCGAATTACATATGGTTATAGATAATAGGGCTGGGTAGCCCTCTCTTCTATATTTAAATTAGGTATGTGAAAATTTAGTGAAATAGAAATTGAGTAGAGTGCAGGATAAAAGTTTCAAAAACCTGCTTTGGTTGGCCAAATTAGAAAGTTGTCTGCAGTTAAATGTCGCGCGTAAGCGCGACTGCAAACCGTTCACGAATTGGCAGAACAACCCCGAAGAGATGCACTACCATATCGGTCGGAGCAATCGCTCCTGCTGCAACATTCAACCGGCCACCTACCCTTCCAATTAGGCCAAGTTAAATAAAAATAAAAGAAAAATTATCACCGTAACACCTGCCTTACAACATTTGAAGAATGTTGTAATTTCAGTGTGACGCTGGCTTTAACCTTCATTAAACATAGGCGAGTTACAGAAAACTGCCGTAGTTGGTAAGCGAGTGACATTGTAAAAAGGGGTGGAAAAGAACTTACGTTAAAAATGACAAAAACAAACAATACATGGGGATTACAAACAAAAGGAAAGAATAACATTACAATGGTAATACTAACAATTAATTTAAAATTTGTTTCATTGATCTCTTCACGTCGTCGTTTGAAATCACTTCGGCTATAAGTGGATTCTGGTGAGTTGTCATTTGGTTGATGATCTTCCTGGTCTTCTCTTTGATGAACGTGTCGATGGTTTCGATTTCCAAGTCTGCGTGCATGAAATCGATGGTGGTATACCTGGGATACTGCCCGATGATCCTCAGGAATTTATTTTGCATAGCTTGGACGGACTTCATCTTCGTCTTGCATGCGGTGGCCCAAATGGGGGCATTGTAGGTAAGTATCGACCTGGCACAAGCTTTGTACAAAGTGACTTTTTCGCTCTTCGGTGTTCTAGCATTTGGACCGATGAAGGGGTATAGTAATTGGATAACGAAGTTGCTCTTGTCCAATCGAGCCTGTATTTCTTGGCTGAATAGCAGCTTCGAGTCCAGTGTGGTGCCCAGGTATTTGACAGTGTTCTGCCACGGGATAGTGTCCTCGCCGACTTTTACTCCTGCGACGTCGGGAGGTTTACGTTTGAAGGTGAACCGAATTACTTCTGTCTTGGGTATATTGACTTTAAGTTTCCACGTCTTGAAAAATTCGAGAATTAATTTGACATGTTCTTCTAGGTACGTTACATATTTCCTGGTTGTCTTGGAATGGGCGAAAATGGCTGTGTCGTCTGCATAAACTCCGATACTGGTTTTGTGGTGTCGAGGAATATCGTTGATGAAGATGGAAAATAGGATCGGACCCAATAATGAGCCTTGCGGAACGCCGGCTGGAACGTCTACCATATCGGAGACGGCTTGGTTGACGATAACGAAGAATTGTCTATCCTCTAGGTAGCTGACGATGACTTTGATTAAGTTGATAGGAGCTTTAACTAACTTGACTAACTTATAAATAAGTGCTTTGCGATTAACGACGTCGAAAGCTTTTTCCAAGTCCAATAACACCATGCCCGTGTCTTTGTTTATGTGTCTTTTTTGCACGATCTTCTCCTTGATGCGCGCTACTTGATGCGTTGTGCAATGTCCGGCTCTGAAACCGAATTGTTCGTCGATGACAATTCCGTGTTCGGTTAGATGATTCTTGAGCTCTTCCAGTATGATTTTCTCTAAAACTTTACTGAGAGTTGCGAGCAGACTAATGGGCCTGTAATTTTTGGCGACGTTTCTTGCCTTGTTGGGTTTTGGCAGCGCAATCACCTTAGCCAGTTTCCACTGGGTAGGGAAGTAGCAGTTCGAGAGGCATGCGCGAAATATGTAGTACAGGAGGCAAACTCCTTTCCTCGGAAGGTATTTTAGTTGTCTATTCGAGATGCCGTCCAGACCGGGAGCTTTTCTGTTTTTCAGCTTTCGAATGATTTTGGCAATTTTAGTAGGATTCGTCTCGAGGGGACTTTCGTCGAGCTTATCCAGATTCAGGTGTAGGTGAGGGATTTAACAAATCACTTAAGGATTCATACTGGCGAGAAACCATACGTATGTGAACACTGCGGCTATAAGTGCTCCCATATGGGATCTTTAAAACGACATTTAGGACGTCATTTGCTCGTACTGGAGACAAAACCAAAAGTATAAATTTTTCGTGTATACTTTTTCTGAATTAAAAAAACAACGTCTGGTGGCAGCGAAAATTTAACCCATTTCGGCTCAGGCGCCTAGGACGTTGGAATTTTTTGATGAAATTTTCAGGAATTACTTATTTTAGCTTACAAGGAGATGACCACTTAGGGGCATTTTTGTAAATTTTGCCACTTATGGTGCTGGAATGTCAGCATTCCAATAACAATTTCCCAAAGTTGTAGAGAGAGATGGCCAGAAGTTTTCGAGAAAATCGAGTTTTAAAATATTCACACCGAGGTATAAGCACTAGAAATATAGGAGTTGGCAATAGAGTGGGAAAGTGTGACGTCAAAATATGACCGATCGAACAGCTGTAGGGTAGAAACATTGCCGGGTGCATGCTTTATTTTAAACTTTTTCGTGATTTTACAATGTTTTAAATCAAAATTATGCCTTTATTGCATTTGCCCAAGTCGCCCACATAATTCAAAACGAGAAAAGTGCAGTTTTTGAAGCTATATGGTAACTAACCGCAAACAAAGTGAGGTTATCATCATGTTTCCACCCATCAGCTGATTGATCGTGACGACACCACTTTCCCAGTCCATAAGGAGCGTGGTGTAGATGGAAGAGAGTGAGGACTAGTAAACTGTAGGTAGCTAGTTCGATTCCCGACGGCTGTAACTTTTTTTTTTTTTTAATTTTAATTTACTCCAATACGTAAAAATTGATCGAATTTATGCTTCTTGACTAACAATATTAAGATAAATTAAATTTTGGTACAAAATAAAGAACGTCGGGTATAAGGTATTAATGTGTCTTTTATTTATAAACAATACAATAATTTATAGTTAAATAATAATTTATACAAGGTGTCGCAACTTTTCACTCCACAGTCGGGGTTTCGCAGGTGCCCGGATGGTATCCGTCATAAAAGCAAGGGAAACAAAATATTACACGGCACCTTGCACACTGCACAAATGACGAATTATTGCAGGAGCATTTTATTTTCAATATGTCTATCGGAAAACAAACTTCGTTAACATTTTGAAAAATGTCCCTGTCATCGCACAGTTTAAATGTTTTTGGAGGTCCCTTGGCCTGGCATATTTTAACAAAATACGCCAACAGCGCTTAGATCAAATTTAAAATTTTTGAAAGAATAATAGTTACTATACATAGTTTATTATAGTTTTTATTTTGTAAAACACAGGTATACAACTTTGGTGATTTAAATTTTGTTGTTTCAATTTTTTTGAAACCCCTAGAAATTTAGAGGCCCGGGGCTACAGCCCCTTTAGCCCCTCCCTCTTAATACGGCTTTGTTAACAATAAAACTTGAAATAACAAGTTAAATTCAATAATATAATAAAAATATGTAAATCTTAACTTGTGAGAAAATAAACGATAAAACTTTAAATAATTAATTAAATAACTTTAAATAAATTATTAATAATTTTAATAATTATAAAATTATATTTTTAAGCTTTCAGCTACTAAATATAATTTCATTATATTATTGAATTTAACTTGTTATTTAAAGTTTTATGGTTTATTTTCTCACAAGTTAAGATTTATATATTTATAAGTTATTTTATTATTTTCTTTTATTTTTGTCTCTTTTATAAAAGCTGGCGACAAACCCTTTACATGTAAAATGTGTGACTATAGATGTTCATGCAGGAGGGATTTAACAAATCACTTAAAGATTCATACTGGCGAGAAACCATACGTATGTGAACACTGCGGCTATAAGTGCTCCCATATGGGATCTTTAAAACGACATTTAGGACGTCATTTGCTCGTACTGGAGACAAAACCAAAAGTATAAATTTTTCGTGTATACTTTTTCTGAATTAAAAAAACAACGTCTGGTGGCAGCGAAAATTTAACCCATTTCGGCTCAGGCGCCTAGGATGTTGGAATTTTTTGATGAAATTTTCAGGAATTACTTATTTTAGCTTAGTTAGATATAATCTGTTGTGGCACAAAGCCTATTGAAGATGAATGAAGTCGTATGAGGGGAACGGGGGGTTTACTTGAAGGGATAGAGTATAATCCATCATAACTCCGAAACGCAATGAAATAGGTAAAAGTTTATTATGACAAAAATTATCAGTATCAAATTACCTACAACTTTTGTCCTATAAAATTTTTTCTAAAAAAAAAAAAAATAAAAATTTTATTTTTAATTGCCCATCAATGGGCAAAAAATTTTGTACATAGAATTTTAGTTATTTGTGATATATTTTTTTATTTGTATATTTTTTTCTCCGAGGTAAATTGGGAGTTAATTTTAATATTCGGAAAGTTATATGCGATGACCACATCAGACCACTTTCTATGACTGGTAAAAGTTGACTGTGGCGGCAACGCAACACTGGGCCAAAATGGGTTAAGGATCATCAATTATGTAGATATAGTTGAAAAAAGAAAGAGAAATAGAGGATTTATAAATGAAATATTTATTTTAAGAGTTGTTAGGAGTATTTACAAAGATTAATAGATAACCCATACTATCTAAGTCTAAGAAACCGAAAAACATACGTAAGTTCACTTTTTTTAAAAACTCGATGGTTGGTAAACTATGTAATGCTTATTCAGGGGTCGAAAGCATAAATTAGGATAGAGAGATTTTGAGACTTATGAAGAAGCTGATATTAGATTAACATAGAAATTTTAATTTTAAAATCAAAATTCTTTCATTTTCTTGCTACCAGAATTTAATCCAAACTTCATAAACCCAAAGCATGATGGCCATCAACTCGACAGTATCGTATCGGCTAATACCAGGACCACCAACCGACTACAAATCTAAGTTGTAGTGACATTCCATACAGAACTGTAAACTTGAACGAAGCTTATAGGTCCAAAGAAACCGAAAACGAACATAAATATTATTAAACACAAGAATGTTTAGATGTTTTATATTTTATTAATTAATTTGTTATATTTGTCAGTTTCGACATAGTAATAAATTCGTCCATTCTTTGAATTTGTTTGTTTGATAGACTGAAGTTTGAAAGAACCAATGGAAATACTTTGATTAGTTCTTTCGAACCTCCGTTTGCAGTTCAATAAAATTTAAAAATAAAACAACAACGAAGTTCTTGACGCGATTTCAATACTAGAACACATTTTCAATTAGTTTTTCTTTATTCAGACAAAAAATGACTTATTAAAGTAAATTTTTAATGTAGTCTCTTACAATCCAGACTACTGCGATGGAGCATAACCTGACGAGGTACCATAAAATCCTGTCGAAGTAGGATTATAGCTCGGAGAGGTGGGAGAATATCGTGGCGAAGTACTCTGAAATCCTACCGAAGTAGGATAATAGCTGGGAGAGGTGGGAGAATATCGTGGTGAAGTGCTCTGAAATCCTACCGAAGTAGGATAGAGTAGATGAACAAAGCGGGTTCTAGACAGGAAGTGGCGTTCTAGACAGGAAGTAAGTTCAAACTCGATGGCTATGTTTTGTAAAGCTCGATGACCAAGGGTGTCTTGGCTTGAAGTGTATTAGGGGTTGTTATCGAAGTGTTATTCTTGAAGACGTGAAGTTCGATGGCCAGGGTGTTCTCTTGAAGGATATTAGGGGATGTTAAGCGGTGTTAGACTTGATGACTTGAAGCTCGATGGTTAGGGTGTTCTCTTGAAGGATATTAGGGGTATGTTAAGAGGATGACATTAAGTTCGATGACCAAGGTCATGGCTTGGCGGGTATAAGCTGCGAGGGTCTTGGCTTGAAGGGTGGTGTTAAGAGGAGTGAAGCTCGATGACCGAGGTCTTTGCTTGGCTGGTATAAGCTGCCAGGGTCTTTGCTTGAGGGTTTTCGCTTGGAGGGTACGTTCTTCGCGTGTCGGCGCTTGGAGGATATTATGGACCGGAAGTGCCTCGTTGACGCGGGTCTTTGCTTGAGGGTTTTCGCTTGGAGGGTACGTTCTTCGCGTGTCGGCGCTATGCCTTTTTGTGTCGGCGCTATGCCTTTTTGAAAATGTTAATAATAATACATTGTATTAAAATAATCTCCTATTGAGATATTGCGACCGGAATTAGTGATATGAAAATCACCTTGTGTTTTATTATAGAACAGATAGTGGTAATTTGTATGAGATAGAACGGATATAATACATTGTGTTAATAACCCTACCCTATGATAGCGGTCATTGGGAAAGGAAAAAACACCTTGTTTTAGGTCATATAGAACAGATAGTGGTAATTTATATCATATTGAACGGATATAATGCATTTAACAAGATCATCAGTTCCTGTTTTATGATAAATAAGACTGGAATTAGCAATAGGAAAAAACACCTTGTTTTTTAGGTCATACAGAACAGATAGTTGCAATTTGCTTCCTGTAAATAAAACTTATATAAGTAGGAAAATCAAGTAGAGTGTTATTGTATCTAAGTGAAGTGACTATAAACCATCAACTATACTATCAACTATAAAAAATATTTCAGAGTAAGTTGATTAATTTGAATTATCTACTATACTTCAATTATAATTAATTACATTAAATTTTTTTAATATTATTAATAAATTTACATCTTTTAGATGAATAATATAAAATCAGTCAAGTACATCATAGATTACGATGGTTTTTCATTCGATGGGGAATTTCGTTTGAAAGAACTCGGAATCTATGATGTAGACGCTGGATATGCATCATCAAAGATGTTTAAGGTAAAAATAAAATTATACATTTTGTAAGTTACTAAAAATCGATATTTTAATTTTTAAGGTTGGAAGTACCAGGGATGTGCGAGACATGAGAACTATACGCTTTGTAACTAATAATATCCATGGATTGCTGTGTCGGGATTACCCCAACGAGCTGGATAGAACACAAGTCGATGATATTATACAGCGATTGTGTATGGAAACACAATTGGAGAATCGACTTGTGTGCTATAAAGGCGGTAATTATGAGAAGAATCATATTACCAGGTTGGGGTATTCCAACATAGTTTTCAACTTAGAGGATTTAGGGTGTCCAAAATTTGACACCCTACTACAACAATATTCTCTAAACGTTGAAGACTGTGGCAATCATGGATATTTGAAGAACAAAATCAAAAAAGCGCATTGCCCCAAAGTGGAGGTGAGCTATTTTGCTCAATTTTTAAAAGATTATTTTAAAAATTAAGCAAAATAGTCATCTTCACGGATGTATAAGGTAAAAAAATATATTATAAGATTTGAAAAACTATAAATAACCTAATTACTCTTTATTTGCCATCAGTTCTCATGTTAACATTCAAACATCAAGGTAGTGGTGTATTAAATTCGTTAATTAATAATCTACCTTTCGAATTACATCTACCCGGATATCAATTCTGTGGACCAGGTACTCGCCTAGAAGAACGTTTAAAAAGAGGTGATTCAGGGGTGAATCCGCTCGATAGTGCTTGCAAAATACATGATATTAGCTATTCGAAAAATAAATCTTTAGAAGATAGACATAAAGCTGATTATATTTTGGAAAATAAAGCGTGGGAAAGAGTAAAGTCGAAAGACGTAAAGTTTGGTGAAAAAGCTGCAGCCTGGTTCGTTACATCAGCTATGAAAACGAAACGTAAACTTGGAATGGGGATGAAAGCTAGGAAGAAGATTCCATTTAAACGTGGTATTCTAGATCATGTTAGGAGAAGTTTAAAGAAAAAACATGTTGAAGATTTAGATTTAAATAATACAACTGCATTAAAAAAAGCTTCAATGATAGCACTTAATGCGGCACGTGTAGCTGTTAAAAAAGCAGGAGGTCGTAGAAATATACGTACTCCTAGAATTATACCATTCGAATCTAAAAAGGGGGGAGTTTTACCCGCTTTATTAATGCCAATACTAGCAGCTTTAGGAGCAATAGGATCATTATCAGGTAAATAAGATTCCTAAAAAATTTATTTTTGTTTTACGTTTAATTCTTGTAGGTGGTGCAAGTGCTGTAGCAAAAACAGTGATCGATTCGAGAAATGCTAAAAAGAAACTCGAAGAAGATAAACGACATAATAAGACGATGGAGGAAATTGGTAGAATAGGATCAGGATTATATCTTAGAAAAAATGTTAAAGGAGGATATGGTTTATTTTTAAAGAAGCAGTCAAAAAACTACCAATAACGCTACCCAATAGAGTACTATATGATAAAGATTTAGTTAAATATATAAAAAAATTAAGGATACCACATTTTAGAGGAATTTTTATGCGTGATACGTTACCAAAAAACTATCCACCACACCCTAACGAATGTGGTATACTTAATTTAGATTCTTATAAAAATCCTGGAACTCATTGGGTAGCGTATGTTAAAAGAAACAATACAGTATCATTTTTCGACAGTTTTGGGGGGCTTAAGCCCCCCAGGGAACTTGTAAAATATTTAGGAAATAAGGTTAAAATCTTATATAATAATGATAGTTATCAAAATTATAATGAAATTAACTGTGGTCATTTATGTTTAAAATTCTTGTATCGAACATGTAAAAACAATAAACTATGAAATTATTGTCTATAGGAAGTTATATATAAACATGTAAAATCTTGAAAATCCTTAGTAGTACATAAAACACCTAGCATGTCATATATTTTTACATTAAAAAGTAATAATCACGTATTATCTATCGATTTTACAAATCCACTACCCATCGATCCTGAAGCTGAATACGGATTAGCTCTGATAGGCTTTCATTCATATAATAGCATTCCGAATATTTACGAAGGTGGTGAAAATAAATTTTATTACACTGATTATAATACTGATAAGAAAACGAAAAAACAGGAAACGATTACATTACCGACTGGATCCTATGAAATTTTGGATATAGAAAATTATTTACGACAACAATTAATTCCAAAAACTGTAAAAAAGGAAGACTATGATAAATACTTTTTTCTAAAACCTAATCATAATACGTTAAAGTGTGAAATTTATAGCGAGAAGTACTTAATTAATTTTGCCTACGATCGACATACCATTGGATCAATTTTGGGGTTTTCTAATCGTATATTAGAACCGGATACCATTCACTTATCTGATCTTCCAGTCGATATCATAAAAGTTAGAACAATTCAAATAAATTGTAATATAACCACAGGAGCATTTTATGATAATAAACCGTCTCATACGATCTACGAATTTGCAATTGGAGTGGATCCGGGCTTTGCCATAGACGAAGTACCTCAAAATTTAATATATTTACCTATAATCAATAAGCGGGAAATAACGAATATTACACTAACCATCTTAGATCAGAACTTTAAACCTATAAATTTTCGAGGAGAAACCGTTATAATTCGTTTGGAATTAAAAAAATTAAAATGGGATTAGTGTTTAATAATAATAATAATAATCAAAAAAACTATAAAAACTCATATAAAAAAGTTTGGTCTTCAGTCTCAACTAACCATCCATTGGAGATAAGTTACAAGGCTAGAGGTATAGACCTATCAAAAAGACTAAATACTGAAAATCGTATGTTTCTCGAAGCAATAGGATTACGATGTCGTTAAGTCAAATATTTAACATTTTCCAAAAACCTCAATATGATGAGACAATTCAAAAAGTTGAAACAAGAACATATCAACCTTATGTGAAATCATTCAACAATAATGATGTAATAGAAATATCGATAAATCAATCTGATCAGTGGATTCTAATGAGCGATGCTGCCTTAATTATCGAAGGAAAAATAAAAACCGTAGGAACTGGTGAGGTATCTCTAGTAAATAATGCAGGAGCCTTTCTCTTTGATTCAATAACTTATGATTTAAATGGACAAGAAGTTGAAAGTGTACGTGATCCGGGAATTTTAAGCACGATAAAAGGATACATGTGTTATAATACTACCGATTCTAAGCATTTGGATATAGCAGGATGGAATTTTCCATCTAATCCTATAATAAATAAGAATGATAATTCATTTGTTTTACGTATTCCTTTAAAACATTTATTAGGAATTTTTAATGATTATCAATATGTTTTTTTCGGAAAACAAACGATTCGTCTCGTAAGAGCAAGACATGACGTGGATGCTCTTTTAGTAGAAAAAGCTGACGATACATTCAAGGTTGAAATAAAAATTGAAAATATTATTCTAAGAGTAGACATTATGATACCGAACGATGTATTAAAGTTAAATTTATTGGAATCTATCAAAAAAGATACACCCATCATAATTCCATTTCGAAAATGGGAATATCACGAATTACCTCAATTAACTATAGGTGCAACTAAAGAAATTTGGTCGGTGAAAACCTGTACAGCTCTCGAGAGTCCTCGCTATGTTATTATATCCTTTCAAGAAGCTAGAAGAGGAGATTTAAAGAAAAATGCATCAAATTTTGATAATATCGATATATCTGATATACGTGTTACTTTAAACGGCGATTATTATCCAATAGAACGTATGAGGCTTGATTTTAATAAAAATAATTATGTTGAAGCACATTGTAATTACACAAAATTTTATCAGAGTTTTAAAAATGATTATACATTACCAAAACAACCGTTGTTGGATTATGTAACTTTTAAAACTCATGCTCTATTTGTTATCGATTGTTCTAGAAGAATTGATGCTTTAAAATCGAGTACGATTGATGTCAAAATTGATATTGAAGCTCGAACAAGCTTTCCTACCAATACTAAAGCCTATTGTGTTATTATTCATGATGCAATAATCGAACATCTTCCACTTAGTGAAATAGTACGCAAGTTATCTTAAAGGATTTGAAGAGAGGAATCTAAATAAGTAGAATAATCTAACCACTAAGATTAGTTATACTTTTATCAATAAGGAGTGTTTCCGAACGATGATGATGATGAATTGTAATATTTATATAAAATAAAAATTATTGATAAGAATGTTTTCCTATTATTCATTAAAATAAAAGAACAATCCTTTCATTAAAGTTTATTAGTATCATAAAAGATCATGATGGGGAAGGTGGTATTGTTATTAGTAGTGCTAGAAATTTTATATTTTGTGAAATGTTATGAAGATCGACGTCTCGCTATCGAGTATTTACAGCAAGCAGGTTTTTTAAATTCTACAGCTAATTCATATTCAGGGGTGGATAATGCCTTATTAGCGTTTCAAAAGTTTTATAATCTTGAAACAAACAATATATTTACACCTGAACTTATAAATTTTATGAAAAAACGACGTTGCAATGTTCCCGATAAAGGTGCTTTAAAAAATACTTTCTATAAATGGAACAAAAGAAGATTGAATTGGTACGTTTTTCCATCAAACGATACAGATTACTCTAAACATTCTGATATTTTAATAAAAACAGCGATGGTTGTTAAAAAGGCATTCGGGTTATGGCAGGCTGCTTCAACCATATCATTTCATCATTCATCGTTTAATACTGATATTGCTATTTCATATAGAAAAGGTGTTCATGAAAATAATCCTCATTGTTCGAGAACTAAAATGTGTTCAAATAACCTTGATGGGATTGGAGGAGTTCTAGCTCATGCAGACTTTCCTACTAACATAGGACAATGTGTTGAAATACATTTAGATGCCGAGGAAAATTATTATATTGAGAATACTGATATTCCGTTAGATAATAATAAAATAAGTTTATTTCATGTTTTAGTTCATGAAATAGGTCATAACTTAGGACTAGAGCATACTAGAAATGAAGAAGATATGATGTATGCGTATACTGTCGATAATCATATAGTGAAACTATCAGAAACAGATAAAAAGAATCTTCAAGATTTATATGGGGAACCGTCTTCACATACAATACCGACAGCTATTATTCCTACGTCTACGCAGTATACAGATTTATGTAAAATTATTAAACCTGATAACATATTAATTACTCGAGATCATTATTTATATATATATTATAATGAATTAATGTGGAAGCTTCCTATACATAAGAATTATATCCAAAACGATTTAGTTACATCGTATCAGCATCAATATACATCGTCTTCACATTTCTTTCAAAGTAAATATGATAAAATATGGGTATTTGATAAAAAAAATATTGCTATTATTTCATCTTTAACTAATACACAAATAACTAATTCGAGTTTATTAAAGATGGGGTGGCCTAATACAAATAAAATTAATGCAGCTTTCGAATCATATTCAGGACGAATATTTGTTTTTCACGATGATGAATTATACTTCGAAATTAGCGAGTCCACTCTTAATGTTATAAATCAAGGTTACATTACTAATCTTTTTCCGGGGCTACCACTACCAGTCACGAAAGCCTTTAGATATATAAACGGAAATTTATTTTTTAGTATAAACGAAACGGTTTATGAATATAATGAATTTACAAATAAACTAATTAGTGTATCACCCTTTAGTTGGAGTTTGTTTGAAATTATATGTCCTAGTACTAAAATCATGAGTAAAATCTACTCTTTATTGAAATCATTATCATCTTATCTAGATGGTTAAGTAGTGGTAGAGTATAAAAGACGGTGTATTCTTATTTCTTAGTTAGTTGTTATTCGTAAATTAATATATACGGTATAGTAAAATGGATGATATTTATAATAATAAACCAATTATCTCATCTAATAATGATACCGGAAGCGATATCAACAATACCTCTATAAAATGGTATAATAACAAGGGTGATATTTATAATAGAGCAGATTCTGTAAATCAAGTTCGAAACTCTAAGACTCATTATCCTAATTGTCCTTGGTCGGATCCAAATGCAACAGAAGGTCCTGATACTTGTGGTTGTGTGATGCATCACACAACCACATCTACAACTTATAACAAATACAACCGCATACATAGGATGGAACCAATTACCTCAACTAATAATGATACCGGAAGCGATAGTAGCAATACCTCTGTAAAATGTGTAAATTGTGGTTGTAATGTTATGAATATGGAAAAAATTCTTATATCTGTTTTACGCTTATGCGATATTATGATGTTGTTAATAGATAAATGTAAATAATGTTAAAATAAATTATATCTAAATATTATATCTTTTCATTTTATATTTAGGGTAATACACCTTATAACTTCTTAGTTTGTCATAAGATGCATTGTACTAAACAGCAGGAGCCGCTTCCTATACTAAATTTAGATATTTTTAATGACACGATTGTTAAGTGTAGTAAACATGGTAATCTATTACCAAATTCGTTTAGAGCTATTTTTTGCGGTCCGAGTGGATCGGGCAAGACGAATGCTTTATTAAGTCTACTATTTCATCCCAATGGAGCAAGATTTGAAAATATTTATGTATACTCAAAGTCTCTATATCAAGACAAGTATGAGTTATTAAAATCGGTTTTAAACGGCGTAAAAGATGTGGGATATTTTCCATTCAAAAATAATGATGAAATAATTGCACAAAGCGAAGCTCTTGATAATTCTATTTTTATATTCGATGATATAGCGTGCGATAAGCAGAATAAAATACGTGAATATTATTCTATGGGTAGACATAAAGGTATCGATGTTGCTTATTTATGTCAAACGTACTCGAAAATTCCAAAACAATTAATTCGTGATAACAGTAATTTAATAGTGCTTTTTAAACAGGACGAAACAAATTTAAAACATGTATATAACGAACATGTTTCTCCCGATATATCATACGATGTATTTAAAAATCTATGTGCAGAATGTTGGAAAGAAAATTATGAACCGATAGTGATTGTTAAAGATTTTCCTCTAAATCAAGGTCGTTATCGTAGAGGTTTCGATAGCTATATCAATACAGATATACCGCTAACACCGATAGCAAACACTAATACCGATAGCGGTCGCTAATACCGATCGCTCGCTTACGATCGCTATAGCGGTCGCTAATAGCGGTCACGGTCGCTAATACCGGTCGCTCGCTCGCTTAAGGTCGCTAATACCGGTCGGTCGCTCGCTTATGGTCGCTATAGCGGTCGCCAGCATATTGGAATACTTGTATATAAATAGTGTCTTCCTATACATAAACTCATAGCAAAATGATATCACATCATGATGGAACTGTTAAAAAACAAATTCATGAGCTTTCTAAAAGTATTCGAAAAAAATACCTAGCTCTTAAATTAGGTAAATCTGAAGAAGATAGTGCGTTAAATAAATTATTTAAACCTATAGTGGAACCTCTAAATAGTATTAGTGATGTTGTTGCTAGAAACAAACCTAATATTTTTGAAAAAGACATCACATCGATAACTACACCGAAGCGAGCTGTTGTCAAACGAAAGCTAGTTTTCGATACATTGGAAAAAGTAAAGCCTTCTTCTTCCCCACAAAAACAAGTAGAATTTCTAAAAAAAGAAACAGCTAATACAAATCTCAATGCTACTACCGACGACGACGATGACGATGATGTTTATGAAGATATAGCCTCTGATGATTACGATGATGATGTTCATGAATCCACTCGAAAAGATTTTCAGCAACTTACAAAATCGCAAGCCTATAGAGACTATCTATCAAACAATTTTACGATACCATTACCTAGAAAGTATCTAGAAGAACAGCTTCATGATACTGAAAATACGTTTGATATGAATTTTGGTGTAAATCAAAATTTGGAAACAAGAAAATTTTCTATTGGAGACTCCGTATTAGATTTTAATGGATCTAATATTATTGTATACGTGTATGATGATATATCTAATACAAAAATACCTCAAACATATACAGGAACATCGGGATTGTATGAACTTTTGTTTAAAAAACAACCCCACGGTTATACGAAACAGGATATAGATCGATATATGGATATCGGGTATAGAACAAATTTATTCAGAAGAAATTATTCTGCTCTCGAACAAATTAATGGTAATAATACTTTAAAGTATAGAAATATAATTAAACCAAATTTGAGTTCATCTAAAAAGAAGAGTAGGAAGACGAAGAATTTGGATTCATCTAAAAAGAAGAAGAAAGGTGGTGGCGGTGGTTTTCGTGTAGAAAATAGCTTACAACTACAACATAACTCTAAACCCATCGAATATGTTTATTTTGATGATGTAAATGAGCTCGTAGACCGATTACGTTTACTCATAGCATCTAAAGATGCTGGAAATACATCGCATGATAATGAAATAATATCAATCATTAATGAATTAAGAGAAGCATCGGTTATATATTAGCTCTTTTCTATATTTTTATATTAGTTATAAGATGCCGCTCGATAAATTCGGTCAATCATTGTCTTCTACTTCACTTCTCTCATCGAGAAGATTACGCTATGATGCCCATAGTGCTAATATTAGACATACTGCCGATGGTGATATTGATGCAGAAAATTTAAGAATTTGTAACGTTAAAGAACCTAAAGTTGCTGGGGATGTCTCGAATAAGCATTATGTGGATGTTGAAATTAATAAGATTAAAAATAGTTATCTACTTCATACATACATTTACTCTACCTCTACCGATAAAGCTGGACGTTTCATAATATTCAATGTTCCTGATAAATTCGAATTTCGAGTAATTAGAGAAGGAACAGTTGTTAATGTTAGTTGTTCAGCTGCGAAAATTCTATTAAATAATAAGGAGTGTAATAGTGCTGGTAAAGAATTAATTGGACGCACTTTAAAAATAGGAGATATTTTCACTTTTACTGCGATAGACGAAAATTATAATAGTCTGATATTTGAGATAATTACTAAAGTATACATCGAGTAATCATCATCATCATCATCATCATGAATCATCATCTCTTTAGTAAAGAAAAACTTCAGATCGTTAAAGAACTTCACAAACCTATACGCAAAAATTTTCAAAGACGTAGAACCATAATTAAAGGATTGGATGATTTATGGCAGATAGATCTGATGGAGATGAGTCGATTCTCATCATCAAATAAAAAATTTAGATTCATATTGGTTGTTATCGATTGCTTCTCAAAATATGTGTGGTGTAGAGCGCTTAAAACAAAAAGTGCTCTAGATGTTGCAAGAGCATTCGAATCAATATTGGTAGAGGGAGTACGTTGTCCTCGAAACGTGCAAAGCGATCAAGGAAAAGAATTCTTAAATACAACCTTTAATCAACTAATGAAAAAATATGATATAAATCATTATAATACGTTTAGCTCGATGAAGGCATCTATGGCCGAACGAGTTATTCGAACTTTAAAAGAAAAATTATTTAAACATTTTACTCTCAATGGCTCTCATAAATGGATCGATGTATTATCTAAAATTACATCTATATATAATAATACTACACATTCTACAATAAAAATGAAACCTATCGATGTTACTAAGAAAAACGAGGATCAAGTTTTAAAATCATCTTATAATTTTATAAAATTAGCCACTACACCTAGAACATTTAAAATTGGTGATTATGTTAGAATAAGTATAGCCAAACATGTTTTTGAAAAAGGATATATTCCAAATTGGACAACTGAAATATTTAAAATCGTTAGAATACAAATTACACATCCTGTAACATATCTCCTAGAAGATTTAAGAGGAACATCTATAAGCGGCGCTTTTTACAAAGAAGAATTACAAATAGCTAAATATCCGGATGTTTATCTGGTTGAAAAAGTTTTAAAAAGACGTGGTAATAAAAATTATGTAAAGTGGTTAGGATTCGATGATTCACATAATAGCTGGATTGATCGATCAAATGTTCTATAATATATAAAATCAACATTATCTAAAATTCTCTTTAGTCTTCTTAAAATAATGTTAGTGGGTAGTGTTGATGAGGAGGAGGAGGAGGATACGTCGAATTATAATATACATTTTAATAGGATGGTGGAAAATTATAAAGAGAAGATTCAATGTGAAACCTTATTGATACATAATCATAAATATGAATTACAGTTTACCGATTTTTCTATAAATTGTGGTTTGAGTTCAGCTCGAAATTTTCAACCATCAATTCACCTAGTTAATGATGATCATCTAATATTATCTTTTGATGTAGAAGAATGGTTGGAATTAATAGAAACACTTCGTTGTATGTTTGAAGAGAACTTTGGAGAAGTGAACGAATCCTATATCTACACTACTATTTGGGGTACCAAAATTTCTTGTGCTCCTATTTTGGAATACTTTAGAAGCATAACAATATCCAGAAATAACATTGCTTTTGAACTCGAGGATTATGAGACATCAGAAATTCTTCTTTTAAATTCTCGTATTTTAAATGTAATAAAATATCTTTCAAGTTTAAATTTTCATGAATATTATGTTAATGTATTAAAATGTGTAAATGATAAACTAAAATCAGATATTGATATAATAGATATAATCAAAGATCTTTGTAATACTAATTCAATCCAAGATCAATGTATGCTTGAATATATTTCTAATTATAAAAACAATGTTGTAGAAGATTTTAATAATAATTATAAATCGTTAGATGTAAACATTCCTTGAGTAAAATAAAATGTTAAGGTCAATCGTAATCATTTTTCCTGTGCTACTATCCAACAGCCCTCGCATGATATCATTGTTTATTAGCTTATAACGTTATCAAATTTCATTCACTTCAGTTAGCTTATCTCATTTTGAAGGATGTTGAAGGTTTATAGTATTTTTATTTCATATGATAATAATTAATAGTATTTTAATCTTTATTTTATTTTTACATTATAAGTATGTTGAATTAATAATAAGAAAACAGTTTGTAATGAGTTATACATTTTATGTTTGTAAAATTAATGTAAATAATATCACTGAACATTATTATAAAATATATATTGTTTGGTAAAAGAAGTTTTTTTTTTTTTTTTATTCTTCTTTAATTGATTTTGAAGGAGGACTATCTTTTAACGTTTCCTTACATAGTAATAGATCATCATAATCGATAACTGTATGCGTTTCTATAGATGATTTACAGAAACAAAACATCATCCTACATGAACGGCAATATTGTGTCCCCATTATTGGGATCGTTGTAATTCTTTTGCGAACTTCTGATGATGATGGGTGGAAACGATTAGTATTATTGAAAATCAACCTCCTTATCCATTTGCCCTATAAGTAAAAAATAAAAATTAATTAAAGAACTCTAATAAGAAATTGTATAAACATACCAGATTTTTCGATTCTCTTTCATAAAAATATTTTAAAAGTAAATTGGTATTTTTTACGATTCTTTCAATAGATAATGTCCATGAGGTAGTGTATCGGTTGAATTTTTAATTAAATATCTTTTATCATCAAAACCGTTTAAAGCTATTTTATTTTGCTCTATACTATAGACTGTATGTGAAAACGAGCGAATTGTTCTTTGTGATATCATTTTTCAACATTATTTCGTAAGCATTCTAGATAATCATTAAAATCAATTTTAGTTTTCATAACATTCTTTTTAACCCCCTTAGATTTTTTAACACACCCCTCCTCTCCACTATATTTATATGTATACATCTTTGATCTGAGTCCTATAAAATGTGACATTATTTTACCGTTTAACTCATCCTTCATTAGACCTGGAATCTTTTTATTAACTAGAGGTATATTATAAGAATTATCCTGAGCATAATCGCTTGTATCAAACATATGAATATCTTTTTTTATAATATCTTGATAGGGATCTATATTCTTAAGCTGATAAATCAAACTATCTGTATCGGTATATAGAAGCTTCACATGATTATTTTCAGCACATTTCTTAAGCATATATGAATAGTGAAAATTGTATAAACATACCTTTGAAATATCTAAGATTACCATCCCCACGTATATAGGTTTATTGAAAACATGTTCGCTCTTTGTTAATTCTATAGCCACAAGGTTTTCATTGAAAATAGTACGGTTGTGAAAATTTGGACTTGCAATTAAATTTTTCGCTCCGTATCTTCCCTCCCATCGAGTTACTAACTTTACTACTCTATGTTTTCGTATATTTTCCATTGTTTTACCAAATACAGCGTTAATCATCAGTTTAAATAAATTCTTTTCGAATGTTGTAGTAGCTGCAGATCGTAATTTAGTGTTAAGCTCGACGTATGATTTTAACCATGGAGATTGTTCGAATGATAGCACACGATGAAGTTTTATTAATTTCAAACCATGTTCTAAACACTGTTTCAAATTACGATAATGAATTATATACTTTGATTTATTATATAATGTTGTCATTAATTTAGATATTTTTGATTTTGGGAGTTGTAAAGCTTTATGTTGATATACTGATTGTATATCGGAAGGTTTTAAATGTTCCGCACAAAAAGGTAAATCTTTATGTGTATCATGAAGGTGATTAGGATACTCCAAATCTACCTCTAAAATATATCCGATAGATGCATCATCAGCTATTGTAGTGACATCAAAATTTTCAATATTATCCATCCACTTAAAATTTTTATATGGTAAATTTTGAGACATTGACCATCCGTAAAGGTTGTTTACGTCAAAGTATATGTTATATATAGACTCTCTGGAAGAATCATATTCATCCATATATTTATTATTAGCTTCCGAATATCGATTAGAGCATTGACTTATTCCACCCCTAATCCCTCCTTCAATAAACATAAGCATATCTACATCCTTAATAATATCTAGTTTACATCTCGTATATTTCAACATACAATCCCACGTATATCCAGGTAAAGTATAATACCAAGCCAAATCGAGCTCATAATTTAGATACATTGTCTCCCGAAATTGTTCAAAGATATCACATAATAAAAAAATATCTATTTTCATATAAAAATCAGAAAAATCTCCTAAATTTTTACATTTAAAAGTATGCCATATATTTTTTGCATGTTCGTAATCTTCTATAGAAATATCTGAACTCTTTAATTTATTATAAAAACATTCGATGGGGGGTAGCGTAGTCTCATTTAATTTATCTAAAGAATCGATATAATCATAGGGAAATATTCCTTTACGGATTAGTAATTTAAATGCTTGACTATCTTCATCTCTAAATTCCGATTTTAAATTTTTAAACATATCCAACTCCATGGAAGAAGCTAATTCATCTAAAGATGTACTCATAAATCTAAAAGAATCTATAAATCGGAATTTAATCTTGCTTCCCCCATCATCAGTTAATGTAAAAGAAATATATTTTTCCATGTTTATTGGTAATAAACTAATTTTTCCTAATTTTGAGATATCTTCAATGAGGAAGTGACTATCATAGCCTGTTAGATTATGAAACACTACAGGTACCATAAATTTCTTTTTAAAGTTTAAATTACAAATAGAATGAGCAAACCCCCGGAAGTCCCCCTCGAAATGTGAATGATCTCTTACGATTTTATTATCATTATAATCATTGAAAGTAAATTTTTTATTACATATGTGACACTTAATTGCTGTTTTAAAATCGGAAGGATGATTTTGCATGGGTATAATGTTAATAATTTTACTTGAAATAAATTGAGCTATACTTTTAAGTTGTTCTGCATACCATGTGATAGCATCTATACCTCTATAAGATGTATAAAAAGATAGGTTATTATCATAGGAACATTTTAAAAAGATACCTGCACTATATGCTTGATGTTTTTGATATTTTACTGTTTTAATGATATCATTATCATCATCAGTTATAGGTTCTAGGATTGATTCTAAATCGCTGTATAAGATAAATGGTACTTTTTGTTGATTTGAAAAATTTTTAAATTCTACAGTATCATAGGGAGGGAACGAAATTTTACAATTATTTAATTTTCTACAATTCTCAGAGTGCATATCTAATTTATCTTTAGTATAAAAATAATTTAAACAACAGTCACATATATGTATAGCTATTTTAGATTTAGTGAGTTGACTCGATAAAAGACGTGATAAATTTTTAAGTAAACAAAAATGATAACGAATTTGAGTATCATCACCATCATCATCATCATCATCATCATCATCATCATCATTTCCTACTGTTATATAATCATTTAATTTAGGGTAATACACATTCTGAATTAATAATAAATTAATATGTTTATCTTTTTTATCTTTTGTTATGTATGCAGGAACAACAGTATACTTTTCTAATCTATTTAACTCTAAAGCATATACGTTAATAGAAATATTATTTAATTTTTCTACTTTAGGTATTTGTGCTAATTTTATTGGAAATTTAATGTTTTCCAGATTTAAAACAGATGAATAATGAGGGTAAGAGGTAATTATATCACAATGTTTATCAACTGGATATAATGCTGCTACCAACGACCATGCAAAACATGCATCATCATCATAATTTTTGATATTAATACACGCTTTTTTAGCAGCAATTGATTCTGGAAGTCTAATAAAGGATGATCCATTACCAATATCACATTTATTAATATTAATTTCCAATGAAATTAATTCCCTAATAGCCCAACCACTTTGAGAAAGTTGAAAAGACTCTAATTTATTTATAATAGGATTACAAATATGTTCTTGAAACCATTTTTTAATATTAACACTCGTATCAATTATTTCATTTTTAGTATTAAAATGTTTATATTCAATAATTTCATTATCGTTTAACCCTCGTTTGATAAATTCTCCACAAAAACAGCTATTAACTTTTATCATAATAAAATTATTTTTAAGAACATTCTTTATTCTAACATTGAAGAGGAAAAATGCATCATTAAAAAATTCTAATATATCGATATGTTTCAAATTGATAATCATGCCTGAACGAATTCTCGAATCGAAAGCGTTTTTTAAATCCACCCATTTTACCCAATCACTACGTTTCTTTTTACCCCCTACTATTCCTAAACCAACAATATTTTTCTTCTTGTTTACACATACACATCTACTAATGAGTAATTGATAACGTTTTAAATTAGAGATATCAGATAATATTTTTTTTTTTTCACCGACATTTAAATTTTTAATTTTTAATATTTTATAACAATATCTTAAACTTTTAGAACAATATTTATACCAAATATCAATTTCTCGTTGTTGAGAATTATTTTTATTTAAAATTTTGTATGATCGCTCAATAATATTAACTGAATTTCTACTTACCTCAAAGACATTATCTAAATTAGTATAACTCATTGCTAATATTTGTTTTCTTATACTATCTCAAACAATTGCGATGGTGAGTACTTTGGGTTGCTCGAAGTCCTCGACCCTCTGTATAACAATTTATATTTTTTTGGCTGGAAGTTGTTCAAATTTTCTTTTATGACTGTAACACATCGGCCTGGTAAAAATACCACACAGTCTTCTAAAGTTAACTTCGGAACTTCTCCAAAAACACTATTAACAATTTCTAAATTGTTAATTATATATGGTCGATCTGGTGTTAGATCCTGCAGCTTTTTTGTCTCTAATGCTGCAAATTTGTTAATAGCACTTAGATCCACTAAAAATTTATTATAACTAATTATTATTAAATATTTAAAATTATACAACTTACTTTTGAAATATTTTCTGGAATAACTCACTCACTTAGATACAATATACTACTACTTGGATATATAGAAGTAACCTATATCTTTAGGATAGATTATTCTACTTTTATATTAGATTTTCTTCTACACCCCACCCCGTTCTTCAAATCGCACAGTATAATGCTTTTATTTACAGGAAACACTTATTTTTCTATCACCACAAATTCCGTTCCATTTTTTATATACTCTAAGTTCAAAGATAAACAACATCAACTATCTCATTCGTGATGACGGAGGTTTGATAAAATGGGATTTATAAACATGTCTAAACCTGCAAGATGAAGCGTTTTTCTTATCATTAATACAGGTCTATTTTACAAAACGTTATCGTAATAGGAACTGATTTATATGACATAAAAACAAGGTGTTTTTTCCTATTGCTAATTCCAGTCTTATTTATCATAAAACAGGAACTGATGATCTTGTTAAATGCATTATATCCGTTCAATATGATATAAATTACCACTATCTGTTCTATATGACCTAAAACAAGGTGTTTTTTCCTTTCCCAATGACCGTAGGGTTATTAACACAATGTATTATATCCGTTCTATCTCATACAAATTACCACTATCTGTTCTATAATAAAACACAAGGTGATTTTCATATCACTAATTCCGGTCGCAATATCTCAATAGGAGATTATTTTAATACAATGTATTATTATTAACATTTTCAAAAAGGCATAGCGCCGACACAAAAAGGCATAGCGCCGACACGCGAAGAACGTACCCTCCAAGCGAAAACCCTCAAGCAAAGACCCGCGTCAACGAGGCACTTCCGGTCCATAATATCCTCCAAGCGCCGACACGCGAAGAACGTACCCTCCAAGCGAAAACCCTCAAGCAAAGACCCTGGCAGCTTATACCAGCCAAGCAAAGACCTCGGTCATCGAGCTTCACTCCTCTTAACACCACCCTTCAAGCCAAGACCCTCGCAGCTTATACCCGCCAAGCCATGACCTTGGTCATCGAACTTAATGTCATCCTCTTAACATACCCCTAATATCCTTCAAGAGAACACCCTAACCATCGAGCTTCAAGTCATCAAGTCTAACACCGCTTAACATCCCCTAATATCCTTCAAGAGAACACCCTGGCCATCGAACTTCACGTCTTCAAGAATAACACTTCGATAACAACCCCTAATACACTTCAAGCCAAGACACCCTTGGTCATCGAGCTTTACAAAACATAGCCATCGAGTTTGAACTTACTTCCTGTCTAGAACGCCACTTCCTGTCTAGAACCCGCTTTGTTCATCTTTTATAATTATAACAGTGTTTATAAATACACAAATGTATGTATTTATAAAAGTAGCATGGGGCATTTGGCAAGAAACCTATCCTAGTCCGGACCTGGACTCAATTTGGTTCCCACGGCCAAGTGTCCCCATACCTACTTAGGATAATAGCTGGGAGAAGTAGGGCTATAACGTGGCGAGGTACAATGATATCCTGCCGAAGTAGGGTTATAACTGGGGGAATAACCACCAGCTATTTCGGGTGCTACGATTGTTGTAGCTGTTGGTGACTTGGCATTCTTGACGGCTCCACTTGTTTGGACAGGGGGTCTTTGCGTTAACAATTTTTCCATATCCAAAATCAAATCTACACACCCTGTGCCTATTCTAGGCATCTGTCCCAAAATTAAGTTTTCGGAAACGCCCTTTGCGGGATCCACTTCGGCATGACAAGCGGCTTCCAATAGCACATCGACGGTTTGCTCAAAGGAGCATTTCATAAGGGGGCCAACTTCCTGCTTATTAATACCGTGTCGGGTTATGGGCATCAGTTTACCGTTGGCGGACATTACGTCGCATAGCAGCGAAAGATGTCTGTTGTTGACATACAGACCGTAAAATTGAAATACTGTGTTCATCTCCTTTTCGATAGTTTTGCAAGCAGCTTCTATGCCCAAAACGTTAAACGTTTCGCAAATGTCGTTGGTGACGGTTCGGCTACTATCGACTTCGGGGTCGCCCAAAACTGCAGCCAAATTTGTACCGTCAGTTTCGAGCACCCATTCGGATACAAATTCCATATTGCCATTCTCGTTCACCACCCTCCTCTTTTTCTCATTTGCCTGGGGTTTGTTCAAATAAATTTTGGATATTTCGGGAATTCCTTTTAAAGTCGTTTCTCCCAGCAAGGTATCTTCTAGGCATTTGATAAACTTTAGCTCTTCCAGCTTGGATTTTTCCGAGTCTCCTTCGCCTTCTGTTTCACTATCCATGATTCGGATACGTAAGACTAATTTATCGGCATTGTCATTGCTGAAAATGCAGAGTAAATCTCCGCCAAAATCTGATTGGATCGTTGCGGCTATCTGTTCCATGGAGAGCTTCTTGTTCATCATTTTCTTATCGTCGAACTCCATGCGCAACAACCAGGGCGAAATTTTGGTTGGATCGAAATCGGGAATTTCATAAAAGGCGTCGACAAACTCTTGATCCTCTCGAACGACAGTGTTACGCGGATCTGGATCGTAAAAAATAGCCGAGCTAACCGTCACCGATTTCAAGGTGCTGTGTTCCAAACGACACAACACATTTTGTGCCTTCTCCAGATCGCAAGCCACTTGTTCCTTCAAATACACCGTCATGGAAGGGGCTTTGGGATTTTTCGAGACGTCGATGATTTCCTTCAAACGCGGTACACCAAGAGTGACGTTTTTAGACGACACTCCAGCAAAATGAAAGGTGTTCAACGTCATCTGAGTCGCCGGCTCTCCCATGGATTGAGCGGCGAGCGAACCCACCATTTCTCCCGGCTGCACTATCGCAAGCTGAAATTTAGTTTCAATTTCGCCCATCAACCATTCGAAAGCATCCGAGTTTAATTTGTACTCGGATACAGATTTCGTGTTTAACATCGAGCGGGCCAAGGATTGGAAGAGCAACGTGGCGTTGCTGTTTGCAGTTTTCGATATCCCATCCTTTCCATTAATCGCAGCGCACTTTTCCAATAAGTCTCTAACTCCTTGTACGACTTTCAACGGCGACAAGTCGGTGGGTTTCCTCTTATTAATGCGGAACAACTTTTGGGCATTCCAAATCATTCTTTCCAAATTGCAAGGCAAAACGACTCGGGATTCTCCGGTGGGGAAAATTTCCATTAGCACATTTCGGTCTTGCTTCAATTGCTCCCATTCGCGTTCCAATTCGGAAACGTCCGAAGTCGAGAGATCCCTATTCACGTCTTCGCTAAAATTTCGTTTCAAGTAACTTTTGTTTGTTACGTCGAATCTATATTTCTTTTCGAACTCGGCGCTGGTCAATTTCATCGTCGGCAAATTTTGAAACTCCAAGTGTTCGCCGGCCAATCCATCTTCTCCGTAACTGGATTGGATCATCATTCCTAACGGACCCCGAACCGTCCCGTCATATTCCACCATTACCGATTCCATAGCCTTGATGAGCCTACGTTGGATGTATCCAGTTTCGGATGTTTTGCAAGCCGTATCGATGATACCCTCGCGACCACCCATGGCGTGGAAGTAGAACTCCTGCGCCGTCAGTCTCGAACAATAAGAATTTTCGACGAAACCTCTCGCTTCGGGACCGGTGTTGTCTTTCGTGTAGTGTGGAAGAGTACGTCTCTGATTGCCGTTTGAAATTCGTTTACCTTCCACGTTCTGTTGACCCACGCAAGCCACTATCTGCGAGATGTTAATGTCGGAACCCTTCGACCCGGCCATCACCATCGTTTTAAACTTATTATATTGTGTCAGGGACTTTTTGACCGAACTACCAGTTTTGTCGCGAGCTTCGTTCAAAAGCCTGTTTACTTCGTTTTCAAAAGTTTGCTTCAAATTGTTACCCGGCGTTGGTTCCAGTTCCAAGTTGTACGTTTTTTGTGTAATTTCGGCGACTTCCGTTTTGGCTTGTTCGATAGATCTCTTAATTTCCAGCCGGGTTTTGGGATCCGCAATGGTATCGCTGACACCCACGGAATGACCGTGGATGCTAAGCAACCATTCGTTTACGACGGTTTGAATGTGTCCGTAAAATGCTCCGCAAACTTCGTGCCCTAGCTCCAGCATACAGACGTGAAGCAAGGAACCGGCAGAAGCGCCCAAAGTCTTCTTACATAAGGTTCCCATCAGCAATTCACTATTTTCGATCAACACTTTCGTGTCGTTAGGGGAAATCCATTTGTACGGTCCACTATCTTCTTCATCCGAATGGGCCGAATGAGTTCGCATAACGTTCAACCGACCCGGAATTATTATCGAAAACAACTGTTTTCCAGTCCAATATGGCACGGGTTTTAGGATGGCTGGTTCGGGCAACTTTCCGTTCCAACTTGGCAAAAACATCATCAAATTGAGAAATTGTTCGCGATCCAGAAAAACGTCTCGTCTGGTCATGTACATGGCGGCGACAAGAGTGTCTTGCACGATGCCCATAACCGGTCTGTTTGCTTGGGGAGTTATAATTTGTCTCGAGGTGATGTGCAGGCTTTCGACTTCCGCTCGCGCCTGCACACTTTGAGGAACGTGCATATTCATTTCGTCTCCGTCAAAATCGGCATTGTATGGGGTCGTGCAACTTAAATTCAATCGGAAAGTCGAGTAAGGGAGCACTTTTACCCGATGTCCCATCATACTCATCTTGTGTAAGGTGGGCTGACGGTTAAACACGACTAAATCGCCATCTATGAGGTTTCGTTCCACCTTATCGCCTACTTGGAGTGTTAATTTCGATAGATCTTTCTGATGGCGCAAATCGATTCTGTCTCCGTTCTGACATAGTATGTGTTTTGCCCCTGGATATTTCGCTGGCCCATTTCGCACCATTACCAACATCTCCTCCATGTTGAAAGGCGTAACAATTTCGGGATAGGTCATGTTTTGTGCTATAGCTCTGGGCACTCCGAGTTCGTCGATTCTAAGGTTAGGATCCGGAGAGATCACGGAACGAGCCGAAAAATCGACACGTTTCCCCATAAGGTTTCCTCTTATCCGACCGCTCTTGCCTTTCAATCTGCTCGATATCGATTTTAGGGGTCTTCCGGATTTTTGCGCAGCTTGCGGTAAGCCCGCCATCTCGTTGTCCACGAGAGTAGCCACATGGTATTGCAGCATTTTAATATTTTCTGACAACACATGTGGGGCAACGCCGTTTCGTTCGTTCGTCTCCAATTGGATGTTTGTTTTTAAGATGGCGCTTAATTTTTGGGTCAAATCGTCTTGACACATCTTCGAACCCATGACAGCCGGCGGTCTGACTACGTTAGGAGCAACCGGCAAAACTGTCACGATCATCCACTCGGGTCGAGAATATTTGGGATCCATTCCTAGAGCGCTGCAATCTTCGTCGGTGATTCTTTTAAAAACATTTAAAACTTCTTCCGCCAATAAATTTCTTTTTTGTTGTGGAACGCCGTCGTCCGACTCCTTCCATTCCGCCGTCAAATCGAGACCCGATCTTCGAATTGTGGGTTGATAACTGCCACATCCGACGTCCGGATGACATACTTTTTGGTCCTTGCACAAACCGTAAACCAGATCTAAACGTTTCATCGGTTTTTCGGTGGTCGTCTTCAGCGCTTCTTGGAAATTGTTTTGTTTCTTGGGATTCACTATCAATTTGCTGCAATTAAAGCAGACGCAGCGTAGAACCTTGATAGTTTTCTTAAGGAAGCTAACGTGAAAAATTGGTTTGGCTAATTCGATGTGACCGAAGTGCCCCGGACAACTGTTCCAATTGCCAGCACATGTTGGGCATCGGGTAGTTTTATCGTACGGTCCCATCCTGGGATCCATCAGGCCACCCGGTTTTGGATTAGATCCTTCCATAATTTCTGTGTAACGTATATTCACCACGGAGGTGCTACGAATATCTTCCGGACTAAAAATTCCAAATTGCACACTTTTGACAGCTTTAAGAGCAGCGTTGCTTTCGATTAATGCCATTGTTGATAATAATCCAAGTTTTACTGATTTCTAATCGCTATCGTAAGTTGATATAATAATGTTGCTCTATTGTTTCAAACGTTGAACCTCTATAGGGAACTTGATTCGATTATGCGTTGATCCGTTGAGTATCCATTGATCTGTTGATCCGCCCAACATCCGTTGATCCGTTCAGTATCCTTTGATCCGATTAGTAGGCTACGATGTTAGTGATCCTATCCGTTGATCCGATTATCAGCCGATGATGTTAGTGATCGATTGATTTTATTTATTTTCTAATAATTCTTAAATGATATATCAGAGATCCTTTGTGATTGTTCACCTTTTCTATTTACTTTTATAGACCCTCAGGGCCGCCACTGGAATCGGAATAGAATCCATATTTGACCATTTGACATCCGAAATATTTATAAATTGCAAAAGTGTTTGTTTATCTTGATCAATTCCATACATTAAAAGTATTTATAATATATTTTACTTGTATTAATTTATATTTTCTTTATATTCGTTGTATGCACTTTGCAGGATTTGGAAACTGAATTTGAACCTAACCTCGAAAATTTATTCTACAAGTTATGGAACTTCCGCTTTCGGTATGGACGGAATGATACCTTTGGGAGAGTTTGGTAAATTTAAAGAAAGTCTCGCTGGTTTGCCAGCTACCAGTGATGGATATAACGATAACGAAAACAAAGTGCACGGTAGTCGAGTTGGAAGATTTGCACCATTCCATTGATATTAAAGGAGATGGTGCGGCTTTAGAATATCAACAGGATACTAATGAGGTGAAATATAAATCAAATGTTGTGTAAAATATTCATACAAAAGAACTTCGAGTAAATTATATTCAAATATTCCGATCATATAATGCGGTTGTCGGATTGTAAATATAAATTGTGACTAAAGTAACAAAAAGTAATTAAGAACTCATACTATGTTGAACTATTTGGTTTACTATTTGTATATAATAACATCGTCCAATTACGTTACACCGAAATCGGCAGCTAAAAACCTTGTCGTCAGCAACAATAGAAACTATTGCAAAAATAGAAAGACCAATCTGTACCCTTCGAACACAAATTCTCTAGAAAATGCCGCTTCGTCACCATAAAATTTTGGAGAATAGCTGCAATATTTGCTCCCGCTAAACAGAGTATTCTGTTCTATTGAGTTCATACAGGAAACAAACCCTTTGCATGTGAAAAATGCGACTACAAATGTTCGCGTAAAAATGAATTAAAACTTCATTTAATGGCTCACGATAATAACGGAAAGCCCTTCACGTGTGAAAATTGTTCGTATAAGTCTTTCCGTAAGAGTGATTTAAAGCTGCATGTACGGACTCATACCGGGGAAAAACCCTTTGGATGCAAAATTTGTGATTATAAATTTTCCCGTAAAAGTGATTTAAAAATTCATTCGATGATTCACACAGGTGTGAAACCCTTTACGTGTGAAAAATGTGATTATAAGTGCACACGAAAGAATGATTTAAACATTCATTTTATGATTCATCTCGGCGACAAACCCTTTTCATGTAAAATGTGTGACTATAGATGTTCACGCAGGAGGGATTTATCAAATCAAATCAAATCAAATAACATTTATTAATTAAGTACGAGGCACGAGGATACCTTACATTTCCCGAATTACATATGGTTATAGATAATAGGGCTGGGTAGCCCTCTCTTCTATATTTAAATTAGGTATGTGAAAATTTAGTGAAATAGAAATTGAGTAGAGTGCAGGATAAAAGTTTCAAAAACCTGCTTTGGTTGGCCAAATTAGAAAGTTGTCTGCAGTTAAATGTCGCGCGTAAGCGCGACTGCAAACCGTTCACGAATTGGCAGAACAACCCCGAAGAGATGCACTACCATATCGGTCGGAGCAATCGCTCCTGCTGCAACATTCAACCGGCCACCTACCCTTCCAATTAGGCCAAGTTAAATAAAAATAAAAGAAAAATTATCACCGTAACACCTGCCTTACAACATTTGAAGAATGTTGTAATTTCAGTGTGACGCTGGCTTTAACCTTCATTAAACATAGGCGAGTTACAGAAAACTGCCGTAGTTGGTAAGCGAGTGACATTGTAAAAAGGGGTGGAAAAGAACTTACGTTAAAAATGACAAAAACAAACAATACATGGGGATTACAAACAAAAGGAAAGAATAACATTACAATGGTAATACTAACAATTAATTTAAAATTTGTTTCATTGATCTCTTCACGTCGTCGTTTGAAATCACTTCGGCTATAAGTGGATTCTGGTGAGTTGTCATTTGGTTGATGATCTTCCTGGTCTTCTCTTTGATGAACGTGTCGATGGTTTCGATTTCCAAGTCTGCGTGCATGAAATCGATGGTGGTATACCTGGGATACTGCCCGATGATCCTCAGGAATTTATTTTGCATAGCTTGGACGGACTTCATCTTCGTCTTGCATGCGGTGGCCCAAATGGGGGCATTGTAGGTAAGTATCGACCTGGCACAAGCTTTGTACAAAGTGACTTTTTCGCTCTTCGGTGTTCTAGCATTTGGACCGATGAAGGGGTATAGTAATTGGATAACGAAGTTGCTCTTGTCCAATCGAGCCTGTATTTCTTGGCTGAATAGCAGCTTCGAGTCCAGTGTGGTGCCCAGGTATTTGACAGTGTTCTGCCACGGGATAGTGTCCTCGCCGACTTTTACTCCTGCGACGTCGGGAGGTTTACGTTTGAAGGTGAACCGAATTACTTCTGTCTTGGGTATATTGACTTTAAGTTTCCACGTCTTGAAAAATTCGAGAATTAATTTGACATGTTCTTCTAGGTACGTTACATATTTCCTGGTTGTCTTGGAATGGGCGAAAATGGCTGTGTCGTCTGCATAAACTCCGATACTGGTTTTGTGGTGTCGAGGAATATCGTTGATGAAGATGGAAAATAGGATCGGACCCAATAATGAGCCTTGCGGAACGCCGGCTGGAACGTCTACCATATCGGAGACGGCTTGGTTGACGATAACGAAGAATTGTCTATCCTCTAGGTAGCTGACGATGACTTTGATTAAGTTGATAGGAGCTTTAACTAACTTGACTAACTTATAAATAAGTGCTTTGCGATTAACGACGTCGAAAGCTTTTTCCAAGTCCAATAACACCATGCCCGTGTCTTTGTTTATGTGTCTTTTTTGCACGATCTTCTCCTTGATGCGCGCTACTTGATGCGTTGTGCAATGTCCGGCTCTGAAACCGAATTGTTCGTCGATGACAATTCCGTGTTCGGTTAGATGATTCTTGAGCTCTTCCAGTATGATTTTCTCTAAAACTTTACTGAGAGTTGCGAGCAGACTAATGGGCCTGTAATTTTTGGCGACGTTTCTTGCCTTGTTGGGTTTTGGCAGCGCAATCACCTTAGCCAGTTTCCACTGGGTAGGGAAGTAGCAGTTCGAGAGGCATGCGCGAAATATGTAGTACAGGAGGCAAACTCCTTTCCTCGGAAGGTATTTTAGTTGTCTATTCGAGATGCCGTCCAGACCGGGAGCTTTTCTGTTTTTCAGCTTTCGAATGATTTTGGCAATTTTAGTAGGATTCGTCTCGAGGGGACTTTCGTCGAGCTTATCCAGATTCAGGTGTAGGTGAGGGATTTAACAAATCACTTAAGGATTCATACTGGCGAGAAACCATACGTATGTGAACACTGCGGCTATAAGTGCTCCCATATGGGATCTTTAAAACGACATTTAGGACGTCATTTGCTCGTACTGGAGACAAAACCAAAAGTATAAATTTTTCGTGTATACTTTTTCTGAATTAAAAAAACAACGTCTGGTGGCAGCGAAAATTTAACCCATTTCGGCTCAGGCGCCTAGGACGTTGGAATTTTTTGATGAAATTTTCAGGAATTACTTATTTTAGCTTACAAGGAGATGACCACTTAGGGGCATTTTTGTAAATTTTGCCACTTATGGTGCTGGAATGTCAGCATTCCAATAACAATTTCCCAAAGTTGTAGAGAGAGATGGCCAGAAGTTTTCGAGAAAATCGAGTTTTAAAATATTCACACCGAGGTATAAGCACTAGAAATATAGGAGTTGGCAATAGAGTGGGAAAGTGTGACGTCAAAATATGACCGATCGAACAGCTGTAGGGTAGAAACATTGCCGGGTGCATGCTTTATTTTAAACTTTTTCGTGATTTTACAATGTTTTAAATCAAAATTATGCCTTTATTGCATTTGCCCAAGTCGCCCACATAATTCAAAACGAGAAAAGTGCAGTTTTTGAAGCTATATGGTAACTAACCGCAAACAAAGTGAGGTTATCATCATGTTTCCACCCATCAGCTGATTGATCGTGACGACACCACTTTCCCAGTCCATAAGGAGCGTGGTGTAGATGGAAGAGAGTGAGGACTAGTAAACTGTAGGTAGCTAGTTCGATTCCCGACGGCTGTAACTTTTTTTTTTTTTTAATTTTAATTTACTCCAATACGTAAAAATTGATCGAATTTATGCTTCTTGACTAACAATATTAAGATAAATTAAATTTTGGTACAAAATAAAGAACGTCGGGTATAAGGTATTAATGTGTCTTTTATTTATAAACAATACAATAATTTATAGTTAAATAATAATTTATACAAGGTGTCGCAACTTTTCACTCCACAGTCGGGGTTTCGCAGGTGCCCGGATGGTATCCGTCATAAAAGCAAGGGAAACAAAATATTACACGGCACCTTGCACACTGCACAAATGACGAATTATTGCAGGAGCATTTTATTTTCAATATGTCTATCGGAAAACAAACTTCGTTAACATTTTGAAAAATGTCCCTGTCATCGCACAGTTTAAATGTTTTTGGAGGTCCCTTGGCCTGGCATATTTTAACAAAATACGCCAACAGCGCTTAGATCAAATTTAAAATTTTTGAAAGAATAATAGTTACTATACATAGTTTATTATAGTTTTTATTTTGTAAAACACAGGTATACAACTTTGGTGATTTAAATTTTGTTGTTTCAATTTTTTTGAAACCCCTAGAAATTTAGAGGCCCGGGGCTACAGCCCCTTTAGCCCCTCCCTCTTAATACGGCTTTGTTAACAATAAAACTTGAAATAACAAGTTAAATTCAATAATATAATAAAAATATGTAAATCTTAACTTGTGAGAAAATAAACGATAAAACTTTAAATAATTAATTAAATAACTTTAAATAAATTATTAATAATTTTAATAATTATAAAATTATATTTTTAAGCTTTCAGCTACTAAATATAATTTCATTATATTATTGAATTTAACTTGTTATTTAAAGTTTTATGGTTTATTTTCTCACAAGTTAAGATTTATATATTTATAAGTTATTTTATTATTTTCTTTTATTTTTGTCTCTTTTATAAAAGCTGGCGACAAACCCTTTACATGTAAAATGTGTGACTATAGATGTTCATGCAGGAGGGATTTAACAAATCACTTAAAGATTCATACTGGCGAGAAACCATACGTATGTGAACACTGCGGCTATAAGTGCTCCCATATGGGATCTTTAAAACGACATTTAGGACGTCATTTGCTCGTACTGGAGACAAAACCAAAAGTATAAATTTTTCGTGTATACTTTTTCTGAATTAAAAAAACAACGTCTGGTGGCAGCGAAAATTTAACCCATTTCGGCTCAGGCGCCTAGGATGTTGGAATTTTTTGATGAAATTTTCAGGAATTACTTATTTTAGCTTAGTTAGATATAATCTGTTGTGGCACAAAGCCTATTGAAGATGAATGAAGTCGTATGAGGGGAACGGGGGGTTTACTTGAAGGGATAGAGTATAATCCATCATAACTCCGAAACGCAATGAAATAGGTAAAAGTTTATTATGACAAAAATTATCAGTATCAAATTACCTACAACTTTTGTCCTATAAAATTTTTTCTAAAAAAAAAAAAAATAAAAATTTTATTTTTAATTGCCCATCAATGGGCAAAAAATTTTGTACATAGAATTTTAGTTATTTGTGATATATTTTTTTATTTGTATATTTTTTTCTCCGAGGTAAATTGGGAGTTAATTTTAATATTCGGAAAGTTATATGCGATGACCACATCAGACCACTTTCTATGACTGGTAAAAGTTGACTGTGGCGGCAACGCAACACTGGGCCAAAATGGGTTAAGGATCATCAATTATGTAGATATAGTTGAAAAAAGAAAGAGAAATAGAGGATTTATAAATGAAATATTTATTTTAAGAGTTGTTAGGAGTATTTACAAAGATTAATAGATAACCCATACTATCTAAGTCTAAGAAACCGAAAAACATACGTAAGTTCACTTTTTTTAAAAACTCGATGGTTGGTAAACTATGTAATGCTTATTCAGGGGTCGAAAGCATAAATTAGGATAGAGAGATTTTGAGACTTATGAAGAAGCTGATATTAGATTAACATAGAAATTTTAATTTTAAAATCAAAATTCTTTCATTTTCTTGCTACCAGAATTTAATCCAAACTTCATAAACCCAAAGCATGATGGCCATCAACTCGACAGTATCGTATCGGCTAATACCAGGACCACCAACCGACTACAAATCTAAGTTGTAGTGACATTCCATACAGAACTGTAAACTTGAACGAAGCTTATAGGTCCAAAGAAACCGAAAACGAACATAAATATTATTAAACACAAGAATGTTTAGATGTTTTATATTTTATTAATTAATTTGTTATATTTGTCAGTTTCGACATAGTAATAAATTCGTCCATTCTTTGAATTTGTTTGTTTGATAGACTGAAGTTTGAAAGAACCAATGGAAATACTTTGATTAGTTCTTTCGAACCTCCGTTTGCAGTTCAATAAAATTTAAAAATAAAACAACAACGAAGTTCTTGACGCGATTTCAATACTAGAACACATTTTCAATTAGTTTTTCTTTATTCAGACAAAAAATGACTTATTAAAGTAAATTTTTAATGTAGTCTCTTACAATCCAGACTACTGCGATGGAGCATAACCTGACGAGGTACCATAAAATCCTGTCGAAGTAGGATTATAGCTCGGAGAGGTGGGAGAATATCGTGGCGAAGTACTCTGAAATCCTACCGAAGTAGGATAATAGCTGGGAGAGGTGGGAGAATATCGTGGTGAAGTGCTCTGAAATCCTACCGAAGTAGGATAATAGCTGGGAGAAGTAGGGCTATAACGTGGCGAGGTACAATGATATCCTGCCGAAGTAGGGTTATAACTGGGGGAATAACCACCAGCTATTTCGGGTGCTACGATTGTTGTAGCTGTTGGTGACTTGGCATTCTTGACGGCTCCACTTGTTTGGACAGGGGGTCTTTGCGTTAACAATTTTTCCATATCCAAAATCAAATCTACACACCCTGTGCCTATTCTAGGCATCTGTCCCAAAATTAAGTTTTCGGAAACGCCCTTTGCGGGATCCACTTCGGCATGACAAGCGGCTTCCAATAGCACATCGACGGTTTGCTCAAAGGAGCATTTCATAAGGGGGCCAACTTCCTGCTTATTAATACCGTGTCGGGTTATGGGCATCAGTTTACCGTTGGCGGACATTACGTCGCATAGCAGCGAAAGATGTCTGTTGTTGACATACAGACCGTAAAATTGAAATACTGTGTTCATCTCCTTTTCGATAGTTTTGCGAGCAGCTTCTATGCCCAAAACGTTAAACGTTTCGCAAATGTCGTTGGTGACGGTTCGGCTACTATCGACTTCGGGGTCGCCCAAAACTGCAGCCAAATTTGTACCGTCAGTTTCGAGCACCCATTCGGATACAAATTCCATATTGCCATTCTCGTTCACCACCCTCCTCTTTTTCTCATTTGCCTGGGGTTTGTTCAAATAAATTTTGGATATTTCGGGAATTCCTTTTAAAGTCGTTTCTCCCAGCAAGGTATCTTCTAGGCATTTGATAAACTTTAGCTCTTCCAGCTTGGATTTTTCCGAGTCTCCTTCGCCTTCTGTTTCACTATCCATGATTCGGATACGTAAGACTAATTTATCGGCATTGTCATTGCTGAAAATGCAGAGTAAATCTCCGCCAAAATCTGATTGGATCGTTGCGGCTATCTGTTCCATGGAGAGCTTCTTGTTCATCATTTTCTTATCGTCGAACTCCATGCGCAACAACCAGGGCGAAATTTTGGTTGGATCGAAATCGGGAATTTCATAAAAGGCGTCGACAAACTCTTGATCCTCTCGAACGACAGTGTTACGCGGATCTGGATCGTAAAAAATAGCCGAGCTAACCGTCACCGATTTCAAGGTGCTGTGTTCCAAACGACACAACACATTTTGTGCCTTCTCCAGATCGCAAGCCACTTGTTCCTTCAAATACACCGTCATGGAAGGGGCTTTGGGATTTTTCGAGACGTCGATGATTTCCTTCAAACGCGGTACACCAAGAGTGACGTTTTTAGACGACACTCCAGCAAAATGAAAGGTGTTCAACGTCATCT